>VWZE01019995.1:0-44548 GCA_013396675.1 Eubucco bourcierii
CTGAGTGCTAGTCTGGGTCATTTTACAAAGGGGGGGGCTGGGAACTCCCAAACCATCACAGCAGAGCAAATGGGCAATATAGACATCACTATTATTTTCTTTTCACAGCCAATGATCTAATTTCTCTCATTAAAATATTCCAATTAGCCTCAAACCAGCAGAGTTGTCTGTACTTCTGTCCGTGTATCCTGGCATCTACAGTCGTTGGAATACATTGGTTCACCCAGAACTCCTGACATCCCAGAAAGGTGCATTGAAATGCATGAACACAACTGTTACTTGGCTGGATTGCTCGTAAGCTACATGGCAACCCCTCCTCCCTCCTGAATTCAGGGAAGCACATTATTTAGTATAATTAATATTCCCTTCTTTTAAAAAAAAAAAAAAAATCAAGTAAGTTCATATTGTCTCTGTTCAAACATCACAGTCTCTCTGTGGCCCAGAAGAGGTTGACTCGTTCTTTGCTGTTAAATGAGGTATTGATTTCCTATTTCTACTGGCTGACATCCTGTCATATGAAAGGCTTTATAATCAATAGATCATATGTCAGCTGTAGTTATTTCACATATCATATTATTAGGAATATCATAATTTTTATTAGTTTGTATTTCTTTCTGGGCTTTTCTGGGTCTCTTCTCCCAGGCAACCAGTGACAGAAGTAAGAGGACACAGCCTCAAGCTGTGCCGGGGCAGGTTTAGGCTGGATGTTAGGTAGAAGTTCTTCACAGAAAGAGTGACTGGCATTGGAAAGGGCTGCTTGGGGAGGTGTTGGAGTCACTATCCCTGGTGGTGTTTAAAAGGAGACTGAATGAGGCACTTGGTGCCATGGTTTAGTTAATGAGAAGGTGTTAGGTTGGACTCGATGATTTTGAAATTCTTTTCCAACGTGGTTCATTCTGTGATTAGCATGTCTTTCTCCTTGCTCCTTTCTCTGGTTTCTTGTCAGGGTAGGGAACCTTAAAACATAAATTTCCAGAAAATAAACTTGTGCCACTTTATGCCAAAAGCAGGTAATAAAATGAAAGGTTCAAGAAAAAGTTGTTCTTTCACCACTGCTCTACCCTTCCTGTATCATCCTGAGAGAATTGCTTGAGAGAGACCAGTACAGAGCCGCAAAGATGATTAAGGGAACAGAATAGCTCTTCTTTTACACAGAGCACATATATGTGCTCTTGTGACCAGGAGGGCTTATGCCATTCTGGGGTGGTTTAAAATGGCTATGGCTAGTAGGTCAAGAGAGGTTCTCCTCCCCCTCTACTCTACCCTGGATAGGCTGCATCTGGAGTACTGTGTCCAGTTCTGGGCCCCCCAGTTCAAGAGGGACATGGAACTGCTTGAGAGAGTCCAGCACAGAGCCATGAGGATGATGAAGGCAATGGAACATCTCTCTTACAAGGAGAGACTGAGGGAGCTGGGGCTGTGCTGCTTGGAGAACATGAGACTGAGAGGTGACCTCATGAATGTTTATAAATATGTAAAGGTTGAGTGCCAGGAGGATGGAGCCAGGCTGTGGTGGGTGATGCCCAATGACAGGACAAGGGGAATGGGTGGAAGTTGAGGCATAAGAAGTTCCATGGAAATATGAGGAGGAATTTTTGGAGAGTATCAGAACACTGGAACAGGCTGCCAGGAAGGGTGTGGAGTCTCCCTCTCTGGAGATATTCCAGAGCTGCCTGGATGTGTTCCTGGATGTGTGATCTGATATAGGTGCTCTTGCTTTGGCAGGGAGTTGGACTGAATGATCTTTCGAGATCCCTTCTAGCCCCTGACATTCTGTGATTCTGTGAACTGTTCCATCTTTCCTTGCCTGGATTTTGCTGTGCCAAAGAGAAAATGAACTTCTATCCTTCACATTATGACTGCATAACTTCTGGCAGGTGCAAAAACACCATCATCAGCCTGTGTGGGAAATAAGTTGGATCCCCTGCTCCCGTGAGTGGCCAGTGCCCACTTTCCTTTTGCCCATCTTTGTTTCCCAGGGACCAGCCCCAGACCTCAATTTTACCAAAGCATTGTTGTATGCTGGAGTAACCACACCAACAGGAGTTGTCTACATACTACAAAGTGCAGTAATTAACAGAAGGACATTGGCCCCTGTATTTGGATTTCATTCTCTCTAGCTTTTTCCACAGCTATTGGCCTCACTAAGCTGCTCCTCCTTCATGTAAATATCGTGGAGAGTTGGATGGAGTCTCCACTTTTGGGGAGAGACCTGCTGTTTCTTGTATTGTCAATCTACACATCTCATTTTTCACAGGAGCTGCTGGGACTCCAGGCTGCTCGGAATTAGCCCTTGCCATTTGTCATGTCTGCTTTTCCCAGGCTTTTCTATAACAATACGTTTCTGCTGGGGCTAACACATTTCTGTCAACTTTCAGCTCCATTCCTGGCAAAAGACACAGCTAGAATCTCTAATAGGGATAGCATACCAAAAAAAAAAAAAAAAATCACATCTGCAGCTGCATCATTTTTTAGCTGTGTTATGCTTTTGCATGTAATTAATTGCAAGATACTCTCTTAGAAAGGAGTTAATGTCTAGCTTTGAGCATTTTCAGATGTGGATATTCAATTACAAGTGTTTTCCTTGTTTATGAGTATGGGTTTTTTTCATGTACAGATCCATAGTCTTTGTCTTGGTCAAGAAAACAATAAAAGCTTACCTTAGAGAAGTCATTTATGAAATACCCTTCACTTGTGCAATTAACAATATCTAACAAAACCTCCCATTTCTACCTGAAATATTTTGGGGTTTGTAATTTGCCTTCAAAATAAATTAGCTGCATAATGAATACATTTTAGGACACCTAATAACAACTTTTATGAGTCTTCTTCCTATAGAGTCAGAGATGTTTTGGCTTCAAATTGATAGGAATTCTACCTCTCATGCTTCCTGAAATACAGAGAAGTACTGTACAACACCTGACCTTTGTGTCTTGAGAGAAACTGCTATCCAAAGCACAAAGCTTTGCCCTAGAGCTCACAGCAAGTCTTGTGATGCAGAAGCAAATCTTTTCCTTCTGCTGTCTGTAGGTAATAGTCTAACAATAAAATATTTTAGTTTCAGGCTGCTTAAAATTCCCATTTAAATGACAGAGTATGTAAGGAGTTTAAATTCTTTAACAGAAGTAGGAGCTGGTTGGGTCCTAAGAGGTATTGTGTGTGTAATTTTAATTTTACTCTATGTATGAAACTGTACATGATGTGGTCATCCTGCATTCCTACCATTTGTTTTCAAATGATCACAGAATCACAGAATGGTCTGGGTCAGAAGGGACCTCCAAAAGTCATCCAGTCCAACTGCCTCTGCAGTAAGCAGGAACATCCTCAACTAGATCAGGTTGCCCAGAGCCTTGTCAAGCCTCACCTTGAATATCTCCAGGGATGGGGCCTCACCTGCCTCCCTGGGCAACCTGTTTCAGTGTTCCACTACCCTCATGGTGCAGAACTTGTTCCTAACATTGAATCTAAATCTACTCTGCTCTTGTTTGAAGACATTGCCCTCATCCTGTCACTGCAGGTCTTTGCAAACAGTCTTTCTCCATCCTTCTGTAGCCTCATTCACAAACTGGCAGGCTGCTATTAGGTCTTCCCAAAGCTTTCTCATTTCCAGACTGAATGCCCCCAGCTCCTTCAGTCTGTCCTCATAGCAGAGGCACTCCAACCCTCTAATCATTTTCATGTCCCTCCTCTGGATCCAATTGATCAGGTCCACGTCCCTCCTGTATTGAGGGCTTCAGAGCTGAATGAAGCACTCTAGGTGAGGTCTCACCAGTGCAGTCACACTGGACTTCTATTTCTGTGCAATCATGAAAAACTTATTTCCCTGTAATTTTATGTAATTGGGCTGTGGTGGGAGCTAATGGACAGGTGAAATACCTTTTGACAGCTTTTTTAAGGGAAGGGAGAATACCTGTTCTTTTTGCATCATTTCATCTATGACTAACAAGTGTGATTATGATACTTGTAACTGGGGGAAAAACTACCCTGTGCCAGGATTGCTTCTACTGAGCTGAATGAGGCTGCAGAACTTGTTCTCCCCAGTCTGAAAAAGGGATTCTCTGGCATGTTAGTTTTTCTGCTTTCATTTGACCTTCAAAATTGTACCCTTATAATGTTTGCTTCTGACTTTACAGTGAAACTTTCTTAATTTCCCTGAAAGTCTTCCTTTGTCTCCACAAACTGTTTGTGAACATCAGACTTTTAATTGCTGCTCTTTCGGATCAGTATTCAGCTTGTGATCAACAGCAAACTCCTTGATTATGGAGATGAAATAGTTTAAAATCTTGACTTTCTGAAATCAGGCTGGAATATTGGCACCTTTACTGTTTTTTTAGGATTTGTCCCCAAATAAGCTATGTGCTTTCACAGGGAAGGAATGTACTTTCACAGTCGTAGAATCACAGAATTAACCAGCTTGGAAAAGACCTTCAAGATCGAGTCCAACCTACCACCTAACACCTCCTAATTAACTAAACCGTGGCACTAAGTGCCTCATCCAGCCTCCTTTTAAACCACCTACAGGTATGGCGACTTCACCACCTCCCCAGGCAGCCCATTCCAATGCCAATCACTCTTTCTGTGAAGAACTTCTTCCCAACATCCAGTCTAAACCTTAATGCAGCCTAAAAATTAATCAATGAAGAGTGAGCAACTGATGTCATTTACACGGACCTGAGCAAAGCCTTTGACACTGCCCCACATGACATCCTGGTCTCCAAACTAGTGAAACAAGGGTTTGCTGGGTAGACCACGAGATGGATAAAGAACTGGCTTGATGGCCACACCCAAAGAGTGGCTGTCAGTGGGTCCATGTCCCAGTGGAGGCCAGTGACAAGTGGAATTCCTCAGGGATCAGTACCGGGACCAGTCTTGTTTAATATCTTTGTTAGCAACATAGACAGTGACATTGAGTGCACCCTGAGCAAGTTTGCTGACAGCACCAAGCTGTGTGGTGTGGCTGACAGGCTGGAGGGAAAGAATCCATCCAGAAGGACCTTGACAGGCTGGAGAGGTGGGCCTAAGCCAACCTCATGAAGTTCAACAAGACCAAGTGCAAGGTCCTGCATCTGGGTTGAGGCAATCCCAGGCACCAATATAGGCTGGGCAGGGACTGGCTTGAGAGCAGCCCTGAAGAAAAGAACTTGGGGGTGCTGGTGGACAAGAAGCTCAATATGAGCTGTCAGTGTGCTCTTGCAGCCCAGAAAGCCAACCACAGCCTGGGCTGCATCAAGTGTGGCCAGCAGGACGAGGGAAGATCCTTGCCCTCTACCATGAGATTATGGTAATAATCTGTTATGAATTATGATTATTAATTTCTATATGAATATTGATTTTTATTATAACTATTTTAAAAGTCGGGGATATTCCCTGAGATTCTTCGGATTTTCAGTCGACCAGAAATAGTTGAACAAAGGGTATTTATGAACACAGAATTAAACAGTTTAAACAATCAGAACTTGGAAATATAGGAAGTGAAAACAGGAAAAATTCTAACTGTGCTACAGAGCCTTCGCATTAAGTCTAGCATATGTAGTCACAACACCTTGGTCCCTGAGTGAGTTTCCTGTAGAAGGATGCTTCCGAAACTCATGATAATGATCTCATGGTAAAATACAAAATATTCCAGGTAGAGGGAAGGAGAGGAGAACTGAGTCGCTGCTAGGCTGCCAGTCCAAGCTGCAAACACGTGGCTGCAAGGATTCCCAGTTAGTGAGCCACGAATAGGGTACTGCTCCCACTGGAGGCTTGATGCAGAAAGGCACAAAGGCAGAAAAGACAGTGCAGAAAGGCTCAGTTTCTAAATCACCCCCCATTAAATACATAATTTTGAAAAGTAAATTGGCCAATAGGCACTGGCATCATTGCTCTGCCCAGTGAATTCAAAGCCTCGTGCCTTGTGTGACCACGCAGGCGCTTTGAGGGGCAGCACCAGACACCTGACACGTGGTGCTAGGCTCCTAGCCCTCAAGACTTTGCTGCTCCATTGTTTTCTCAATCTGCTACAACTCCTGGACCCACAACAGGAGGAGGAGAGCAAGGGTTAAACCGGCCTGGCAGAATTTATGCTCTACCTGGACAAACCCCCACCTGGAGTACTGCGTCCAGTTCTGGAGCCTCTATTACAATGGATGTGCTGGAAGGTGTCCAGAGAAGGGTCACCAGGATGATCAGAAGGCTGGAGCACCTCTCCTGTGAGGACAGACTGAAAGAGTTGGGGCTGTTTAGTCTGGAGAGGAGAAGGCTCCGAGGTGACTTTATTGTGGCCTTTCAGTATCTTAAGGAGGCCTACAAGAAAGCTGGGGAGGGACTTTTAAGGATATCAGGTAGTGATAGGACTGGGAGGAATGGAACAAAGCTAGAAATGGATAGATTCAGACTGGATATTAGGAAGAAGTTCTTCACCATGAGGGTATTGAGACCCTGGATGAGGTTGTCCAGGGAGGTGGTAGAAGCCTCATCCCTGGAGGTGTTTAAGACCAAGCTGGATGCGGCTCTAGCCAGCCTGATCTAGTGTGAGGTATCCCTGCCCATGGCAGGACGGTTGGAACTAGATGATCCTTGTGGTCCCTTCCAACCCTGATTGATTCTATTATTCTATAATTAAATCTGCCCTGGCACAGCTGGAGGCTGTGTCCTCTTGTTCTGTCCTTGGTTGCCTGGCAGAAGAGAGCAACCCCCACCTGGCTACAACCTCCCTTCAGGTAGTTGTAGAGAGCAATAAGGTCTGCCCTGAGCCTCCTCTTCTCCAGGCTAAATACAATTGATTCAGATACATCCAAACCCAATGAGAAGTAGGGCAAGGTATAGGTTTCTTTGCAAAGTAAGTTCTAAACCTTAATTCAGGCAAAACTCCCCATAACCAAAAAAAAAATCTCTATTTTAAAAACCATTTGGGTAGCAAATTTTAAAGGTTATAATTCAAGATTGTGAACTGGTTTAACAAAACTCTTAAGCATACATTAAAGAACCTATTTTTGGTGTTTAACAACTCAGAGCTAAAGTACCCTGCACTGTTGCAGGGTACTAACGCCTTCGCTGGGGATCAGTATCAACACTTCAGAGATAAAACTCCAATTTGAGCCAATAGGTTTACCCTAACTAAAGGATTTAGTCTGCAGTAGACCATTGGAAGGAACCATGCAATGCCAATATTATTGCTTTATCCTCTGCATTTTGAGGTGATGTTTTGGTCTGTAGACTCAGGAAGAAAAGAAATATTCACTTGGAGGTTGTTAACAACAGGTAGAGAATGGCTGCCGAGCTTCACTTGCTAACAGAGTTTTGCAAGCACCTGTTCTAATAAAGCTCAGTTTCCCACCAGTTTAGTCTCTGGCTTGGTTGGTTTTGTGACTGAATTATAGTGAGATTTTTTTGTTGTCCCTTGAGGGCCATGAAGATGATCAGAGGGCTGGAGCACCTCTCCTACAAGGACAGGCTATGAGAGTTGGGGCTCTTCAGCCTGGAGAAGAGAAGGCTTTGAGGAAACCATATCCAGTATCTGAAGGGGACTACAGGAAGGCTGAGGAGGGATTATTTACAAGATCTTGTAATGACAGGATGAGGAGTAATGGGTTTAAACTGGCAGAGGGAAGATTTAGACCAGATGTCAGGAGGAAGTTCTTTACAATGAGGGTGGTGAGACACTGGCACAGGTTGCCCAGGGAGGTTGTGGCTGCTCCCTCCCTGGAGATGTTAAAGGCCAGGTTGGATGAGGCCTTGAGTGACCTCTTCTACTGGGAGGTGTCCCTACCTACAGCGGGAGGGTTGGAACTGCCTGATCTTTGAGCTAACTTCCAACCTAAACCATTCTATGATACATACCATCTCCTTCTGCAGAGTAATTTGGCAGCAACATGCAGGCAACCACTTGAAGGCACATTGCAGCCCAGACTCCCAAGTTCCCGGAAGAAGCTTTTGAGTATCTGTATCACAGCATCTCCTCTGTGTAGCCTGCAGAATGTTAATTTTGCTTTGGTACCTTCCATCTTTTGTCCAATATGGTTGAAACTGGCCACTGGACTGGGAAGCTGATGTTAGCAGAGGGAAGATGTGTAAATATGCTTTTCAGTGCGGTCCAGCGTGGTGTGAGAATGAATAATCAAGAGAAGGTCTCCAGGAGGAGTATGTCCCAAATCTTCTGAAAGGTGGAAATATGTAAGTAAGATTCTCAGGAACTTATAATGTAGAAGATGACACATTTCACTGGGTCTCCTAGGGCAGAGCTGTGTAACTCCAGATGAGCCCAGCCACAGTTCCTTCCCTAGAAGCTGCTGGTGCTGACCTGAGGATGGCATTCTGCGGTGGATGGAGGCTTCACTTAAGCTTGCCCTCCTTTCATACCTCTAATGATTTTCCACCTCCATTGCCCTTTTCCAGGCTGAGGACTTTGAAGGTTTCTTTTCCTCCTGTAAATCTGCTGATGTCCTTTACAATTAGCACCTCAGCTCACCTGCTAGATCTGTTCTCTCAGTCCTGTTTTCATTCTTTGATGTCAGAGGAGATGGGACTGCAAGATGATAAATTTCATCTTAAGACTGATCATCCTTGCTGCACCATGGGTTTGGTTTTCTTACTTTGAGCCTGACAGCTCCAGCAGTCCCACAGCTCCTAATGGAAGAGGTACAGCTTTATTAATCTGAATGTTTCTCTCCCTTAATGTAGTCAAGCTCTTTTTTCCCCTGGATCACATTGGGGATCCAATGTAATACTCACTTCAATTTAAAAAACTGATCTAGATACTAAAAACTATTATTTAAAGGAATACTCACTGTAAGCTTTGAATTTTTTCAAGCATCTGCTTGCAGTAAGCTGAGAAGCAGTTTAGGTTTTTATTTATTTCTCTCATCTGGACTTTTGTCATGTCACAGGTTTCACAATTAACCTGGTGTGCAGAATTATGTCTGCTGTTACTTCAGTGTTGACTCTGAACCCTACAGTGTATTCAGGACTGTAACTAAATTCACAGAATCACAGAACCTTAGAGGTTGGAAGTGACCTCCAGAAATCATTGACTCCAACCCTCCCAACAAGGCAGGATCCCTTAGGAAAGTTTGCACAGGAATGCATCCAGATGGGTTTTGAAAGTCTCCAGAGAAGGCGATTCCACAACCTCACTGGGCAGGCTGTTCCAGGGCTCTGTCACCCTCACCGTAAAGAAGTTTCTGCTCATGTTGAGCTGAAACCTTCTGTGTTCTGGTTTGTAGCTGTTGCTCCTTGTCTTGTTGCTGCTGACCACTGAAAAGAGCTTGGCCCCCTCCACTTGACACCCACTCCTCAGATATTTGTACACATTGCTCAGATCTCCTCTCAGCCTTCTCTTCTCCAGAGAGAACAGAGAAACAGCCTAAAGTCTCTCAGTCGCTGTTCACAGGAGAGATGCTCAAGTCCCCTAGTCATCCTCATGGCTTTCCACTGGACTCTCTCCAGCATGTCCCTGCCTCTCCTGAACTGGGGAGCCCAAAACTGGACACAGTCTTGCAGGTGTGGTCTCAGTAGGGCAGAGCAGAGGGGGAGAAGAACCTCCCTAGAGTGCTGGCCACACTTTTGTTAATGCACTCCAGGCAGCCATCAGCTCTCTTGGCCACAAGGGCACATTGCTGGCCCTTGCAGAACTTGCTGTCCACCAGGACCCCAATATCTTTCTCCACAGAGCTGCTTTCAGAGGATGTTAGGTGCTGGAAGAGACCTCAAAAGGGCATCCACTCCAATGCCAAAGCAAGATCATCTTTTTTTCTTTTTTTTACAGTCTAGTTTTGGGTGGGTTTTTTTTTTTGTTGTTGTTGTTTGTTTGTTTTTTTAATCCTGCTTTGCCCCTCCTTTCCATCTTTATTTTCCCTATCTTCCTACTGTTCTTTCCATCTCCTTTTTTTCCTCTCCACCTTCCTCTTTCCTTCTGTGGCAGGGCACACCCAAGTCCCTGCCCCACCGGAGGTTTGAATGCGGCATAAAACTGTTTTGCTCCCCCTCCCACCTCTGGCTCCAAGGGTTTGGAACCTGTAAGAAGTAGGCGCAAAGTTCCTTACCCCACCCCCGCGGGCTTGAACAGGGAAGAGCAAATCGCCCCAGCATATATATAAGGCAGCTGGACACATTATCTAGTGGGACTTTGACTGGGACTTAAGACTCGGACCTTGAGGGGCATCTGGAAGAACAGTGAGGAGAAAGCACACAGTCCCCACTTTTGGACCGCCACATCCTGCCCGCCTGCTGCAGGGACCTGCCTCTGCCGTAAACCGGCGCCGTTCGTGGGTACGCCGCCGAGCAGCCTGACTTTGCCCCGTGCTGCCCCACGATCTTTGCCCGTGGAAGCCGTATCTGCAGTCATTTTGAGCTCTGGCGGGTTTACTCACGTTGGATCCTGCGCAGCGTTGATCCACCGTTGGATTACACTCTGCAGTTCAAGTGACTGCCGCAATAGGAGCCAAGGGGCCATCTCCAAATTCCTACTCTGCTGCCATGAGTAGCACAGACGTTCCCTAGGGCTCCAGGCTGCCTTTATTTGTAAGTGCCGCAAAGCTGTTTTGTAACAAATATTTCCCAACTTCCTGGTTTTCCTGATTTATTAAATTCTTTATAAGCATCCTTGTGAATATTTTCCCAAATTAATTTTGAACCCCATCTAACTAACTCATATATAGTTGCAAGTAGGGCTTTCCAGAAATAAAATAACTACATATTACATAATTCCTGCCTCATTAATTACCACAACCAATTCACCTTCCCATCTTCCTCCTTTCCACCACCATCCTTTTCCTCACCATGTCTCTCCCTTCAGCACCACTTTCCCCACTCTATCTACCCCTTCCCCCCCCCACTGCGTTCTCCTGTTTTATTCCCCAAACCAGAGCACCTGGGTGCTGTTGGAGTCTCCTCCCACCCCAGGTGTGACCACTTTGCCCTCCCCCGCCCACTCCCCTTTTTAATGGACCCCAGGAAGGCAAAGCCTCAAGCTTGCCCAATTGGGCAGAGGGATCCTCCTCACATCATCACAGGTGAGTGCCCAGGGTGCACACAGGGTGATTGGTGGATGGGATTCAAAGGCCGGGGGGCCTGGTGGCCCCCCGGCTAGGTAGGAGTAAGCTTGATGGTCAGTCTAACGTCACCCATGGGTGCTGGCTGAACTCTTCTATATTTAGCTGCTTCTTTCTGCTCACTTATGATGAATCTTAAAATTAAATGCAAAGACTTTTTAAGCAAAACTTTGTTCCGTTCTAGTGACTCTCACCGTTACCAAAATCCAGTCTTCCCACTTCCCCTGCTATTTCATTGGTGAGTGTCATCTGCCAGGTTTCTGGTCCTGCTCCACAGATGAGCAGTTCACAGAACTGTAGAACTTTAGAGGTTGAAAGGGATCTCCAGATATCATACCCTCCAACCCTCCTGCCAAGGCAGCATCCCCTAGGGTAGTTTGCACAGGAACACATATAGGTGGGTTTGGAAAGTCTCCAGAGAAGGAGACTCCACAACCTCTCTGGGCAGCCTGCTCCAGGGCTCTGCCCCTCTCATTCTAAAAAAGTTTCTCCTCATGTTGAGCGGAAACCTTCTGTATTCTGGTTTGCAGCTGTTGCTCCTTGTTGTATTGCTGCTGATCACCAAAAAGAGCTTGGTCCCCTTCACTTGACACTCACCCCTCAGATATTTGTACACATTGATCAGATCTCCTCTGTCTTCTCTTCTACAGACTAAACAGCCCCAGGACTCTCAGTCTCTGTTCATAGGGGAGATACTCAAGTCCCCCAGTCATCCTCATGGCTTTCCACTGGACTCTCTCCAACATGTCCCTGTTTCTCCTGAAGTGGGGAGCCCAAAACTGGACACAGTCTTGCATGTGTTCTCTCACTATGGCAGAGTAGAGGGGGAGAAGAACCTCCGCAGACCTGCTGGCCATACTTTCTAGCTGGGCAATTGTGCATTCCTCTCTAAGGTTCTCTTTTCAGTTGCTGTTGTTGCTGCCTTACCAGTTATGTTAAATCTTCCTGAACATACATCACAAATGAAGTATTTTATTGTAATTTTTTCTCCTAGTCATGAAAGCTGTGGAGGAATGTCAGGACTATTCAACCTGAGTTTCCCACCTTTGGACAAAGTGTCATATACCTTTATCTTCCTGTGTTGCTAGTAATAGCCAGAGGAAAGGCAATAGAAGTACCTACCTTTATTAGTTATTAGATGTATCTACATCTAATAACTAGGTAGTGATGTTAGCCTAACAACCTCACGCTAGTCTGAGATAATTTCAGTTAGGTGCTCCCATAGGAAGTCCTTTATACATCCTGATTAATGGAAATCTATTTCCTAGGCCAATGAGCTTGCAGAAATTGCACATCTCTCAGTCTGTCTCTCTGTAGTTTCTCTAGCTTCTGGAAGATAGCAGAAGTCCTCACTCCTTAGCTAGCACTTCTACACAGCTTGTAAATTCTGCAGAGGCAGAGACCTGGTCCATGTAGTACATAAAGCTTATAAATTTTACAGCAGCAAGGAGAACTGCTGGAGGAAAAAGTCTCACTGGTATCCCAGCTTTATAAATGCCACAGGTGTCATTGACCTGTTGGGTATTCTTGACCCTGGCCAAAATAAGATCAAAAAGGGATACCCTCTGATACTTCAGTGTGAATACATTTTATGTTCTTCTTGATTTCTCAGGCCTGAACTGCAAAATAAACATTAAGTGCATTGGTAAAAAGTTCTGTCTCTCTGATTCTCTACACAAAGAGAAGAATTCTTGTGAAGTCAAAGTAAACCATGAAGGACACAGCTGTTTTTGTAAGAAAATGGTTGCATGTTAGATGTGAATGTAGGTGTGTGTTCTCCTAAAGCTGCTAAGCAAAGTGGTACATTTCTGTTTTAAGAAGAAAAGAGACAGAAATAACTAAATAATACAAAATATTCCCCCACATTGTCAGACTTGGACTGCACATTTCATTATCAGCTTGAAGATTCTTACACTAAATCTTTTTTTCTTCAAGTATATGGGACATACCTGAGCTTAATCTGACCTGCCAGGATAGCCACAGAAGTGGGAAGTGTAGTGCTGGCTTGAGCATTTTGAGCAAGTTGCACTCAGATTTAAATGGGATATTCCCATCAGCCAGAATAAAACTACCTCAAGTGTGCCAACAACAAGGCAGGTGAACCCTACTGCACAAGAGTGAAGTTCAGTTTGATATAAGTATATGCACAGCAGGCACCTGTGGCTTCATCAGGAACCATGGCAGGGAAATGATTGAGGCAGAGACTAGCTTCTGAATTTTTACCTGCATTAATTTCTCAAGCAGTGTGGTGGTTTGGCCCTGGCTGGGGGCCAAATGCCCACCAAAGCCACTCTATCACACTTCTCTTCCTAGATGGACAGGGCAGAGGGAAAAATGTAACAGAAGGCTGGTAGTAAAATAGGAGCAATTTTATTAATGCAAAACCAAAGCAAACAGATGTTATGTTCTACTGCCCATCAGCAGGTGGTTTTGGGTCACTCCCTGGAAGCAGAGCTTTAACACACGCAGCAGTTGCTCCAGAGGACAGACACCATCAACCAATGTCCCCACACTGCCTTCTTTCACTTAGCTTTTATATCTGAGGTGATGCCATCTGGCATGGAATACCCCTTTGGTCAGTCTGGGTCAGCTGGCTTGGCTGTGTCCCCTCCCAAGATCTTGCCCACCCCTCAGCATACTCTTGGGGCAGGGAAATGTTGGAAAAGCACAACCTGAGTTCTCCTTCATCAGTAGCCGAAACACTGCTGTGTTAACACCCAGATACAGCACTGCAAAACACAGAACTGGAAAGATGCTCAGGGGAGAAATAACTCCAGCTCAGCCAAGCCCAATACAAGCAGTAATCAACCAAAACAGATTCTCATTTGCAAGAATCCATTTGAACAGAGGTTAGACGTGTTTTGCAACATTGAAAGTATTTCATTGCTGTTTAGAAAGCAGGGTGCTCTGCTGTGTAATTTGTAAATTTAAAAGAAAGTTGCACTCTCTGTGATGATCCAAGAGAATTTGCTGGCTTTGATAAAGCTGTTAGGCAGAGGAAGCAAACAGGTTTTGGGCAAATCAGTCCTACTGGCAGTTTTTTTTTGTTTTGTTTTGTTTGTGAAATATATCCCAAGAAATATTTTTAAATGTTGTAATGGGTTGGGAACTTTGCACCCTCACTCCTCCCCAGTTCAAAGGCACCAGACCAGCTCAGATATCTTGGAAGTAAGATAAAGCTCTATTTACAGCAAAGCTAAATTTACAAGCATATATACACAATATATTTACATGTATGTACAATTATATACAATTGAGAAATAATACACAAATCCAAATTCACTCCCAGACAAAGAAAAGAAGCCCAGAAGGGGCCAACACCACCCTCTCTCTTTCTCCCAGACATAAAACAACCAGCAAGGCTTCTGTGTTACCTGTTAGCCAAGGTTAGTGGAAGAGATTAGAACAGAGCAGTAGATAAAGGAGAAGCATCCCAGAGCAAACAAGGACAAATTCATAGAATCAGTCAGGGTTGGAAAGGAACACAAAGATCATCTAGTTCTAACCCCCCTGCCATAGGCAGGGACACCTCACACTAGATCAGTGAGATCCAGGCTCTCATGACTCTCACAAAGAGAAGTAAGCATTCTGGGCTATCAGCCTCTGCTTCTGGCTCCTGCATGCCTTTCTGGTACAAGCAACTGAAAAGAGCTCTTTTTAACTGTTGGCTCTAACAGCTGGAGGATAAATGAGGCAGTAAGCCTTGAGGAGGGGGCAGCATCTTCTCCTTGGTGGCAAACAATAGGACTAGAGGAAATGGTTCCAACTGTGCCAGAGGAGATTCAGGCTGGATGCTAGGAAATATTCTTCACAGAGAGGGTTCTCGGACATTGGAATGGTCTGCCCAGGGCAGTGCTGGAGTTACCATCTCTGGATGTGTTTAAGCAGGGTTTGTCTTGGTGCTTAGGGACATGGTTTAGTGTTGACCCTTCAGTGCTGGGTCGAAAGTTGGACTGGATGATCTTGGAGGTCTCTTCCAACCAGTTGTTTCTGTGGTTTTGTGATCTTATGAATAATTTTATGGGTCAAACCTGGCTATGGATAATTTGTATGTATCAATATGTACAAATATCTGAGGGGTGGGTGTCAAGTGAAGGGGGCCGAGCTCGTTTCTGTGGTCAGCAACAATAAGACAAGGAGCAGCAGCTATAAACTGGAACACAGATAGTTTCAGCTCAGTGTGAGGAGAAACTGCTTTACAGGGAGCATGACAGAACCCTGGAACAGACTACCCAGAGAGGCTGTGGAGTCTCTTCCTCTGGAGTCTTTCAAAACCTGCCTGGTTACATTCCTGGTCCTGCCTTGTCAGAGGTGTTGGACTTGATCTCTGGAGGTCCCTTCCAACCTCTAATGTTCTGTGATTCTGTGATTAATTTACTGATAGTCTTACTGGAACTGTAGTACAAATGATAGGTACACTTCCTACCAGAAAAATAAACATTTTCCTCAAATACTTAGTTTTTGTTTTTTATAACATCTGAGTTTGGGGTGTTTTTTCTTTTTCTCTCCCTCTCCCTACACACCATTTTTGCACTGGCAGCTAGTCAAAGGTATGCAAGAATAAATTGCATTGTTGTGGCATTTAAATTATATCAATACTGAAATGCAGAATAGAGTCCTTTTCTATTTTATCTCTAAATTGAATGCTTTCACAGAGAACCACTGTTATCTGCATTACAATTTGAGAGCTGCCTTAGTAAGTCTTGAATGCTCTGAATTAGAGCATTCAACTTTGGAGATGGATGGTTGAGTTCACCACAAAAAAAAAGTTTTAAGCTGGAGATATGGCTTCATTTGGAGCTAACATGAATGCTGAAGAATATCTGTGATTTAGAAACCAAGCCTGAATTTCTGAGAGAATCTGCATGCAGATGAGTGTTAGGTCCTTACTTTTTAAAGTAAATTTATTTGTGTGCGTGTGATTTTTTTTTTCCTGTCTAAAAGCTATGCTTGCAAAATGAGTCTCCAGTTACCATTTTCCTGTTGGATGTGGAAATCATCTCAATAGCCACTTTGACACCACCATTGGAGCAGTTTGAAAAGGCTGCATGGGAGTGAATTAGGTTCCCATCACTTTTAGGGTACACTCTAAGTGCACCAATAATGCTGCAAGCGTATTGATGGGGCATGCAACTGCTAAAGATCTGGATGGGTCTGAAGAAATGAGTTCAGTCTTCTGAGAGGTACCTCAGGACTTTAGGACTTCAGTGACACAGCAACTACTCAGCTTCCCAGTCATCCACAGACTCTTTGCCCAGTCTGCAAGCTTTTCAGATTTGCAGGCTGCCGCAGTTGTCACATTCATCTCTGGGACATGCCAGGGACTGTCATGCTCTCTGCTCTTTGTTAATGGGACCAGAAAGGAAAATGTCTCCCACTTTCAGAAGCACAGAGAGCAACCTAAAAGTTGTGTTTGTGGAAAATGTAAAAAAGATCACGATCAAACTGTGTGATTACCAAGACTGAATTTGTGTGATTACCATATGAATAGCAAGCAGGAGTTCTGAAGCATGACCCATAGTTTCTGTTTTTCATATGTAGATGATAATGACTGGCAAATATGCAAAGGGCAGCCCCTTCCCTTAAAGGATGAGGACACACCTAGAGTGCTGTGCTCAGTTCTGGGCACTGCAGTACAGGAAGGACATCCAGGCCTGCTGGATAGCAGGTTATCCATGGGACAGCAATGTGCCCTTGCGGCCAAAAAGGAAGGTCAGTGGCATCCTGGGGTGCATTAAGAAGATATGTCCAGCAGATCAAGGGAGCTTCTCCTCCCCCTCTACTCTGCTCTGGTGAGACTATTTTGAGTACTGCATTCATTTTGGGCTCCCCAGTTTAAGAGAGACAGGGATCTGCTTGAGAGACTCCAGCAGAAGGTTATGAGGATGATTATGGGACTGGAGCACTACCTGATGAGGAGAGGCAGTCTAGAGGACCTGGGGCTTTTTACTCTGAGAGGGGATCTAAGAAATATTTCTAAATATCTGAGGGCTGGATGTCAGGAATAGGGGACACAGGCTCTGCTCACTTGTTCCCTGTGGTAGGACAAGGAGCAATGGAAATAAGCTGCAGTACAGGAGGTTGCACCTCAATACAAAGGAAAACTTCCCCTTCACTGCCCTATGTGGAGAGGCTGAGGGGCCTGGGGCTTTTTGGCCTGCTGAAGAGAAGACTTAGAGGGGATTTAATCAAGGTTTATAAATGGAGTGCTGAGTGTCAAGAGGGAGGGGACAAACTCTTCTCAGTTGTGCCCTGTGGTAGGACATGGAGTAATGGGTATAAACTACAGCACAGGAAGTTCCACCTCAACATGAAGAACTTCTTGGCTCTTGTGTAAGGGTCACAGACCATTGGTATGGGCTGCCCAGAGAGATTGTGGAGTCTCCTTCTCTGGAGAGTTTCCAGGCCTGTCTGGATGTGTTCCTGTGTGACCTGAGCTAGATTGTATGGTCTTGTTCTGCCCGAGGGGTTGGACTCGATCTCTTTGGGTCCCTTCCAGCCCCTGACATCCTGTGAGAGGCTGGAATGGGGGCAGAGAAGGGCAACTGAGCTGGTGAGGGGACTGGAAAGCAGGTCCTGTGAGGAGCAGCTGAGGGAACTGGGGCCGTTTAGCCTGAAGGAAGAGGGCTCGGGGGAGACCTTACTGCTCTGTACAGCTGCCTGAGAGGAGGTCGTAGAGAGGCAGGTGCTGGTCTCTTCTCATGAGTACCTAATGACAGAATGGGAGGGGATTGCCACAGGCTGCACCAGGGGAAGTTTAGGCTGGACATTAGGAAAAATGTTTTCACAGAAAGCAGTTCCTGAGCATTCTGTTTGTTGGGACTGTGTGGATTAAGAATTCTTTCCTGTTCCCTGTGCTTCCCAACATGTTGATTTTTATTTTTTTTTAATCTTTTTTCCCTGCAGGCAGAAGTTCACACTGAGCATGAGCACACCTCCTTTTGCCTTTGTGGCTGTATTATACTTTCAAACTAACAATACAGAAGAGCCATCCAGGCTGCTTCCTTCATGTTCATCTGTGTCCTGGCAGTCACATCACTTTGGGACTTTCTTGAGGAGTTCCTCCCCATTTTTTTTTTTCTAGTCTGGATTAATCTAAAGATTTTATTTTATTTTTGTCTATTCTCTAGTTATTGTAGGTCATACATAGATATAATTATCACCACCAATTTCAGTCTGGGTCTTCATCTCACTTGAGAGTAAACTTCTATCACATGGAGAAGCAACCCTTTATTGATGCATCTGTTCCTCAGTGTTTTCAGGCCATGTCACTACTTATCTTTTACACCATGATTTACATATCACTTCAAACAGATCTCTCTCAGTGGCTCTTTGAAAGTGCTGCAGAACCATTTCAGATGCTTCTGTTTCCATGTCATATCTTGTAGTGTGCTGACAAATGAAACCATCTATCTGAGTACCTCCATTTGGGCAGCAGGTTAAGGACTACAAGAGTCATGGTTGGGACCTGTATGGTTTTGGTTTTTTTCAGCTGTCGTTTCCTTCAGTAAGGAGAATAATCTTCCCTGCTACAGTGTTTGATTTATGCCATTCTTGTTGACCAGTTCCCATTTTTACAACCCTGTCTTGCTCTGTTTTAAATTAAATCAACATTTAGATATCATTGAAGGCAGACATCCTTTGAAGCTTCATGCTGATAGGCAGAGGCAACTATCAGCTAAGCAGCAGGTATTAAAAATACCAGGATCAGCTTTAGAAAAGAAAGATACAGCTACTTTATGAATTCATTTTAAATGTTTTGTTCATCCTGGTGCTCCTAAAAGGAAAGTAGCAGCATTCTTTGATCTTAGAACACTGCAGCACAATGAGTATAACAAAACTCTTTCCCTGCTTTTATAAGGCCCAACTTGATTTTCTTTTTATTCTTTCCCATCATTTTTGTATTAGATTGCCCTGCAAATTGCAGAACAAAGCAGTTTGTATTTAAAAAGAAAGAACTCAACTCTACTCATTACGGAATTCAAAAAGGGACTGGAGAAATGCATGGCACAAAAAATTCGTTGTAGTGATTAAATACTGCCTCTGGCTCAAGAAGTCCCTGACCTGCAGTACACAGGGATATCTTCCTACTCTGGCATATTTGCCCTGTGCAGTGTTTCCTTTCTGTGCAATCTGCTATGACAGCTGTTGAAGAAGAGGTACTAGGAAGCCAATGGCAGCCTGAGGTGCATTGAGAAAAGTGTGTCCAGCAGGTCCAGGGAGGTTGTTCTTCCCCTGTCCTCTGCCCTATTGAGACCACACCTGCAATACTGTGTCCAGTTTTGGGCTTCCCAGTTCAACAGAGACAGTGACCTACTGAGAGAGTCCAGCAGAGAGCATGAGGATGAGTGGGGGACTTGACCATCTGCCCTATGGAAGAGAGGCAGAGAGCCCTGGGGTTGCTTAGTCTGGAGAAGAGAAGGCTGAGGGGGATCTGATCAATGTGTACAAATATCTGAGGGGGGACGATCTATTTTCGGTGATAAGCAGCAATAAGACAAGGAGCAACAGCTACAAGCAGGAACACAGAAGGTTTCACCTCAATATGAGGAGAAACTTCTTTAGAGTGAGGGTGACGGAGCCCTGGAGCAGACTGCCCAGAGAGGTTGCAGAGTCTCCTCTGGAGACTTTCCAAAGCTACCTGGATATGTTCCTGTGTGAACTGCCCTAGGGGATCCTGCCTTGGCAGGGGGCTTAGAGTTGATCTCTGGAGGTCCCTTCCAACCTCTAGGGTCCTGTGATTCTCTCTTCCCTGACACAAAGCACAGGATCTGGAACTGCTGGACAATTATCTGAGGCAGAGGCACTTCAGTACAGGCTGGGGATGCTGCTGCTGTGTGAAACTCTTTAACGAAGGCTATAGAGACTGTATTCAGCATCTTTGAAACATGAGGGCTTTGATCATCTGCATGTGAAAAGATGGGCTGAGGCAAAAGACAGGGAGATTCCTTTTAATTAAAATGATTGATTACTACAGTGTATGATAGTCCAAAAGTGGTGGTTGTGCTTCATGAATTACTTTAATCAGTTTATGGTGTTCTTACAGGTATGCATTAGTAACACCTTCCTTTGCTAAAGCAAAGTATTTTGTGTTTTGGGTGGCTCATCCAGATAACCACATTCAGAATTACAGGTGTTAGGAAGCTTAGGTTGCTTATTTGTAGGCAAAATACTTGACTAATTAACTAAAACACATGACCTTCTAATAACCTTCCCCAGGAAGGCAAGATGCAGAATGAGACAGTAGCAATTAGAGAAGTCATGAATGTCAAGTTATGGCTTCTGAGTAACAACTTAATCACTGACTGAATTAATGACGGTCAGTGCCTTGCCCTTTAGGAGGAGAAGCTTTAAATCACAGTAGATGACTGACCTTACCATGCTCCTGCACGATGGGCTGGAGCTTCTTGTCACATCCTGGTTCTGCTGGAGCATCCCCTGCCTCAGAAGGTGCAACCCAGGAGGTGATCATGCTGTGTTCCCCCTGAGGCTCAGCAGTCCGTCTCAGTGGGGCGTGCAGAGGGAGCAGCCCTTTTTGGGGATGGCTGCCCTCAGCTGAATCAAGAAGAGGTGGTATGTTCACACCTAGGGTTTAACAGAGGTGATGACATTGTTGCTTTGATTGATGTCATTGCTGCTCAATCAGGAAACCTGAAAAGAGCATGTCTTTGCTGCAGACTGGTCCTGTTGCATGTCTGTGTACAGTGGTGGTGCTGTTGAGACCTAAGGTCTCAATCTCTCTGAGACTGCTGTCTCTCTTCTTTAATGAAAGTTGCTGGAGAAACAAAAGTCTCTTAAACCTCAACTATGGAAGATCTTTGAATTCTCATTTTTAAACACAGAGTTAAACACCGCTCAACTACTTGGCAATATTTGAAGTCACCTCCATTAGACAGATGCTGGCAGTGCCACTCTCCCTAGGCTGCAGTCATGACCCTTTAAAAGGTCCGAGGAGATACCTCACTGAATGGGCTGCCTTGTTTCCATCATTCCAGGGAAGACAGAAAATCCTGTAATTTCTCATGTGTTGCTGCTTCTTCCTTCTAAAGCCAAGGCAGCTCTTCTGTGGTGCAAAAGATCATAAGCTTCATGTAGATACGGTCTCTTGTTTCTTTTTAAGTATGCTTTTGTGCTTTGTGCCTTTTGCAGTGCAAACATGATGTCTGCCTACTCACTGGAGACTTGGCCACAGAAAGAAATACTCTTCTCAGGCCAACATGGTCTACTGCTTCTGCCTGCCAGCCAAATGAACAGCAGGAGTCATTAGATACAGCCTCTGCTGTTGGAGCTGCCTGTCACTTTGGGTGCCTCATCTTTACCTGGAGTACTGCATCCGGTGCTGGAGCATTTAGCACAGGAAAGACATGGACCTCTTGGGGCAAGTCTAGAGGAGGGCCACAGAAATTATCACGGGGGTGGAATACCTCTCCTGTGAGGAAAAACTGAGAGTCTTGGGGTTATTTAGCCTGGAGAAGGGAAGGCTTTGGGAACATGTTTTTGTGGCACTTCAATACACAAGGGAAGCTTATATGAATCATAGAAAACATCTGGTTGGAAGAGACCTCCAAGATCATCCAGTCCAACTTTCAGCCCAGCACTGAAGGGTCCCTAAGCACTAAGTCCAAACCCTGCTTAAACACATCCAGGGATAGTGACTCCAGCACTGCCCTGGGCAGACCATTCCAATGTCCGAGAACCCTCTCTGTGAAGAATATTTCCTAGCATCCAGCCTGAATCTCCTCTGGCACAGTTGGAACCATTTCCTCTAGTCCTATTGTTTGCCACCAGGGAGAAGATGCTGCCCTCCTCAAGGCTTACTGCCTCATTTATCCTCCAGCTGTTAGAGCCAACAGTTAAAAAGAGCTCTTTTCAGTTGCTTGTACCAGAAAGGCATGCAGGAGCCAGAAGCAGAGGCTGATAGCCCAGAATGCTTACTTCTGTGGATGTGAAAGGAAAACAATGGTGATGTCTGTTTCAGTCATAGGCTTGCTGAGATGTGTAAGAATAAGACCACAAAACATAGATGAGACAGAGTCTCACAGGCTTGGAGAGTCAGGCTTGGAGAGTCTCGGACTCTCTAGATTTTTTGCCTTCTCCTCTCTGCTGAGTAACCTAACTAACCACTTTTCTTCTAACCTCCCTGGCCAGTCCTCCAAACTCACCTTGCACATAAGGCAAACCCTGGGGTAAGGTAGAGGGGTGGGAAGGGTGGTTGGGAGCCCCTCCTGGGGTCTCTGATTTCTGGGAGGGGAGTTGTGTTTCTGTATTACCTTTAACTTGTCTATTTCTGTAACTATTCCTGTCTATAGTGTACCTATCTGCTTGTACATTGTGCTGAGCTGTAAATACAGCTTCATTCCTTAACTTCCAGCTAACTGAGTCTAGTCTGGGTGATTTTACAAAGTGTGAGGGGACGGCAAACTCCCAAACCATCACAGCAGGTTTAGGCTGGATGTTAGGAAGTTCTTCCCAGCAAGAGTGATAGGCATTGGAATAGGCTGCCTGGGGAGGTGGTGGAGTCCCCATCCCTGGAGATGTTTAAGAGGAGACCACACGAGGCATTTAGTACCATGGTTTAGTTAATTAGAAGGTGTTAGGTTGGACTTGATGATCTCAAGGGTCTTTTCCAACCTGGTTAATTCTATGGTTTAAAACCTTAAACATTTGTGCTGGTTTAAGGCTCACTGGAATATTCTAATAGGTTGTAAAAGAATAATCATTGGTTGTAAAAGAATAATAATGATAAAATCTATATCATTCATTGGTTTGCTAAACAGGATAAAAAGCCAAAGTATAAACAAATGCAGACTGGGCAGTGCCTGGCTGGAGAGCAACCCTGAGGAGAGGGACTTGGGGGTGCTGGTGGACAAGAAGCTCAACATGAGCCACCAGTGTGCACTTACAGCCCAGAAAGCCAACGAGAGCCTGGGCTGCATCAGGAAAGTGTGGGCAGCAGGGCGAGGGAGGTGATTCTCCCCCTCTACTTTTTTGAGAACCCTCTCTGTGAAGAAATATTTCCTAACATCCACTCTGCACTTCCCTCTTGCAGCTTGGAACCATTTACTCTGGTCCTGTCTCTTGCCATCAAGGAGCGGAGGCTAGCCCTTGGTCACTCCAACTTCCCTTCAGGTAGCTATGGACAGCAATGAGGTCTCCCTCCCTCCCTTCAACTTTCTTCAGACTGAACAAGTTTGAATGGGGCTTTAAGCAACCTGATCTGATTTAAAAATGTCCCTGCTTATTGCAGGATGGTTGGAGTAGATGACCTTTAAAAACCCCTTCCAACCCAAACTCCCTTCAATGATATTGTGGTTCTATTGCCTTGTGCCCCCAACACAGAGCTTGCAGGCAGGTATAAAATTTTCTGTTTGGTGGAGGAGGAGCTGGATCAGCTTCATGGAGAAGAGAAGGCTGAGGGGAGATCTTATCCATGTGTACAAATATCTGAGGGGTGGTGGTCAAGTGGAGGCAGCCAATCTCTTTTTGGTAGTCAACAGTGTTAAGGAGCAACAGCTACAAATTGGAACATAGAAGGTTTCAGCTCAACATGAGTAGAAACTACTTCACAGTGAGGGTGAGAGAGCCCTGGAACAGGCTGCCCAGAGAGGTTGTGGAGTCGCCTCTGGAGAGTTTCCAAACCCACCTGGACGCATTCCTGTGTGAACTACTCTAGGGGATCCTGCCTTGGCAGGAGGTTTGGACTCTATCAAAGAATGCCAGGAGCTGGAAGGGACCTCAAAAGCACATCTGGTCCAACCCCTCCCCTACCAGAGCAGGATCCCCTAGAGCAGATCACACAGGAACATGTCCAGACAGCTCTTGAATATCTCCAGAGGGGGACACTCCACAACCCCCCTGGGCAACCTGTTCCAGGGTTCTGTCACCCTCAAAGAGAAAAAATTCCTCTTCATTTTAACACGAAACTTCCTATGCCTCAACTTCCACCCATTGCCCCTTGTCCTGTCATCAGGTATCACTAAGCAGAGCCTGGCTCCATCCTCCTGGTACTCACCTTTTGCATATTTATAAACATTCATGAGGTCACCTCTCAGTCCCCTCTTCTCCAAACTAAAGAGCCCCAGCTCCCTCAGGCTCTCCTTGTAAGAGAGATGCTCCATTATGATGATCTCTGGAGGTCCCTTCCAGCCTCTGTAAAATTCTGTGATCCCTCCAGATAGCAGCATTAGATATTTGTCTTCTACTTTAAATTCAGCTCAGGAAGGCAGTACCCCTACCTAGAAGGGTGATACCCATGGTGTGATGAACGCTGATGTCCAGGACTGGCATATCCCCATTGCGGTTGTCCATGCTGTGAGGCGGGTGAGGAGTGTTATGTGGTGAGGAAGCAGGCTGCTTTCTGCTTTTATTTTTTTTACCCTCGTGTTCTCCATGCTCATCAAGTTTGAAAGCCTAGGGCAAGATTAATTAAAATCAATGGAGCAAAGCAAATTAAGCACTTAAAAATGCTCTTTGGGGGCTATCAGAACCAGAATAATTCAAAATAAATATTCAAATGTCTTTGACTTGTTATGAGACTATTTTATCGTTCAGCTCATTCATCCTCTCTCTCTGTCTCTCTATCCCTTATTTCTTTATCTGCTTTTTACAGTGCACAGCAGATGCTCTTTCCTCAGCATTTCAAGCCAGCATGTCTCTGGTGCAATCTCAGGACTCTGCTCCCATGCATCTAAAATAAAAATCACATTCCAAACACACAACCTAATCCAGCAGCTCTTACTTACACTAGTAAGCCTTGCAGAGATATAAATAGCACTGTTCAGGTTAATGGGATGGTATGTGAGGGGAGGGAAAAAAAAAAAAAGAGCAGGCTCAAAATTCAAGCTAGCAGTCACAGACTGAAAATCTGCATTTTGTGTTGAGCAGCAGAAGCACAATTTCTTATGGTACATATGCTCACCAGGAGCAATCCCATTACTTGTAGGTATTTCCAAATGCCTTAAACTGTCTCCCTAACTGTCTTCCAGATTGAAGACCAGAGCAGACTGAACATCCTCAGAGGATCACAGAATGTAAAGGCTTGAAAGTGATCTCCGTAGATCATTGAGTCCAAGCCCCTGCCAGAGCAGGACCATAAAATCTAGCTCAAGTTGCAGATGAATGCATCCAGACAGGGTTTAAAAGTCTTCAGAGAAGAAGACTTCACAACCTCTCTGGGCAGCCCATACCAGTGCTCCATGACCCTTACAGTAAAGAAATTCTTCATATTGAGGTGGAACTTCCTGTGCTGTAGTTTGCATCCATTACCCCTTGTCCTATCTCAGAGTGCCACCAAAAAGAGTTGGTCCCCTCCCTCTTGCCATTCAGCCCTCATAACACCCAGCCCTCATATCTGCATTCTGTTTTGAGCAGCAGAAGCACAATTTCTTATGGTACATATGCTCATCAGGAAAAATCCCATCACTTCCAGGTATTTCCAAATCCCTTAAACTGTCTCCCCAGTTGTCTTCAGATTGAAGACCAGACTAGACTGAATGTCCTCCTTACAGGACAAGTTGTAGGGATAGACATTCACTCTGTGAAACCTCAGCTCTATTTAGTCTTGGTTTTTAATTCAGTCTGTTGTTCTGTGCCACTTGACCCTGTCTACTAGGAAAATCACAAGTGCAGGTATATAGTTAATTAGACAACCAGGATGAAAACTTGCTTTCAGAAGGTTCCTTTGCTTTCTAAATGTGAGTGATATTACTAAAAGATCTGCTAGGCTGAAGGCTCTTGTAATAATCTTGAGACTCTAAATAGAATTTGCTAAAATTAAATGTGTGATTGTTTGCTGCAGTCAGTGTGGAGACATCATAAATGCTCTGAGATGTGAACTACTGCACAGGGAGACTTCACTATTGGGATAGTGCAGCACTGATCTAGGAGTTTGTTATGAGGATAATAATAGTTTTGTTCCTCACTGAATTTCTGGTTTTCACATGCAGACCTCTAAAAGTATGAGATGCAATTGCTAACACAAAACTTGAACAGAAAGTAAACTGAAGGCTAATGTGTGGCCTGGGAGAACAAATACATACATAAATTTTCCTAGAGACACACCAGTCTTAAGAAGTTCAGATCAAAAGTCTACAGTTAACTATTTCTGGGTGGACAAATTTCATCACGAAGCTTGAGGGAAGCCCAGCAAAGACAGCATGAGTGATTCCGAGGACTTAGCAGCTCTGGTCAGTTGCTGGATTTTGTAGCTGTGGTTGACAGATGATAGAAATTCAGAAAAAATGCAACTAGTTCAGATTTAAAGAATTTTCAGTTGTAAATTACATAGCTGTTACTTTACTTTTGGGATATTCTGATAAGAAAATTGACAACTTTGTAAAAAAAAAAAAAATTTTATTTTTAAGGTTGTAGTTGTCGTGAGTCTGTGCACTACTGAATCTAAGTCTTCAAGGACCTTTTCCTCTATCAGAATCACAGAATTAACCAGTCTGGAAAAGACCTTCCAGATCATCAAGTCCAACCTATCGCCTAACACCTTCTAAATAACTAACTCATGGCACTAAGTGCCTCATCCAGTCTCCTTTTAAACACCTTCAGGGATAGTGACTCCACCACCTCCCTGGGCAGCCCATTCCAATGCCAATCACTCCTGTTGTGAAGAACTTCCTCTTAACATCTGGCCTAAGTAGCTGGTTTGGGCAAGAAAATGGCCCAAAAGGGCAGGTATAATGTGAAGGCTGTGGGAGCCCTCTGTATGGTCTTGTAAATACTGATTATTTCAGTGTGAGTGAAATGGCTTCAGGCTATCTCAGTGTGCATTGCTCTAAGTTAATCACAGAACCTTAGAAGTTGAAAGGGACCTCCAGAGATCATCTAGTCCAACCCCTCTGACAAAGCAGGATCCCCTAGGGTAGTTTGCACAGGAATGCATCCAGGTGGGTTTGGAAAGTCTCCAGAGACTGTGAATCTCAGTGGGTGAAACTCCAGTACTGATACCTCAGTGATAATCTGTGCAGTGATTAACTGTGGTCAGCAGGACCAGGGAAGTGGTTGTCCCCCTGGATACAGCATTGGTGAGGCTTTGGAATCCTCACTACAAGGATACTGAGCTGCTGGAGTGTGCCCAGAGAAAGGCAAGGAAGGTGAAGGGTCTGGAGAATAGGTCTGGTGAGGAGTGATTGAGGGGACTGGGATTACTTAGTCTGGAGAAAAGGAGGCTGAGAGGAGATTCTATGGCCCTGCTCTGGCAGTGGGGTTGGACTTGTAGGTCTTGCAGGAAAAAAAATTAGAGAGGCAAAAGCCTGTTTAGAACTTAGACTGGCTACTGCTGTAAGGGAGAATAAAAAAATGTTTCTATAAATATATTAATGGCAAAAGAAGGGGCAAGGACAACCTCCACTCCTTATTGGATATGGAGGGGAATATAGTAACAAAAGATGAAGAAAAGGCAGAGGTACTTAACACCTTCTTTGCCCCAATCTTCAATAGCAGGACAGGTTCCCTCCAGGACAACTGGCCTCCTGAACTGGCAGATGGAATCAGGGACCAGTATAGTTGCTCTGTAATCCAGGAGGAAGCAGTAAGGGACTTGCTGAGCCACTTGGATCCTCACAAGTCCATGGGAACAGATGGGTTCCACCCTAGAGTGCTGAAAGAGGTGGCAGATGAGCTGGCCAAGCTGCTCTCCATTTATCAACAGTCCTGCCTCACTGGAGAGGTCCGCAAACACTGGAAACTGCCAGTGTGGTGCCCATCCACAAGAAGGGCCAGAAGGAGGACCCAGGAAATTACAGACCTGTCAGCCTGACCTCAATGCCAGGCAAGGTTATGGAACAGGTCATCCTGAGTGCCATCACAAAGCACCTACAGGATGGCCAAGGGATCAGGCCCAGCCAGCATGGGTTTAGGAAGGGCAGGTCCTGCCTGACCAACCTGATCTCCTTTTATGTGATCAGGTTACATTCCTGGTGAATGTGGGGCAGGCTGTGGATGTAGTCTACCTGGACTTCAGCAAAACCTTTGACACCATCTGCCACAACAAGCTCCTGGCAAAACTGGCAGCTTGTGGCTTGCACAGATTCACTCTGATATGGCTCAAGAATTGGCTAGAGGGCCAGGCCTAGTCCTGTTCAATATCTTTATTGATGATCTGGATGAGGAGATCGAGTCCAGCATCAGTAAGTTTGCAGGTGACACCAAGTTAGGAGCAGGTGTGGATCTATTGGAGGGTAGGAAGGCTCTGCAGAGGGACTTGAACAAGCTGGATGGGTGGGCAGAGGCCAATGGGATGAGACTTAATAAGGCTAAGTGCAGGGTTCTACACTTTGGCTATGACAACCCCAAACAGTGCTACAGGCTGGAGACAGAGTGGCTGGAGAGCAGCCAGGCAGAGAGGGACCTGGGGGTGCTGGTTTGACAGCAGCTGAACATGAGCCAGCAGAGAAGACTGAATGGGGTGCTTAGTGCCGTGGTCTAGTTGATTGACTAGGCTGGGTGGTAGGTTGGACTGGGTGATCTTGGAGGTCTCTTCCAACCTGGTTGATTCTATGATTTGATAATCTATGAAGGTCCCTTCCAACCCCTAACATACTGTGATCCTGTGAATAACACAGGTCACATTCCATAGCAAATCTGATTCATTTAGAAGCTCTATACAACCCTTGCCAAAACACTTGCTTTTGAATACTGCTCCCTAGACACAAAATTCTTCCTCGCCACCAAAAGAGAAATAGTATTGATGGACAAGGAATTGTTCGGGAGCCTGCATCCTGTAATAATCATGCTGATGTGTCCTGTAATAAGCATACTAATGTGTCCTGTAGTAATCATACTAATTCTCACCCCATCCACGCTGAAATGAGAACCTGTCCATTCCACTGCTCGGTTGCCCTGGTTACAGAGACTTTCTGCTATTCAGGTGGAAATTTCTGATATTAACTCTTATTCCTTTTGTGCTGTAGTGGGGAAGGGAGCTACTGGCATGACTCCCATAAGAATCACACAGAATCACAGAATGGTCTGGCTTGGAAGGGACCTCCAAAGCTCACCTAGTCCAAGCCCCTCATCAGAGAGAGGAGATTCTATGCTTTGATTCTGTGATCTGATGATGCCTACCTATAGAGTTAAACTAAACCAATTGCTTCAGAAAAAAAAAAAAAAAGTCTATTATACATGTTTTCTATCACATGTGATTTTGGACATTATTATTTATTTATTTGAGAAAGCACATGAGGATCCAAGACCTATGAACATTTTTGAAAGAAGACATAGATACTCTAATCTGTGCTAAACTCTTTCCCCATTTGTCTCCATCCATCTGGGCTCAAGTCATTTTACTCTTCTTCAAAATACATCTCCTGAGCTTTCTTCTAAATTACCTGTTGGGCAGCATGCACTTCTGGGCATTCAGAGGTTACCTCACAGCCAACTTCTCTCAATCCTCATAGCCAACTTCTCCATCTTCATTCCCAACTTTGCTGGTACCTAGCTTTACCAGCAGCCCATGTCAGTCTTGCGGATTTTGCAGGGGCTTTCAGATTTTCCCTTTGACTTGATGTAACAGGTTAAAACACCATGAACAGGTCAGAGAATCATAGAATAGTTTAGGTCGGAAGGGACCTCAAAGATCATCCAGTTTAACCACCTGCCACAGGCAGGGACACCTCCCACTAGAGCAGGTTACTCAACATCCACAACCTCTCTGGGCAACCTATTCCAGTGTTTTGCCACCCTCAGTGTAAAGAACTTCTTCCTAATATCTAGTTTAAATCTCCCCTCTGCTAGTTTGAACCCATTACTCCTCATGTCCTGTCCTTAAAAGACCTTGTAAATATGCCTTCCCCAGCCCTTCTGTAGGCCTCCTTCAAATGCTGGAAGGCCACTACAAGGTCTCCTGGAAGCCTTCACTTCTCCAGGCTGCAGAGCCCAAACTCTCTCAGCCTGTCCTCATAGCAGAGCTGCTCCAGCCCTCTGAGAATCTTTGTGGTCTCCTCTGGACTTACTCCAACACTTCCATGTCTTTCTTGTGTTGGGGGCTCCAGAACTGCACACAGTACTCCAGGTGTGGTCTCAGGAGAGCAGAATGAAGGGGCAGAATCCCCTCCCTTCCCCTGCTGGCCATGCTGCTCTTGATGCAGCCCAGCACATGGTTGCTGTCTGGGCTTCACATGCACATTTCCAGCTCATGTTGAGCTTTTCATCAACCCAGACCCCCAGGTCCTTTTCTTGAGACCTGCTCTCCAGCCCAGGTTAACCTGCCTACCTCCCCCCAGCACAACTCTGGGCTGAAAGTGTTGAGATAAAAGAAGTTTAATACAAAGTAAGATAACATAATGCACAGTTACCTTAGCTAATAATGCAATGCACCATTGCCTTAGCTTAACCTGCTTGCAGAAGCAGCACAGTGAAATGCAGGAAAAGAAAAACAACATAAAGCAGAAAACCAGCAACTACCCAACTCCCACCTGTCTCACCACCAGCCCTGCAGAAAAGAGCCAGCACTGCACAGCAGCAACTGGAACTGGAAGCCTCTCACGTTGCAATCTGAACTTCAAGCCCCATAATACTTTGGTCCAGCCAGCACTTTTGGTTTGAGGCTGGCATGACAGCAGCATGGTGTGAATAGCAGTCGATGCAGCTTAACCCATGACGCTTGGGTTGGCACTTTGCATTACTGCAGTCCTTTTGCTTTCTGAACGGACATCTTCATTTCTAAGGCAGAAGTTAGCAGCAGTGGTGCATTAACAGGCATATGTCAACAATTTTGAATAGAGGGAGACCTACTTGCTGTGGTTGCTGGGCTTCAGTGCTGAAAAACAGCACTGCAATGGTTGTTTATACTGGATATGCTAAGGGTTTTTTGCCTCTGTATTAGACTTGGCTGAGGTGGAGTTAATTCTCCCCAGAGCATCTTTCCAGTGCTGCGTTTTGCAGTGCTGTAGCTGGGTGTTGATAACACAGCAATGTTTTGGCTGCTGCTTAGCTAAGCACCCAGGCTGTGCTTTTCCAACATTCCCTCTCCCCAAAAGTACACTGAGGGGTGGGCAAGATTTTAGGAGGGGATACAACTGGGCCAACTGGCCTGAACTGACCAAAGGGGTATTCCATGCCCCTTGGCATCAGCTCAGATATAAAAGCGAAATGAAAGAAGGCAGTGTGGGGACATTGGTTGATGGTGTCTGTCCTCTGGAGCAATTGCTGCATGTATTAGAACTCTGTTCCCTGGGTATGACCCAAAACCACCTGCTGATGGGCAGTAGAGGATAACATCTCCATTTGCGTTGGCTTCTGTATGGCTTTTGCTTTTGCTTTGCATTACTACAATTGCTTCTATCTTATTATGGTCCTTTTGTTGCATTTCCCCCTTTCCCCTATCCATCTAGGAAGAGGAGTGATGGAACAGCTTTGGTGGGCATTCGCCCCCTAGCCAGGGCTAAACCACCACAGCCTCAGAGGTATTGCAGCACTAGAAGGGTGTTTGTGCTGAACTTAACAGAAATGTTCAGAAGGAAGTATAACTTGGTATCATAAACCTAGACAGGACTCCAAATTGCATGTGTGTGCCCAAAGATTGCTGACAACTAACCTGGTAACTTTGTTTCATAGTCCAAATCTTGGGGTTAACCAGGAAAAAAAAAAAAAAAAAGACACAGAAACTTAATTCTACAGAAGTAAGAAGAAACTCCAAAATTAACCCTTCCAGTTAATTTTGGAATCAGTAGGAGAATGAAGATTACCAAAGCATCAAAGTAAGGGCTGTTGCAGTTATACTGAACAGAACAGAACAGGGCACATTGATCAAACAGACTTGATAGCATATTAAGATGAGATGTGCTTGCCAGTATAGATACAATGTAATGAGATGTTCACTAAATTAATGCAGATTTATTCCACTGTTTAAAATAAGTAAATAAAAAATAAGGCTTCCTCAACTCAGGCACATCAAAAGCAATGGTTTGAGGAGGCTCAGCAATCTCGCAGGCTTGGTCCTAGGTAAAAGGGTAATCTTCCCTTTAACAGGAAAAAGGCAAAAAGAGAAAAATGTCACCAGCGTTAGTGCTGTCATTCTCTCAGGCTCTCTTTCACAAGCCAAAGCTCAGATGCTCCGTGGGAGAGGCATTGCCACTCCTGATACCACTGCTGCTGTTAGCTCCACTGCTGCTATTATCTTCAATGAGACATCAGCTCCTGAGAGGCAGTAAAGTCTCACTGCCAAATGTCAGCTTTAATGAAGAAGCAATGCAGTCGAGCAGTCTCTGGGCCTATTGTCCATTTCTCTTTTCTTCCAAGCACAGCTGTTAGGAGATCAGGAAGAGCCGTACCAGTGATAAGTAAAGAATAGCTCATGACAAGCTGTGGAGGCATAAAGACATATGCATGTGCCTCAGGGGGACTGAAAGGAACTATACAAAAGTCGATGCCTTTATCATCCCTTCAGAACTTGTCTCGCCTCTGTGCCAGTCCGCTTGCAATATTGGCAAGCTCTGCTTTAGAAAGCAGATTTAAATGTTTCTAATGACTTTAGTTAAACCTTAACATTTCCAATTGGAGAGCAACAAGGGTGCTTCCTTCTACTTCCACCTCTGCCTTTTCAGAGGAGACTGCCCCATATTGCTGCCTCCCAGGTGCCCATCTCCCTCACATACTAAGGTTTTACTGCCTTCAGTTTTGGGCTTCCCAATGTAAGAGGGACAGGGACCTACTGGAGAGGGTCCAGAGGAGGGCTACAAAGATGATTTAGGGACTGGAACACTGCCTGATAAGGAGAGGCTGAGGGACCTGGGGCTTTTCAGTCTGGAGAAGAGAAGACTGAGAGAGGATTTAATAAATGTTTGTAAATTACAACATTATAAATTATATATTATAAAATTATTAATTATAAAAAAGGCCTGGGTGTCAGGAGGGAGGGGACAGGCTCTACTCATTTGCTCCCTGTGATAGGACAAGGAGCAATGGATGTAAGCTGCAGCACAAGAGATTTCACCTCAACACAAGGGGGAACTTCTTGACTGTAAGGGTCACAGAGCACTGGAACAGGCTTCCCAGAGAGGTTGTGGAGTTTCCTTTTCTGGAGACTTTCAAGGCCCATCTGTGTGACCTGAGCTAGGTTGTCTGGTCCTGCTCTGTCAGAGGGGTTGGACTCAGTCTCTTTGGATCCCTTCCAACCCCTGACATCCTGTGATCCTGTTCTCCTCTCTGCAGGCCCTTAGCTTTACATTACCCAATTCCACTTGCCTGCAGCATAAAGGTGCTTCAAACCTTGTCTAACTTTCTTCTATCCCACAAGGCACTCTGAGGTATAGAAATCGGTCTGTTAATTCAGAGGGGACAGAGAACAGGCTGCAGGATGTCTTTGGGAAGGCTACTGGTTTTAAAATGAGACATGAGACCATCCTGGAGCTAGATCTTCTCATAACGTGCAAGGTGGAGCCCTCTGGCAGGGTAGATTACAACATCCCCAGCCCTGAGGAAATTAGTCAGTTCTGGACAGATTTAAATCCTTGGAAGATAAACCAATGTCTCAGAGAGAATGAATGCAGTTCCCACTTGTGGCATCTACTGAACTGTAGGCAATTTCTAGCAGAACATTAATGCTTTACAAAAGGCATGAGGAACAAGAGCCTTCTCCTTTGTCTCAAATTATGTTCAATTACCTCTTTTTTTTTCTTACTCATGACAAAATGCTTCTTTGTCCATCACATCATCTCTCTAGTCACTTCCTCTGAAACTTCACTTTCTCCGCTGAAGTACATAGGAATCACAAAGCTCCAAGTGAGGGTGAAGGGAATGTGACACTCACACCTACACATCTTTAAACCCTTCTCATTGACATGAACTGACATTTCCTTGTCATGATGAAGGTTCTCAGACATTGGAATGGTCTGGCCAGGGCAGTGATGGAGTCACTGTCCTTGGAGGTGTTTAAGCAGCCTGTGGAGCTGGCACTGAGGGACGTGGTTTAGTGTTGACCCTGCAGTGCTGGGTCAAAGGTTGGGCTGGATGATCTTGGATGTCTCTTCCAACTGGATGCTTTCTGTGATTCTGTGTTTATGTTCTGAGAATCATAGCCATGTTTTGGCAGAGAAGGTAGCAATGACCCTGAGCCTGCATCTCAGCTTACAGCAGAGAAATCTCACCAGTGGCTATTTATCTCTTCCACTGCCAAACAACTTCTGGAATCTCTGAATCTGCTTCCATAGGAGAAGTTTCTCTGTCTGGCCAGCGACCAAGAGCAGATGTAGACATTTGCCTAGCAGCTGTTTGTGCTGCAGGTGTTTCACTGCTTCCAGTGTGCTGAGTCAGTGTTCTGTGCCAACACAGTGAGGAAGAGATATGGAGGAGAGGCTCAGTATGTTCAGGAATACTTTTCCTCTCCTTCTCTCCTTTTATTTAATTTCCCCTTGCAACTGGTTTTATTGTTCATGCTCCTTTCATGGCATGACAGTTGACAAAGTAGAGGACAGATGAAAGTTGGTTGAGTTCCTGGTGGCTGTTTTGAAATCACTCCCTCAGTTGTTGATCAATGACCCATGCTGGTTGATGTACTGGATGGATGAGTTACCCTCTTTTCCAGTCACTTCCAGTCATGACTGTCAAATACCCTTAAGTAGTCATGTAAATGAAACTGGACAAGACCAGGGTGTCATACCAGATGTTTCACTGAAGTGGTAGCCTGTGGGGGCTGATTCTTTAATGCATTGCTAATATGCTGGTGCTATTAGCATGTGCTGTAGCACATATCAGGTGAGACACAGGCAAAATCCTGTGGTCAAGGGTTGCAGAAGCGTGCAAGGAGTTCAGTAACAGTGTAGGGAAGCCTTGCTGCTTGTGAACTCAATGATTACATATTGTAAACTCAGCTGAGCTGAAGAGCGTAGGAGAAAAGGTATAGTCTGCTGACCGCATTACAGAATAGGGTTTATCCAGGCAGAGAGTTTTGCTAAATTCATGGTCAAAGCAAAAATAAATCTGAAGCTTTTAAGCAAAATGGTCACAGTGCTGAAACCTAAAGTTTGCCTTCTGTGTTGCTCCTGCCCTAAGACTCAAATAGATGCTGGTTGTGTTGTTCCTGTGTCCAGCTCCACCACTACAGCTCATATGCTGAGAACATTGATGATGCCAGATTTGTGATGTCTGACGACATATTGCATAAAACCTTTAAGTTCCTGCAGTTATCTTAAAAGCCCAAAGCTGAATTTAGTCTGACAGAGAAACACATTCTGATTATTTTTTTATTATTATTACTTTGATAAAAATCCATCTTCAACAACATCAGTTTGACAACTTAAAACTTTTTGGTCTGGCTACAGCCACTGAATTTGTGCCAGAACCTCTCCTCTGACAATTCAAAACTGCCTTCTTCTTCACAGCCTAAAGGTATTCCTGGATGGTTTATATCTGTTTGTTCAGGTGCCAGGACTGCCCTTGCAATTAAATAGCTCTTGCACCTCCCTGGGATCTATTCTCCTGTGCTTATACAGAGTAATCACAAAATTCTTTAGTAGACCAGCACCATAAAGCATACAGATCTCTTTTCCTAGCAAACACTCTATGTTGCTTTAGAGGTTTTCACTTTTTTTTTGCATGTAGTTACTGGCTGTGAAGTTGGGTTTTATTCAGGAGCAAAAGACTGTTACAGAAGTATTTACTACAGACTTCAGTATAGACTTAGTTGCAGAGACCCCCTTTTTTTTGTAGATATCTCCTGCTTCCTGTCCTGGTTTAGGACAGTCTTCTGTAACAGGACTTATTCCCATGATTATGAGTAAGTGAAAGCACAGGGAAAAACCCTATGCTTTGAGATAAAGGATATTTTATTGAAGTAATAACACAGTGTACAATACTGCAAACAAGCCAAGCCAGCAGAAAGGCAATCAGTGAACAAACCAGCAAGTGGAAAAGGGCAGCATTTAAACCAGCAGCCAGCAAAGCAGAAGAGTCCAGAATCCCAAACCAGAAAGCCCTAGAACTGAACTCTAATCTCCGGGGATTCTTTGCCAGGAGCTGTTGCTCCATGTCTTGTTGCTGCTGGTCACTAAAAAGAGCTTGGCCCCCTCCACTTGACACCCAACCCTCAGATCTTCTCTTCTCCAGACTAAACAGCCCCAGGGCTCTCAGTCTCTCTCCATAGGGGAGATGCTCAAGTCTCCCACTCATCCTCGTGGCTCTCCACTGGACTCTCTCTAGCAGGTCCCTGTCTTCCCTGAACTGGGGAGCCCAAAACTGGACACAGTCTTGCAGGTGTGGTCTCAGTAGGGCAAAGTAGATGGGGAGAAGAACCTCCCTAGACCTGCTGGACACACTTTTCCTGATGCCCCCCAGGATGCCATTGGCTCTCTTGGCCACAAGGACACATTGCTGGCCTAATTATTATTATTAGCTAATTTCTTTAGCTTATCAAAGTTTGTCCCTCCAAAATATGCATTTTTCTAAAAGCCAGTTAGCTTCAGAATAATTTTATTCATATCCTCATTTCATTTCAGGTCACTAGAGGCAGGATTGTTTTCATCTCTTCCTTCTCTTTGCCAAAATCATAAATGGCATCACTGCTTGTTTCAATAAGTTGTGATGAAACATCAGCTGTAAAATCTCAAGCTATGCTTAGCCTGTGCCATTCTGCAGTCTGTCTGCTGTAGCCTACACTGCCCTTGTGTTGAGTCTATCCACTAATTAAATCCAGTACATTGCAGTATGCTGTAGTTTGATATGGCTTGGCTAAGGACCAGGCTCTGCAAACAAAAGTTTACATTAAATTAGAAAGCTGTAACACTCCTCCGTGACAGCATTCAAAACAAATCCTTTCAATAGTAAATTTTGTTACCAAGCAAAGACAAGCCAAAATTGCATCGTGTAACTGTGATCTGACAGGAGAAAAAAACCAACCAACCAAACAAAAATACCAACCAAAAAAAAAGCCATGTGTAGAAGTAGCTCCTTCAATACTTACTCAGTTCTTTTTCAGTAGGCTCTAGCACGTGAAAAGAAGTGGCTCATGGATACTCCCACATAGCAAATCAACCTTCATGGTGATGAACTCCCAGGTTCATGGCCCTCTGGGCACCTGCTTTTACACATATTTTTGTAATTCCTGTGACCTCTGAATCACAGAATCACAGAATTAACCAGGTTGGAAAAGACCTGTAAGATCGTTGAGTCCAACCTATCACCTAACACCTTCTCATTAACTATACCATGGCATTAAATGTCCCATCCAGTCTCCCTTTAAACACCTCCAGGGATGGGGACCCCACCACCTCCCTGGGCAGCCCATTCCAATGCGAATCACTGTCTCTGTGAAGAAATTCTTCCTAATATCCAGCCTAAACCTGCCCTGGCACAGCTTGAGGTTGTGTCCTCTTATTCTGTCACTGGTTGCTTGGGAGAAGAGCCCAACCCCACCTGGCTACAGCCTCCCTTCAGGTAGGTGTAGACAGCAATAAGATCTGCCCTGAGCCTCCTCTTCTCCAGGCTGCACACCCCCAGCTCCCTCATCCTCTCCTCACAGGGCTGTGCTCCAGCCCCCTCNCTCCGCACAGGGCTGTGCTCCAGCCCCCTCACCAGCCTTGGTACCCTTCTCTGGACACATTCAAGCACCTCAACATCTTTCTTAAATTGAGGGGCCCTGAACTGAACACAGCACTCAAGGTGTGACCTTAACCAGTGCTGAGTACAGGAGCAGAAGGACTTCCCTGGTCCTGCTGGGCACACTGTTCCTGATACGTACTGGGATGCCATTGGCCTTCTTGGCCACCTGGGCACACTGCTGGCTCATTTTCAGCTGCTGTCATCCAGTACCCCCAGGTCCCTCCCTGTCTGGCTGCTCTCCAGCCACTCTGTCCCCAGCCTGTAGCACTGCATGGGATTGTTGTGGCCGAAGTGCAGAACCCAGCACTTGGACCTGTTAAAACTCCTGACACTGAACTGTGCCCATCTGTCCAGTCTGTCCAGGTCCCTCTGTAGAGCCCTCCTGCCCTCTAACAGATCAACACTTGCTCCCAACTTGGTGTCATCTGCAAACATATTGATGCTGGACTCAATCCCCTCATCCAGATCATCAATGAAGATATTAAACAGGACTGGGCCCAACACTGATCCCTAGGGCACACCACTAGTGACAGTTGCCCACTGGATGTGGCTCCATTCACCAGCACTCTCTGTGCCCTGCTATCCAGTCAGTTCTAAACCCAGCACAGAGTGCCCCTGTCCAAGCCACAAGCTGCCAGCTTGGCCAGCTCTGAGCATGGACCTTTGGCCGACACACAGATCACACACATTCTGTGACACAAAGAATTCCAGTGGGCTGTGACAAAGTTTCTGTGCGATTTTAGACACTTCAAATAGAAAAATCAGGGGGAAGAAAATTCAGTTCTAGGGCTGGTGGACACCACAGGAGGTGAAACACTGTAAATGTAAATTTTGACACATACCTTCCTGTGGGCTTCTAGCTATACCACCTCCCATAGCTGCTTCATTGTAAGGAAGTAATTTTATCTCTTGCTGTATATGAAATCATAGAACAGTTTAGGCTGGGTGAGATCTTAGAGGTCATCTAATCCAACCTTCCTGCCATAGACAGGGACACCTCTCAACTAGACTCAAAGCTCCATCCAACCTGGCCTTGAACCCCCCAGGGAGAGGACATCCACAACCTCTCTGGACAATCCATTCCAGACTCTTGCCACCCTCATAGTGAAGAATTTCTTCCTAAGATCCAGTCTAAACCTAATCTTCAATTTAAATCCATTTCCCCTTGTCCCATGGGTGGACACTCTTGAAAAAAAGTCCCTCTGCAGCCTTCAGCTTACCCATTTTTCACCTGTTAGCCATCTACTCTTGCTGTAGCTGTTAACAATTTGTAGTCATGACATTTCTGCTAAAAAAATTGACCCCATCTTTCTTATTGGGTCCCTTTTAAGTACTGAAGGGATACAGTAAGGTCTGCCTGGAGCCTTCTATTCTCTAAACTGAACAACCCCAACTCTCTCAGCTTTTCTTTGCAGGAGAAGTGTGTACTGGTTTGAGGCTAACTAGAATATTTTAATGACAGAAATGAGATCATTGACTGTGAAAAGAAAATATTAGTGTTGTCTATATCACCTATTAGTTTTGCTTAGGGATATAAAAACAATGAATACAAACAAAAATAGTCAGTCTCTGTCTGGCTGCTGCCTGCTTCACTATCTCAGCCTGGACCTGCAGAACCTGAGCTAATCATTTCCTCCTTCTAACCTCTTGTCAGCCTTTTGCAGCTCTCCCCGCATGTAAGAGGGATCCTGAGATAAGGGAGGGCTTTGGAAAGAAGGAGGGGAGTTGGTTTGAAAGCCCTCCTAGGTGGTTCTGCTCTTTTGGAAGAGGTTTTGTATGTCTGTATTACTTTTAACTTGGGTATAATTGTAAATATCTGCATATAGTGTGTGTGTGTGTGTGTGTGTGTGTATATGTATATATATGCTTGTAAATGATGCTATGCTATAATCACAGATTCATTCTTTAACTTCCAGCCATCTTATTTAGTCTGGTGAATTTCTAGCTGGATGGGGGAATGGGAAACTCCCAAACCTGCATATGGTGTTCCAGCTTTCTGCTTTTTTTTGTGACCCCTCCCTGGACATGACCCAGAGCTGGACACAGTACTCAAACTGAGGTCTCACCAGAGCAGAGCAGAATAACCTCCCATGACCTGCTAGCCACACTTCTTTTAATAAAGCTTGGGGTATGGTTGGCATTTTCTGCAAGTGGAGAGGATACAGCTGGGCCAGCAGACCCAAACTGACCAAAGGGCTATTCCAAGCCAGATGACATCAACTCATATATATATAAACTAAGTGAAAGAAGGCAGTGTGAGGGACATTGGTGGATTGCTCTCTCCTTCCCAGGAGTGGCCCAGCACCATGTGCTGATGGGCAGTAGAAAATAACATCTCTTTTGCTTTTGCTTCCAATTGTGGCCTTACATTATTAGAACTGCTGCTGTCTTATTTCCCCTTTCACCTGTCCATCTAAGAGGGGAGTGTTAGAGTGCCTTTGGTGGGCATTTGGCTTCCAGACAGAGCCAAACCCCCACACTTTGCTACTTTTGGCTACGTATTTTGGTCATTGGAATGGGCTGCCCAAGGAGGTGGTGGAGTCCCCATCCCTGGAGGTGGTTTTTTAAAAGGAGGCTGGATGAGGCACTTAGTGCCATGGGTTAGTTGATTAGAAGTTGTTGTTGGACTCGATGATCTTGAAAGTCTTTTCCAATGGTTGATTCTGTGATATTTACAGCTGAACACATTCCTCACCTGTCACATTACTTTCCCAGTCGTTTCCACCTTTATGGACAACTCGTACTCTTTAGTGCTTATCTTTCAGAATGGCTGCTGGTCAACCATATTTCTGTTACCCAGCTTGCAACAACAAATCAAATTATTCTCTTTTACTGTCTAAGCATAACTAGCAGGTATCAAAATATCTCAGTTATCTGTCAATTCAGCCAAATCTTGATAAGTCTTCTGTCCCTGACTGTAGCATCTACTGTGTTCCACCATATTCTTTTCTTCCTTTTTGCTGTGCAGTCACAGAATCACAGACCTTTAGAGGTTGGAAGGGAGCTCCAGAGATCATTGAGTCCAACCCTGCTGCCAAGGCAGGATCCCCTAGGGTAGTTCACACAGACATGTATCCAGGTGAGTTTGGAAAGTCTGCAGAGAAGGGACTCCACAACATTTCTGGGCAACCTGTTCCAAGGCTCTGTCGCTTTCATTGTAAAGAAGTTTTTCCTCATGTTGAGATGAAACCTCCTCTGTTCCAGTTTGGAGCTGTTGCTCCTTGTCTTATTGCTGCTGACCAGTAAAAAGAGCTTGCTCCCCTCCACTTCACACCCACCCCTCAGATATTTATAGACATTGATCAGATCTCCTCTCAGTTTTGTCTTCTCCAGACTAAACAGCCCCAGGACTCTCAGCCTCTCTCCATAGGGGAGATGCTTAAGTCCCTCAATCATCCTCATGGCTCTCCACTGGACTCTTTCCAGCAGGTCCCTGTCTCTCCTGAACTGGGGAGCCCAAAACTGGACACAGATGCTGAATATTTCGTCTTCATTTTTACTTTTCTTGAAATCAGCATGGAAAATGTGCATATCTCTTAAGATGTTTTTATATGCATTCTTATCAGAATTGCCATGAAAATGTTGGTGTCCCAATAAGCCAAGGGACCATAATTGTGTTGAGTCTTTTATGTTATGTGAGTTGGGAGGTTTCTTTCTGTTTGTCTCCCTTAGCACTGCCTGTAAATATCTGTAATCCTGTGGAGAGGTTCAGGTTTGTCTGCATAACAAGCATGATGTGAAATAAGAGGATATGTGAATTAAAAGCATTTACTACTGAAGTCTCTCACATACTCGTCACATACGGTTTTAGGGGTTTAGTTTAAATGAGAACTAGTCATGTCTCTTGGAGCAAATGTTCCCATTCTATATGTTGTTTGAAGCTTTCTGCAGGAAGATTAAACCACAAACCTTTGCTTTTTGACTTGGGCAGTGGGAGGAGCATGTTTGGGCCTCTCTAGGAAGGTCTCCTTTTCTCTGTGTTGAGTTAAATGAGAATGGCACACCAGTGTCATAGAATCACAGAATCATAGAATGGTTTAGGTTGGAAGGGACCTCAAAGACCATCCAGTTCCAACCCCCCACCAGAGGCAGGGACACCTCCTACTAGAACAGGTTGCTCAAGGCCTCATCCGACCTGACCTTGAACACCTCCAGGGAGGGAGCAACCACAACTTTCCTGGGCAACCTGTTCCAGTGCCTCACCACCCTTACTGTAAAGAACTTCCTCCTAACATCCAGTCTAAATCTTCCCTCTGCCAGTTTAAACCCTTTACTCCTCATCCTGTCATTACAAGACCTTGTAAATAGTCCCTCCCCAGCCTTCCTGTAGGCCCCCTTCAGATACTGGAAGGCCACTCCAAGGTCTCCTCAAAGCCTTCTCTTCTCCAGGCTGCAGAACCCCAACTCTCTCAGCCTGTGTTCATAGCAGAGCTGCTCCAGCCCTCTGATCATCTTTGTGGCCTCCTCTGGACCCGCTCCAACACTTCCATGTCCTTCCTGTGCTGAGGGCTCCAGAACTGCACACAGGACTCCAGGTGGGGTCTGAGGAGAGCAGAGTAAAGGGGCAGAATCACCTCCCTTGCCCTGCTGGCCATGCTGCTCTTGCTGCAGCCCAGAACATGATTGTTCTTGAAGTTTACTCCGTCGTCATGGCTGACAAATCTCTATTCAATTCATTGGCGTTGACCAGATTATTGGGTTTGTAAATACCTTTTAGAGAAAGTTCTGAAGGCAAAGAACAGCTCAGTTTGAGGAGCCACGGAGACTTGGAGGCTCTTGCATGTGTGGGTATGGAAAGCAAATAGCTGGCCAGTGTAATCCCTGTTCTGTTTTGTTTGCTCTTATCAAGAAACTTGCCACTGTTGTACTCTGCATGCAGGCAGATCGAGTATGTTGTCAGTAAAAGAATGAAGATGAGAGAGGAGTCCTGCCAGCAGGAATTTCACAGTGCTGCCTTCCTGTATAACAGCTTTTTATAAATAGAACCTCATTCCATGCAGTGATGTAATATTACTCTGTCACCATATTTGGCACAACCGTAGGATCATGAACTGCTTGCTTGCTAATTAGCATTTGAGCTCATCCACAGAGCACAAGCTGTGATAATATTAGCTTGGTCAGAGTTTAAAGTCTGTCAGTGCCAGCAACAATTCAGTGTCTGTTTCCAGTCTCTGAAAGTGTCATATCTGCATCCTTTCACCCCAGGAGGCAAAATCCTGGACTCCCTCTCGGTATGAATAATTTGTCTTGTCACCTCAGAGGCCTAAAGAAAAACCATGTGACAGTTCCTGTTAGCTGTTTATGTGAGGATAAAAAGCTGTTAAGAAGTAAATGTATATCAAGCATGCTTGACTACTATTTATTCATTTTTTTTAAAGTTTGATAAGCTTCACCACGCTCCAGTATGTAGGAGAAGCAATTTGTTAGCCCCCATCTTGTAAGAAAAGTAGAGGAAGGACTGGAAGAAGCCCAGGGCCATCCTTACAAAGCTCTTCTTAAGAGCTTTCTCCAGCAACTGAAAGGAAAGTAATGTGGATGCAAATCCTGTAGGTTTTACAGTTCGCAGGAACACAGATCACAGGATGTTAGAGGCTGTTAAGAGACCTCCATAGATCATCGAGTCAAACCTCCCTGCCAGAGCAGGACAACAGAATCTAGCACAGGTTGCACAGGAACATATCCAGACAGGGCTCCTGTCTACATAGAAAGAGACTCCACAACCTCTCTGGGCACCCTGTGCCAGTAACCCTTACAGTCAAGAACTTCTTCCTCATGTTGAGGTGGAACTTCCTGTGCTGTAGTTCATACCCATTACCCCTCATCCTATCACACACAACTGAGAAGAGTTTTTCCCCTCCCTCTTGATGCCCAGCCCTCATCTATTTATAAGCATTGATTAAAACCCCTTAAGTCTTCCCTTCAAGAGGCCAAAAAAGCCTCAGGTTTCAGCCTCTCCTCACAGGGCAGTGCTCCAGCCCCTTCATCATCTTCGTAGCCATAATAGTTTTGTTGCCCGAATAGTTCTGAATGGTGTCAGTGTCAGTAATCAGTTGTTTTATCAGGTTCCCTCTACTGTTTCTCATGAAAGGCTTTGATTAGCTACAGAGGTCCTAGGCTGGGCTGTCTCAGGCTGAGAAAGATGGTGTTAATCTGGTGCATTCAGCTCCCACACAGAGCACTACCTTCAACCAATATAGATGTGGCTTTTTCATGACTCAAATCAAGATCTCCGTAGGAACTGGTAGAATCATAGAATGGTTTAGGTTGGAAGGGACTTCAGAGCTCATCTAGTTCCAATTCCCTGCCATAGGCAGGGGCACCTCCCACTAGAACAGATCACTTAAGGCCTCATTCAATCTGGCCTTGAACACCTCTGGGGAGGGAGCATCCACAACCTCCCTGGGCAACCTGTGCCAGTGTCTCACCACCCTCGCTTCAAACAACTTCTTCCTAACATCCAGTTTAAATCTCCCTTCTGCCAGTGTAAACCCATTACTCCGCATTCTGTCCACTCCAAGGTCTCCTCAAAACCTTCTCCAGGCTGCAGAGCCCCAACTCTCTCAGCCTGTCCCCATAGCAGAGCTGCTCCAGCCCTCTGAGCATCTTTGTGGCCTCCTCTGGACCCGGTCCAACAGTTCCATGTCCTCCTTGTGTTGGGGGCTCCAGACCTGTACACAGTACTCCAGGTGTGGTATCAGGAGAGCAGAGCAAAGAGGCAGAAACCCCTCCCTTGCCCTGCTGGCCACACTGCACACAGTTGCTGTCTGGGCTGCACTCACACTGCAGGCTCATGTTGAGCTTTTCATCAACCCAGACCCTGAGGTCCTTTTCCTCAGGGCTGCTTTCCAGCCATTCACCACCCAGCCTGGATATGTGCTTGGGATTGTGCCTACCCAGGTGCAGGACCTTACACTTGGCCTTGTTGAATTTCATGAGGTTGGCCTGGGCCCACCTCTCCAGCCTGTCCAGGTCCCTCT
>VWZE01019995.1:54714-72395 GCA_013396675.1 Eubucco bourcierii
AGCCTGGACAGCATCAGGAGAAGTGTTGGCAGCAGGGCGAGGGAGGGGATTCTCCTCCTCTACTCCGATCTGGTGAGACCCCAACTGAAATACTGCATCCAGTTCTGGAGCCACTATTACAAGAAGGATATGGACATGCTGGAGTGTGTCCAGAGAAGGGCCACGAGGATGATCAGAGGGCTGGAGCACCTCTGCTATGAGGAGAGACTGAAAGAGTTGGGACTGTTCAATCTGGAGAAGAGGAGGCTCCCAGGTGACCTTCTTGTGGCCTTCTAGTATCTTAAGGGAACCTACAAAAAAAACTGGGGAGGGACTTTTTAGGCTCTCAGGTAGTGACAGGACTAGGGGGAATGGAGCAAAGCTGGAGGTGGGGAGATTCAGACTGGACATGAGGAGGAAGTTCTTCAGCATAAGAGTGATGAGAGTCTGGAATGGGTTGCCCAGGGAGGTGGTTGAAACCCTATCCCTGGAGGTGTTTAAGGCCAGGCTGGATGAGGCTCTGGGCAGACTGATCTAGTGTGAGGTGTCCCTGCCCATGGCAGGGGTGTAGGAACCAGATGATCCTTGTGGTCTCTTCCAACCCTGACTGATTCTATGATTCTATGTCAAAAGATGAGAAGGAGGTTAGAGAAAAAAGTTAGATTGGATTACATAGATCTCATGCAAAGAATCCAAGGCAAGATACAACCAGACCCACAGTCGACAGAGAAGTGAGGAGTGGAGGAGTGAGGAGTGCCTTATCTATATTTTGACTACTTGGGTCTCTCAGCAGAAGAATGAGTGATACAGGTATCACTATTATTTTCTTTCATCTCATAGACAAGGATTGAATTTCTCTCATTAGCATATTCCAATTAGCCTCAAACCAGCACAGTCTTTCAGACTGATCCCCTGCTAGGTTCACTGAGTGACCCCCTAGTGCAGGATTCTGCATCCAGCACATCCACCATCCCTGCAATTTTGGAGTAATAGCAAAGATACTAGGAGGCCTTCACTGCTAGACTGGAAGTGAGAAGCTGTTTGGCATCCTGTCTTGTACAAAAATAGCTGGTCTTGGTCTTGCTCCAGAAGAACCATTATCAGAAAGCACCAGCACAGTGGTCCCAGCTTGCTGAGTTGCAGATAGTCAGTACACTCATCCCAAAGACAAATGGACTCCATGATTGAACTTCATATACCACAGCAGACCCTGTTAGAACCTACTGATGTTGTGGGTTAAGGAATGTGTATCTTGCTTGCAGTTGCATGTGTACATCTGTTCTGCAGGGCGTTGTTTCAAGGACTGTCCCCATGGACATTTTTTGTTGTGAGGTTAATATTCACCTGCATTTGAAAATTACAATACTTACCTGAATGGTATTCACAGCTATGCCACAAGTGCTTTTGGCATTAGCACTGTGTCTGTGCCACACAGAGCTCATGAACCCAACAATTGCTTGTAACAGAGAACCTCATCTGTTTTGGTACCTTATGAACAAAATACAGCTTTTGGAGGCTCATCACCTCTCGCATCACTGGCACAAGCTTCTGCCAGAACATTTGGTCCTCAGCATGTTGGACAAAGTAATTCTTTTTGATTCAACACAGGACACCACTAGTAGCATACCACTAGTTTTGAAGCAAGCCAGAATTCAGCAGAAAGGGACCCACCCCATTTGGCCCTCCATGGTCAAGGCCAATGTTCATCACTTTTTAAACTGTCTTTCAAATGAAAAGAAAAAAGGGCAACTTGCTGTCTAAGAAGGACATCCTCTCCCTTGTCACCACAGAAGTCTCCTGCTAAGAAACAACAGGACAATCCTAGTGAGACAACAAGGCACAAGCACTTCATTCCCTCTAGTGGTCTTCTACAGAAATTAGAGACCTCTGGTGATGTCCTTGTCCAGGGAGAGGTTTCTGCCAAACATACTCCACTCTGAAACAGACGCTGGGATGTGTAGGTAGTACTCATGCATTTTTTTGCTGCTAGGAGTCATTTGCAATGTTTACAAGGAAAAATCAGTTTATATGGCAAAGATTATGAGGCAGGTTCTGTAATTCCGGCAGTCCTGGAATGTTTACAAGGGAAAATCTAAGTTTATATGGCTGAGACTGTGAGACAGGTTTTGTAATCCTGGCAGTCCTGGCAGACCACGATCTGTGCTTAGGAAGTATGTTGATTACTTGCACTATAACAATGAAGAAGCCAGGAGAACATTAAAGCCAACCCTTGTCCTTGAGGTGACACTAAACACTCTCTTGTCTGTACCCCTTGCATGAACTACATGTGCAGTCAAAGCCCTCATAACAGCCATGAGTATTAAAAACACCTCCCCATCTTTTCTTCCCTCTCCCTATCTACATGAGGTCTGCCTCCAGGCTTCTGCTGGGTCCTGCTTCTAGGTTAGCAGTTACGGATGGGGATCATCAGTTTCTCAAGAAAGAGTCTCTGTGTTGCTGCTGTCTTCCAAGGGGCAGTCATGACTCTTACCATGGCTTTTCAGGAGAATCTACCCATGTAGTGAGTTGAGGACTCCCCCGCTCCTCAATTAAAAGTTTACCAGACCAAAGCTGTGTTTGCAGCAAAGCTAAATTTACAAGCATATATACACAATATATTTACAAGTGTTTCCAATTAATATACAATTGAGAAATAATACAAAACTTCAAACTTTCCTCCTGCACAAAGAAAAGAAGGCCAGAAAGAACCCAGTGTCACCCTCTCTCTCCCAGATAGCAACCGGCACGGCTTGTGTGTTATCTGTTAGCCAAGGTTAGTGGAAGAGATTAGAGAGAGAAGTGAAGAGATCCCCCACTCAGAACTGCAAAGAGAAACGAGTTGTTCATAGTTTGACTTTTTATCCCTCTTAGCAAACTAATGAATGATGCAGACTTTCTCATTATTTTCTTTTTGCAACCAATGATCTAATTTCTCTTATTAGAATACTCCAGTGAACCTTAAACCAGCACAACATGGGAAGCAATGAACACTGTACTGAAGAAGAATACCCACACCCACTTGCCCTGTCAGTTCTTCCTCTGCTGCTGGGGCTTTGTCCCACACATGTAAATATCATTATGTGGTAGCTCAGTGGAGGGGGAGAGACAATAAATTAAGAGTCACAACAGTGTTCACTTACATGGAAAAACCTTCAGGAACAAGAAATTATTAGGCAATGATCCGGCAACTAGGCAGCTCTGTTTTTAATCAGGTATTAGTTCTGTTCGGAGGCTTCGCCAGCAGATAAGCTCCCACAGGCTCATTAATGAGTCTGTGGTGGCTCTGTGCATCCTTGGCACCATAGCTGCTTCTGAGCAGTGGTGTCAGGAAAACAGTTAAAAGCATATGCAACACAACAGGATGGTGGAAAGGTGAAAAGCTGACAGAAACAGAGCAAGCTGTACTTCTCTGTAGGCTCACCATGCTGAGTGGTCCACCTGCTCTGTGCTCTTGATGACAGTTCTGCAGGGCAACGAAGATGATGAAGAAGCTGGAGCACTGCCCTATGAGAGGAGTCTGAGGGACCTGGGGCTTTCTGGTCTGGTGAAGAGAAGATTTAGAGGGGATCCAATCTATGTTCATAAATAGATGAGGGAGAGGACAAGCACTTCTCGGTTGTGCCCTGTGACAGGACAAGGAGTAATGGGTATGAACTACAGCATGGGAAGTTCCACATCAACATGAGGAGAAACTTCTTTGCTGTAAAGGTCACAGAGCACTGACACAGGCTGCCCAGAGAGGGTGTGGAGCCTCCTTCTCTGGACACTTTCAAGACCCATCTGGATGTGTTCCTGTGTGACCTGCACTAGATTCTATGGTCCTGTTCTGGCATGGGAGTTAGGCTTGATGATATATGGAGTTCCCTTCCAACCCTAATACCCTGTGATCCTGTGATATTCCATTTATTTAAATTTATTTATGATGTCTATATGTTACAATCATTCATGGCAGAAGACAGCTGTGGTTTAGCCATAAAAGAAAGTTTCAGGTTTTACTACGTGATGAAAACAGTGCTTACTCATTGTTTATTTGCTTAGAATCACAGAATGTCCAGTCCATCCAGTCCAACTCCCCGGCCAGAGCAGGATCACCTAGAGCAGATCACACAGGAACACATCCAGGCAGCTCTTGGGTATCACCAGAGAAGGAGACTCCACAACCTCCCTGGGCAGCCTGTTCCAGGATTCTGTCACCCCCACAGGGAAAAAATTCTTCCTTGTGTTTCCATGGAACTTCTCATTCCTCAACTCCCACCCATTGCCCCTTTTCCTGTCACTGAGCATCACCCAGCAGAGCCTGGCTCCATCCTCCTGGCACCCACCCTTTACGTATTTATAAGCATTCATGAGGTCACCCCTCAAGCTCCTCCTCTCCAAGCAGCAGAGCCCCAGCTCCCTCAGGCTCTCCTCGTAAGTGAGATGTTCCATTGCCTTCATCATCTTTGTGGCTCTGTGCTGGACTCTCTCCAGCAGTTCTATGTCTCGTTTGAACTTGGGGGCCCAGAATTGGACGCAGTATTCCAGATGCAGCCTACGCAGGGCATAGTAGAGGGGGAGGTGAACCTCTCTTGACGTACTAACCACAACCCAGTATTAGAATAATCAACCCCAGAATGGCATTGACTCTCCTGGCCACAAGAGCAGATTGCTGGCTCATGATGAATCTCCCGTTCACTAAGTCCCCCAGATCCTTTTCCCCTTCACTGCCTTCCAACAGGTCAGTCCCCAGCCTATACTGATACCTGGGGTTGTTCTTTCCCAGGTGTGAGAGCAAACTACCATGTGGTTTTCAGGGCTGAGAAACAGAACCGAAGTTCAGCAGAAGCCCTTCGGGATATAGTCTATTTAATGCAGTTTCCTAATCATGCAAATTTTATGCAACAATCCATACCTTTTTCTTTTAAAAACCTGCCTTCTGAAGAAAAGAAAAAAAAAAAAACAAAAAGAAAAAAGCTATTTCCAAAAAGACTTGCATTATGTTTATGCCATTAGCAAAGAGATGGGAGAGAACAGTATTACATGGGTTTTCTTTAATTTATAAGCACTAATAATGACTTCAAGGCTTGTGCATTATTAGACTAATGGCATGCAGGGACGATAACTAAAATAGTCAGAATTCATCTTAGCTTCAAGCATCACCATTTTGAGCAAACCATCAACATCAGGCATAAGCCTTCATGCGTTGTGTAATGACACAATTTAACATGTTGAACTCAAATGTTTTAATGACATAAAATTAAAGTTCTGGCCAAAGGGTGGAGAGACCAAATGAGATGTTTTCAAAAGAAATTGAGAGTGCAAGGCTATAGCTTTTACGGAGGAAAAGTGGTAATACAGTTTGCATTATAAGAGATAAATACAAAAGCATTCAGAAGAAGCTATACTGTGAAGTAGTATCAGCCAGAGCAGTGTGCTTAGGTGGCTAAGAAAGCCAATGGCATCCAGGCCTGCATCAGGAATAGTGTGACCAGGGAAGTCGTTCTGCCCTATACTCAGCACTGCATAGGCCACACCTTGAGTCCTGTGACCAGCTCTGGGCATCTCGATTTAAGACAGATGTTGAGGTGCTTGAACATGTCCAGAGAAGGGCAGCAAGGCTGATGAGGGGGCTGGAGCACAGCTCTGTGAGGAGAGGCCGAGGGAGCTGGGGGTGTGCAGCCTGGACAAGAGGAGGCTCAGGGCAGACCTTATTATTCTCTGCAACTACCTGAAAGGAGGTTGCAGCCAGGTGGGGTTGGTCTCTTCTCCCAGGCAACCAGGGACAGAACAAGAGGACACAGCCTCAAGCTGTGCCAAGGCAGGTTTATGCTGGAGGTTAGGAAGAAGTTCTTCACAACAAGAGTGATTGGCATTGGAATGGACTACCTGGGGAGGTGGTGGAGTCGCCATCCCTGGAGATGTCTAAAAGGAGACTGGATGAGGCACTTAGTGCCATGGTTTAGTTAATTAGAAGGTGTTAAGTGATAGGTTGGACTTGATGACCTTGAAAGTCTTTTCCAACCTGGTTAATTCTGTGATTCACTTTGTGGACACTTGTGGCTGTTTTGATAGACAGAACAGCTTCACAAGGTCTGTACGTTTAACATTTAACTCATCTCTGGGTTCCATATGATCACACATAAGCAACTTGCACTAAAGATTTCTGTGGTGGGTTAGGAACTTTACCCCACACACTACTGAAATTTGCCAAACTAACTCAGATGGCTTGGAAATAGGATGAAGCTGTATTTACAGCAAAGCAAAATTTACAAGCATATCTACACAACATATTTACAAGCATTTACAATTATATATAAATGTGAAATAATACAGAAATCCAAACTCATTCACAGACAAAGAAACTACCCAGAAGGGCTTAAAGCCACCTTCTCTTTCTCTCTCTGCTTTCGCAGACAGACAAACAAAACAACCAGCAGAGCTTACCCTGTTTTCTGTTAGCCAAGAGTAATGGAAGGATATTAGAGTGGAGTGAGAAGGAAGTGAATAGATCCAGCAACAAAGACCACAGTGGGAGAGGTTATTTACACTTTGACTTTTTATCCCTCTCAGCAAACTAATGAATGATACAGATTTAATAATTATTTTCTTTTCACAATCAATGATCTAACTTCTCTCATTGAGAGGCTGGAGCATGTTCAGAGAAGGGCACTGAGACCAGTGAAGGGCTTGGAGCACATGGCCTGTGAGGAACATCTGAGGGAGCTGGGGGTGTTCAGTCTGGGGAAGAGGAGGGGAGACCTCATTGCTCTCTACAGCTACCTGAAGGGAGGTTGGAGCAAGAAGGGGGCAGCGTCTACTCCTTGCCGGTGAGTGACAGGACCAGAGGAAATGGTTTCAGGTTGCCCCAGGGGAGGTTCAGACTGAATGTTAGGAAATATTTCTTCCCAGAGGGGGCTTTCAAACATGGGAATGGTCTGCCTGGGGCAGTGCTGGAGTCGCCATCTCTGGAGGTGTTTAAGCAGTGTGTGGAGATGGTGCTTAGGGACATGGTTTAGTGTTGATCCTTCAGTGCTGAGTCGAAGGTTGGTCTGGATGATCTCGGAGGTCTCTTCCAACCAGATGTTTCTGTGATTCTGTAATACACAGAAAGTCAGTGTATACATCTTTTCATGCAGCTAACATGTAATTTTCAAAGATAAAAATATTTTCAGGACTAAAATTCAAGATTTCTGTAACCCTCTTCTGTTTTTCAGGCCTGTGTTTCCCTTCATGTCTGCTAGCCTCCTCACATCCTTCCTTTCTAAAAAGTTCACAAGTCACCCACTTCAACCTCATACTTCAGTTTGTGGCTCCATGTTCAAAGCACTTAAGATGACTTTGAACTCAAAACCATCTTGGCCATTTGAATTTCTTTTTGAGAAGGGAAATGTGGAAGACACTCATTGGGGAATGATCTTTGATGGATTGCTGTAAACAGCCCACCACATACACTTGCCAGGCTGCAGCTGGCCAGACGAAGCTGGAACTACATGAAAAGACTCTTTGCCTCACAGGAGGTGTATTTTAGGTACTTTGCTTTTCAAAAGCACAATCAGGCTTTTATTTGAAGCCCCACAGCCATAGATTCCAGACTGGGAAGTCCTAGCCTTTATTTCTGTCTTCAAAACATGATTCTCTGCCATGTCAGCCAAGAACAAAGTCTTGTTACAGCTGTGAAGAACTCTCATCTTCTTTTTCAGCTTCAACCAACAAGTGGCTCATCTATCATAGCATCACTGCAGTTAGCTCCAGTTAATTTCTTTGTTTAACTGCAACCTGTTTTCCTTGAAGTTTCACCTCCACAATGAGCTATATGGAGCTCTGAGTATAAGAACAGCAGGCAAGCAGACACACTTCATCTAGAAACCTGCAATTAGATGCCAAGCTAACAGATTTTTTCCCCTAACAATTCCCTGCTTTAGATAATTGCAACCATTTGCCTGTGATTTAAGCTTTATAAATAATATCTATAAAAGAGAAACTATAAAAAGAAACATGGAGATGTCATTGTGGTGACATCAGAGAGATCTTCATCATGGTGGTCAGCAGCAATAAGACAAGGAGCAGTGGCTACAAACTGGAAGATAGAAGGTTTCACCTCAACATGAGGGAAACTTCTTTAGAGTGAGAGTGACTGAGCATGGGAACAGGCTGCCTAGTGAGGCTGTGGATTCTCCTTCTCTGGATCCTTTCAAAACCTGCCTGGATGCATTCCTGTGTGAACTACCCTAGAGGACCCTGCCTTGGCAGGGAGGTTGGATTCGATGATCTCTGGAGGTCCCTTCCAACCTCTAAGGTTCTGTGATTCTGTGATTCATTTCTCCAGGATGAAGGTTCTTATAGCACTGCTCTGGCATCTATGCTCAGGGCATGAGCTTTCATCCAAGGCCTGTATGAACAGTCATTGGCTCCAAATCCAGGATGTCCTTTTGTAGTGCCCTGGTGTCATGCACTCTCTTGCCTGGTTGTTATTGAATTCTGTCACACAGCAGAACAGTTCTAGCCTGAGGGCTTTTGGGCCCACTCCTCTGCACGAGTCTGCAGTATTTGTGCGGAACAATGGACATTGCTGTTGGGAGATCAGAGTGTGGTGGGTTTGAGAAATTACCCTCCAAAGAAAACTGAAATCACCAGACTCGCTTGGAAGTAAGATGAAGCTATATTTTACAGCAAGCAAAATTTACAAGCATATACACAAAATATATTTACATGTATTTACAATTATCTACAATTATTTACAGTTTAGAAATGAAACAGAAATCCAATCTTCCCCCCCTGGAAAAAGAAGGCAAATGCCACCTTCTTCTCTCCCCCCAGATAGAAAACCAGCAAAATCTCAGGTGTTACCAGTTCAGTCAGGGTTAGTATTCAGTCATGGACAGAGGAGTAGTGGAGGAGGTGGAAGGCAGAAGGCAAAGGGAACAAAGAGTGAGAAACTGTTTATATCTTGGCTTCTTATACCAATTAGCAAACAAAGGAATTTTACAGACTTTATCATTATTTTCCTTTTACAACCAATGCCCTGCTTGTTCACTCTATATTCAAAAGAATCTCCAGAAGAGTCCTCTCCTTGTTTATAATTTAAAACCAAAATAGAGTGTTAGCTCTTAAACTGCTACACAGGGATGGAGCTTGAGGAGAGGACTTCCTCAAACTAAGGCAGCAAATCAAAGTATTTTCAAGGTTGTAGGAGGTGCTGTGAGTGAGACCAGAAACCAAGGTTCCTCAGTGCAGACTCAGAGGACAATTCCATGTCTTCATTTTGAAAACACTTTTGTGTTTCAAGGCAGACAAAATGGGTGTCCCAGGTTGGGAACTATAGGATTAAAAAAAGTCCTCTAGGGACTTGAAGATTGTTCTTCAATCCCATAATTTTGCTATCTCTTCATAAGCTCACGGCAAGGCCAGTTCGCTCTCCTTTCTTCCCCCTCCAACCTTGTGTCTGGCAGGAGCTGCGTTATCAGGACAAACATGTAAGGACAGGCCTGGTTTGGGGCCTCCAGAGGCTGTGCTCAGGCCTCTTGGATGGCAGAGGCATGGCGGGGGGGAGGATTGGAGCACTGGGGATGGTAGTTTTAGTTTTGGGTTGGGGGAAAATTCAGGGGGTTTGCTCATGGATTCTGTAACTGCTTTGTAATTTCTATCTGTAACACTCTCTCCAAATACAGTTCTGCTTTCTTTTCTCCAATTCGTTTGAGAGCTTCACTCTGTCAGCTCTTTAAACCCACGACAACGGGTCTGGCAACCAATGATTTGTTGCCATTAAATCTACTCTCCTCCCAATGTGATAAAATTACAGGTTCAGATGTCATTTGGGAAAATATTGCTGCACTACTAATTAAGCTATTGAACTGCATGGAGTATTTCACTGTTTGGAGAGATGACCCAAAACATACACACAACTCTCTCAGAAGAGGAAAACCTCCCATGGACAGGCTACAAGAGTTGGAGTTCTTCAGCCTGAAGAAGAGAAGGCTTCCAGGAGGCCTTGTAATGGCCTTCCAGCATCTGAACAGGGCCTACAGGAGGGCTGGGAAGAGACTATTGACAAAGTCTTGTAATGTCAGGATGAGAAGTAATAGGTTTAAACTGGCAGAGGGGAGATTTAAACTAAATGTTAGGAAGAAGTTCTTTCCAGGGAGGGTGGTGAGACACTGGCACAAGTTGCCCAGGGAGGTTGTGGATGCTACCTCTCTGAAGGTGCTCAAGGCCAGATTGGATGATGCCTTCAGTGACCTGTGCTAGTGGGAGGTATCCCTGCCTATGGTGGAGGGTTGGAACTGGATGATCTTTGAGGTCTCTTCCAGCCTAAACCATTCTATGATTCTATGATACCCAGGATGTAGACCTATTTGTGCTCACCAAAGTGGTATGTAAGTTGCTTAGGTTCCATTCTAAAGGGAAGAAGTTCCAAGCTGCAAGGGCTGCCTCTGTGGAGCAAGAGCAAGAATGCTTCTCTCCATAGCACAAACCCCTGTGGGTTTGACTGTGGTCAGTTGCTCAGTTAGTGGGTTCTCCAAGCAAACAAAAGGACCTTATACTCAGGAGCACCAAAGATAAAAAGCTGATAGAGAGCCTCACCTCAAGGTCTGTCCTCCCTGGGGAAGGGGATTGCAACTGCCACATGTTTTGGAAAATACTTCTGTTTTCCTAGTAATACTGAGTGGCAGCAAGACAAAAGCCCTGGAGCAGTGTTCAGAATAGCTGAAAATGATTTGTGGTTCTCTTCTTGAGGTTGTATCTATCATATAGGCTGGATATTAGGAGGAAGTTCTTCACAGAAAGAGTGATTGGCATTGAATGGGCTACTCAGCAAGGTGGTGGAGTCACTGTCCCTGGAGGTGTTCGAGAACAGACTGGATGGGGCACTTAGTGCCATGGTCTGGTTGATTGGATAGGGCTGGGTGATAGGTTGGACTGGATGGTCTTGGAGGTCTCTTCCAACATCTATGATTCTGTGATTCTATTCCATGATATCATGTCTCAGTTTCTGTGTCTTTTAAATGGAGGGGAATGAGACTGACTTTGTTGTTAATGTATGTTGAGGTTGAGTAGTGGAAGTTGAACTAGAAAAGCTAAATAATGGTGGAATTATTATTAAAATATGTATTCTGAGACTAAGCCTTGTTAAAAAGGTCTTATGAGGGAACTACTTTACCAGTGTGCTAAATGATGATACTCAAGGGGAGGCAAATGAGGCATCAAAACTAGAAGTTGAAAGCTGATTAAAATACCTTATTAAATAAAGGTCAATCTCGCAGTAGTGCTGATTGATATATCAGCTGATCCAACAGTTCCTTTCCAGCTCTACTTTCTGTAATGAGAAAGTAAAATTAGTCCTAAGCATATGCATTAATTACTTAAATGAAGGAGTTGGAAACCATAAATAAACAGCCCCAGTCCCCTACTGATTAAGGAAGGGAAAACATGGTGAACTGCTGTCTTAAAGAAAAATGGATCCCACTTGCTGTTACATTCTGTAAGGTGTCTTACACCACAGCTTGTTTACAGAAATTACCATTCCTTCTAACAAAATCATGCCGTGAAGGACCAAGTATGGGAACTAGACAGCCTCAGGAAGATGCTTCTTAAGCAATATAGGGAACTCAGTGTATTGTGTGGGCTTTGTGTCCAGCTGAAGCATTTGGTAGGGCAGCAAAGCACAAAGGGGTTGAGCATTACGAAGTGGAGTGACATGATGAGTGGGCATGGGGAATGAAATCATTAAGAAGTATTGTTGCAGCCTTAAACAGCTCTTGACCAGGTTGCTTGAAAGAAGTCCATACAGAGCCTGAGGAGATCTGTGTTGTTAAGTCAAAGCAAAGCCTGTGGCCTGTTGGAAGCAATACTATACAGAGCTAGAAGGTTACAAGTCTGACTGTGCTGTCACTAGTAATGGCACTAGAAATGTTTCCAAGCTTGGGCAGAAAAATCAAAGCTATTTCACAGGTGAAAGACAAGCAGCTGGCACATACTTTATTCTGGGTTAGGCTAGTTACAGGCAGAGATTATCATACCCCACTATTAACATCTTCTTCCCTGCTGACTGAAATCCTGCATTAGGAGGAACAGCAAAGAACAGGAGAGTTCAGGACTCAATGCTTCTTGGCAAGGTGTTAATACAGACTAAAAAAATTATGGCAGGTTTCTGCCAAGAATCTGAGCTGTGACTGCTGATCTATGAGGACTTTTCTGCTGCCATTTCAGAGAGGTGCCTGGGCTGTGTGTTCACACCAGCTCTAATGTCTTGTCCTCACAAACAGAGGAAGTCCGAAGAACTAAGCTGTAGTTGGTCCTTGCTGAAGTAAGTTCCAACAATTTTCTTTAGAATATTTTTCATTATTAAAAAAAACCCAAACCTTTAGTTTCATTATCTCATTTTCACTGTGAATTTATTTATTTTATTATTCATCAGTTGCATAAAATTGGGATATTTTTCTATCTACAGACAAAACATCTGGAAAAAAAAAGGAGATGTGAGTAACCTGTCCCTGACTGGGCATTGTGTCAACAGAAGCAAAAAGGAGGTTGTTATAATCTTTAGAATAAGGAAGCTGTCAAAAGATCTGAAGGAGAGCAGAACAGACAGTGCTGTTTCCCAGAGTTATACCCAAGTGAGACATGTGAGTCACACCTAGTGAGATAGCTGAGATATCTGTCTTTCTGCTTGCTATTGCAGGTAGCATCTGAGACAGCTTACCACAGGTAACAAGAAAAAAAATTATTTGTTTGGTGGTGGCAGAGTAGCTTTTCTCTATTTACACAATCATTATTACATTGCTTTATTCTAGAACCTTAAAAACTCTTACTTTTGGACTACTTCCAGAGCTGATCTGCACTTTCTGTTGAGTCCCTCATCTTCTCCAGAATGACAAGTTTGGTGGACTCCAGTTTGTCACTCCCACTGACCTCTGCCTGTGTGCTGGGTTAACACAGCCCACTCTCACAAGCCTCTAGGAGAATCTTCTCCATGATCTTCCCAGGTACAGAGGTGAGGCTGACAGGTCAGCAGCTCCCAGGGTCCTCCTTTCTTCCCTTTTTAAAAATGGGTGTAATGTTTCCCTTCATCCACTCCCCAGGGACTTCACCTGACTACCAGGACTTTCCAAATACTGTGGAGACATCAGCTAATTCACAGCTACATCAGCTAATTCCCTCAGGACACTCTGATGTATCTTGTCACATCCCATGGACTTGCGTATCTTCAGGTTCCTCAGGTGGTCACCAACTTGATCTTCACATACAGTGAGAGGGACTTTGCTGCCCTGTTGTTTTTTTTTAGCTTGGGAGATGTTGGTATCTATGATGGGCTCACCTGCATTGGTGACCAGATCCAGTATTGCATCTCTTCAGGTCGAGGTGTCTATTTCTTGTTTCAAGAAGTTAATCATCAAGACACTCTCAAGAACTCACTGTGTTACTTTTCTAGCAAATGTCAGGGTGGTTAAAGACTCCCTGCAGAACCAGAGCCTGTGAGTGTCATGCCTTCTGTAGCTGAAGTAGGAGTGCTTCATCAATAGGTTCCTCTTTATCAGGAGGCTTGTGATAAATTCTGACCAAAACATTGTCATTGTTTCCCTGATCTCTGATTCCTACCCAGAATCACAGAATGTCAGGAGCGGGAAGGGCCCTCAAAAGCTCATCCAGTCCAAGCCCCCTGCCAGAGCAGGAGCACCTAGAGCAGATCACACAGGAACACATCCAGGCAGCTCTTGAGTCTCTCCAGAGAGAGAGACTCCACAACCTGCCATGGCAGCCTGTCTCAGTGTTTTGACACCCTCACAGGATAAAAAACTCCTCCTCATCTTTACAGGAAACTTCCTATGCCTCAGTTTCTGCCCGTTGCCCTGTTTTGTCATTGGGCATCACCCAGCAGAGCCTGGCTCCATCCTCCTGGCACTCACCTTTACGTTTTTGTAAACATTCATGAGGTCACTCCTCAGGCTTCTCTTCTCCAAGCTGAAGAGACCCAGTTTCCTCAGTCTCTCCTCTTAAGAGAGATGTTCCATTCCCTTCATCATCTTTGTGGCTCTACACTGGACTCTCTCCAGCAGTTCTATGTCTTTCTTGAACTGGACACAGCTTTAGACTTGCTCATGGCTATTCTTTAGGGATATGCCTTTGCATTCAATCCATTTCTTAACACAGAGGGCAACACCTCCACTTCTCCTTCCTCTCCTGTCCCTTCTGAACAGCTTGTAGCCATCAATAGCCACACTCCATTCACAGTATCCATCCCACCAGGTTTCAGTAGTGGCCCCTACATCATAACCTTCCAGCAGCAAGGTAGCTTCCAGCTCCTCCTGTTTGTTGCCCATGCTCCATGCATCCGTGCAGAGGCTTTGGCTGGGCTGCTGGCCGTGTCCTGCTTCAAACCTGCAATTCTGTTAAGGTGCTTCACTGATGTTTCTTGGTTGGCTGCTACAACCTCATGAGCCCCTGGCTCATCTCTGTGAGACTCTGGGCATGCTACTGTGTCCCCAGCATGCTTCAGGGCAATAGGCTGCAGGCCCTTACTAGCCTTGAGTCCCACCAGCCCTGGAGTGTCATCTCCTGCTCTCTGTTGGTGTCTAAGTACATCTCTTGCCCCATGACAAGATCAAAGGGCTGGAGCACCTCTCCTAGGTACAGTTCTGGAGCCCCCAGCTGGAGCCCCCAACACAAGCAGGACATTGAACTGTTGGAGTGAGCCCAGAGGAGGCCATGAAGATGCTCAGAGGGCTGGAGCAGCTCTGCTATGTGAACAAGCTATGAGAGTTGGGGCTCTGCAGCCTGTACAAGCTTAGAGGAGACCTTGGAGTGGCCTTTCAGTATCTGAAGGGAGCCTGCAGGAGGGCTGGTGAGGGACTATTGAAAAGGTCTTGTAATGACAGGACGAGGAGTAATGGGTTCAAACTGGCAGAGAGGAGATTGAAACTGGATGTTAGGAGGGAATTCTTTACAGTGAGACTGGTGAGACACTGGCACAGGTTGCCCATGGAGGTTGTGGCTGTTCCCTTCCTGTAGGTGTTCAAGGCCAGGTTGGATGAGGCCTTGAGCAACCTGTTCTAGTGGGAGGTATCCCTACCCATGGTGGGGGGTTGGAACTGGATGATCTTTGAGGTCCCTTCCAACCTAAACCATTCTGTGATTCTATGATTCCATGACACATCAGTTTGCATCAGACCACACTGATAGAATGAGCTGTCTGTGAACACACATGAAGATGTCTTTGGTCTGCTGCACCACCTGAGGGAGAAACTGGACATTGCCACAGGCTCCTAGCAATCTGAACATTTTAAGTCTATCTCCTCCTTCTTCCTCATTAGAAGGAGATGAAAAGATGTGAAGAAGCAGAGGAGACCAGGAGTCACCACCTTTCTTTTCTACACGTGGACTGAATTCAGACAACAAAAGCATCCCAGCATAAGTCCTATTCTCTGAACTGACAGTGTTGGGGCATTTTGTGTCTCCCTGTGACTTTGTTTGTTTTCACAACCTACTCTTCCAAGGGTTTCATAACCTCTCGCTGCACTTGGAGAGCTTAATCAATAAAAACAGAATCCTCCCTACTGTTAGATATAGCTGAAGAACCTGAATACCCTGTAGGATCTAAACCAGGGGAGTTTACTAAGTTTGAAGTATTGAGTAAAGTCACCAGCATTGCTACCAACAAGGAGACATAAAGGTAGACGATCCCTTGCTTTGTGAATACAGAGGCAGTAGTTTAGCTGTACTTTTTGCATTTCTGCTGTCATAATGTATGTGAAAGATAAGTGCAGACTGGATAAGAATTGGGAAAAATAGCAGTGTTACATACATGTCTGCTAAAGTGGATGCATCTGGGATCTCTGCAGACTCCAACAGCTTAGTTATTTAATGTTTACTTGAGAAGAGCACATTTGAACACCAAATTAAATTGGCATAGCTAAAAAGGACTTCCTTTATACAAAATGTTTGCTACCATTCTTTTTATTTTTGAGTAGATTATTGAACTAAAATCCTCAAAGCTTTTCCAGTGGGCATGTTGGATGTGATTATGCAGTGGGGGGTTTATTAATCCTGTGAAAGCAGTAAGAATTTTAGAGAGTGGGAGTAAATTGAATCCATTACAGCAATTTGTACACTTTTATAATGGTCATGAATCTTATACTAATCCCTGAGTACAGTTTCAAACAACATTTTTCAGGTGTTTGAATGCTTGATGTATATCAAATGTGTTCAGATTTCCTTTGAAGAGCTATCATAATACTCTGACAATAACAACTGCCTGACCCCTTGCAAATAAAACTGATAAGGCAATAAAATCAGATGTAATATATTGTACAGTGACAAATTTTAGTCTGCTAGAGAAAATGGTAGTGTGCTAGAAATCATTTAATGTGTTTCAGCTGTTAAGGATAGGAAAAGATTGTCAAAGAGCTGATAGGAAATTGAGTGCAGAAGCCATGCTGACGAAGAATGGAAGTGCCATACTTTGGAGAACAACCACAGAAGTTGTATCTTAGAGTCACGAGAATGATTTGGACTGGAAGGGACCTTAGGGATCATCTAGTTCCAACCCCTCTGTCCTGGGCAATGTTGTCTTCCACTAGACCAGGTTGCTCAAAGCCCCATCCAACCAGGCCTTGAGCACTTCCAAGAAAGAAGCATCCTCAAATTCTCTGAGCAACCTGTTCTAGTGCCTCACCAACCTCACAGTAAAGAATTTCTTCCTTGTCCAATCTAAATCTACCCTCTTTCAGTTTAAACTCTTCACCCCTTGTCATATCACTATAAACTCTTGTAAAATGTTCCTCTCCAGCTTTCTTGTGGATGTCTTTTAAGGCTGCTATAAACTCTCCCTGGAGCTTTCTCTTCTGTAGACTGAAGAATTCCCAACTCTCTCAACCTGTCTTCATAAGAGAGATATTCCAGGGCTCTGATCATCTTTGTGGCCCTCCTCTGGACTCACTCAAGCAAATCTTTCCTAATGATGGGGTATCCAAAGCTAAAAACACAGTATTGCAGGTGGGTTCCCACCAGAGCAGAGGGAGAGAATCTTGATAATAACAATGCAAGATTTGGCAGTATGGGGAGAAGCAAAACCAAATGGGTTAAGGAGCAACATTGCCTGGGAAAATAGGTTTTTTATCAGTGTTAAGGCTACATTTCTGTGCCCTCTAAGAAGTATGCCGCAGCAAATAACTCATTAATTTAAAAGGATAGCTGAAAACTTACAAGCATTCACTGTCATTGTCTCGTGACCTCAGCACCTCCAAGCAACTATCTAAAGAACAAACCTGGTAGCTGTCTGAGGAGCAAACCTGGTAGCTGTCTGAGGAGCAAACCTGGTAGCTGTCTGAGGAGCAAACCTGGTAGCTGTCTGAGGAGCAAACCTGGTAGCTGTCTGAGGAGCAAACCTGGTAGCTGTCTAAGGAGTAAACCTGGTAGCTGTCTAAAGAACAAACCTGGTAGCTGTCTAAGGAGCAAACCTAGTAGCTGTCTAAAGAGCAAACCTGTCAGCTGTCTAAGGAGCAAGCCTAGTAGCTAAGGAGCAAACCTAGTAGCTGTCTAAGGAGCAAGCCTAGTAGCTGTCTAAAGAGCAAACCTGGTAACTGTCTAAAGAGCAAACCTGGTAGCTGTCTAAAGAACAACCCTGGTAGCTGTCTAAAGAGCAAACCTGGTAGCTGTCTAAAGAACAACCCTGGTAGCTGTCTAAAGAACAACCCTGGTAGCTGTCTAAAGAACAACCCTGGTAGCTG
>VWZE01019995.1:72420-101278 GCA_013396675.1 Eubucco bourcierii
AAACCTGGTAGCTGTCTAAAGAACAAACCTGGTAGCTGTCTAAGGAGCAAACCTGGTAGGTGTCTGAGGAGCAAACCTGGTAGCTGTCTAAGGAGTAAACCTGGTAGCTGTCTAAAGAACAAACCTGGTAGCTGTCTAAGGAGCAAACCTGGTAGGTGTCTGAGGAGCAAACCTGGTAGCTGTCTAAGGAGTAAACCTGGTAGCTGTCTAAAGAACAAACCTGGTAGCTGTCTAAGGAGCAAACCTGGTAGGTGTCTGAGGAGCAAACCTGGTAGCTGTCTAAGGAGTAAACCTGGTAGCTGTCTAAAGAACAAACCTGGTAGCTGTCTAAGGAGCAAACCTAGTAGCTGTCTAAAGAGCAAACCTGCCCTCAATTACCCTGTCTCAGTTTTGAAAGTACACTCCCTATAGCTCTGTAGATCTTAATTCTTACCATATATGAGCAAAGACGACATTATTAAGGACAAAAAATCTTCCCATATAACCATCAGCCCAACAATTTTCCTGAAGAGGATAGGCAAGCTTATCTTTATAATAAATCCCTAAAAGGGCTGTGTGAAATGGTTAGGAGCAGTGTGTTTACAATGATGCCAGAAGATCAGCAGGTTTATACACTGATAAATCTTTTATATGCTAGCAAACAACTGGCATCTGAGGCTGTGTCTGCTCATCTATCAAGCAGTTCTCATAAAGGTTAGAGGTAGTAATGTAGTTCTCAGACACAAATACAGGTAAAAACCCCAACATTCACTGTTGAGGATGTAAGCATGAAGTGATAGGATTTCGTATTTCAGAATAATTCCTATGTCACATTCTGATCACAAACAATTTGCCAATATGTAACTTTCTTCCCTAAGTCCAGATGAAACCCACCCATGGCTTTCAATTAAGTTAATGTCCTTGCAGACAGATACTGAGTGTGTGCTCACACAGCATCAGTCTCAAAACACATATCTGGATAGGGTAATATTGACCTTTGCCCTCTCTACTATGGAAAGTGGAGGGGGCAGCCTCTGCTCCTTGGTGGCAAGCGACAGGACCAGAGGAAATGGTTTCAAGTTCAGGTTGGATGCTAGGAAATATTTCTTCACAGAGAGGGTTCTCAAACATTGGAATGGTCTGCCCAGGGCAGTACTGGAGTCACCATCCCTGGAGGTGTTTAAGCAGCCTGTGGACCTGGTGCTTAGGGACATGGTTTAGTGTTAAGCCTTCCGTCCTGGTTGGACAGGATGATCTTGGATGTCTCTTCTAACTGGATGTTTCCTATGATTCTGTGAGAAAAGAACCTATAAATCTCTGGAGAAGCTGCAGCTGAGTGCAAAGAGGAAGTCTGAAGGCTACTGCTTGGGTCTCTGGCTCTCACAGCATGTTGACTTTGGAAGGGACCAATTAATCACACAATTAACCAGGTTGGAAAAGACCTCTGACATCACTGAGTCCAGCCTATCGCCTAACACCTTCTAATTAACCATGGCACAAAGTGCCTCATCCAGTCTCCTTTTAAACACCTCCAGGGATGGGGACTCCACCACCTCCCCATTCCCCAGGCAGCCCATTCCAATGCTCACACAGCTTGAGGCTGTGTCTCTGGTTGCCTGGCAGAAGGGACCAAGCCCCAACTGGCTACAAGCTCCCTTCAGGTAGTTGTAGACAGCAATGAGGTCTAACCTGTAACTCCTCTTCTCCAGGCTGAACACCCCCAGCTCCCTCAGCCTCTCCTTGTAGGGCTGTGCTCCAAGCCCCTTGTTTCTAGGGAAAGACTGGATCTGACTTAGTGAAGAAACATGAAGAGAAGTCCAGGGTGTTCATGGTGCTGTGAGGTCCAGCAGGAAAACAGAACAACCAACAGTCTGGGTGCTGTTGGTTCATGTGGAAATGACAGTTGAAATGACAGTTACCAGCTTGTGTTTCTGTAGGCCTGTAGCTGGGTTGTGTTCACTGAAAAAGCTGCAGATAGAGTAAGTATCATCTCTTCCAAACTAGATGTTTATAATAAATAATACCAAATGCTCCGTTTTCTTTTATGGTCATGTTTCTTGAGCTATGCCTGAGTTCCCCTTTTGCTCTTCTTTCTGTGTTTTCCTTGCCTTGCTTGCCTCTCTTTTCATTGTATCACATTTGTTTAGAAAACTTCTTTATTTCGCTTTTATTTTGGACCTTCAACTTTCATCATCCCAGCACTAGGTGTTCTCTCAATTTATATTTGCATAATTACAGGGGAGGAAAAAACTAATAATTTAAGGATTTAAAAAAAAAAAAAAGAGAGGGAACTTCCCTTCCCCTTTCCCTACCCTTCCCTTCCCTTTTTCATTTATAACTTGTACTACTTTTTAAACTCTTAACAGTAAAAGCATTATAAATGGCATTGTCATTCTTAGACTGCTTGGGAAGAGGAGGTGAATGTTATCATATAATAGGTGTATGTGGGGTGTTACAGGTATCACTCAGCTCAAAGCCTGCTGCACTGACCAGTTCCATTGTGGCAATCCATCACTTGTCCAGTCTAGTTAATGTTTTGTGCCTTTTTTTTTTGTGCTAAGAATGGAATTTGTGCAGTGTCTAACTTTGACAATTCGAGCTACTTGGTACTTTTCATTTCTAGATCATTGTCTCAAGTACAGCACATATTTGATGAAAATTGACTGAAAATTGAATCAGAAGGATGACTGATGGCTGTACTATATAAAAAAAAAAAAAGAGGTTGAAGAGGTTGGTTTTGACTCAGTTGAGAGTAGGCAGATACCAATAACCAAAAAAAAACTCCATGTGGCTTAACCCTTCAGTAAAACAAATTCCAACTAGGAAGATTCAGAAGTGTGTGAAGAATATCCCTAACTTTGGATGCCTTCATCAATGGACTCCTGACTTTAGCTATCTAATATCTGTTTTCAGAACTGGCATTTTCCTAGGCATGCCTCTCACATCTCTGAAAATCAGATTGCCAGTACTGAATCCCTCGCAGAGAGACCTGGGCATTCTCATTGGCAGTCAGTTAGAGTCAGCAGTGCCCAGGTGGCCAAGAAATCCAATGGAATATTGGCTTGGATTAAAAACAGGGTGGCCAGCAGGGACAGGGAGGTGAGCATCCCTCTGAGCTCAGCAGTGATGAGACCACACCTTGAATATTGTGTTCAGTTCTGGGCCCTTCACTACAGGGAATACATTGAGGTGCTGAAGCATGTCCAGAGAAGGGCACTGAGGCTGGTGAAGGGCCTGGAGCACATGGAGTGTCTGAGGGAGCTGGGGGTGTTCAGTCTGGGGAAGAGGAGGCTGAGGGGAGACCTCATTGCTCTCTACAGCTACCTGAAGGGAGGTTGGAGTGAGGAGGGGGCAGCCTCTGCTCCTTGGTGGCAAGCAACAGGACCAGAGGAAATGGTTTTGAGCTACCCCACAGGAGGTTCAGGCTGGATGCTAGGAAATATTTCTTCCCAGAGACCATTCTCAACACTGGAATGGTCTGCCCAGGGCATTGGTGGAGTCACCATCCCTGGAGGTGTTTAAGCAGTGTGTGGAAATGGTGCTTAAGGACATGGTTTGGTGTTGACCCTTCAGTGCTGGGTCAAAGGTTGGACTTGGAGGTCTCTTCCAACCAGATGTTTTCTCTCATTCTGTGACTATCACACACCCAAAAAGTGAGGTCTCTTCTGAAGAATGTTAACTGCTTGCTCTTGACAGGACTGTCCTTGCAGCACGAGCTGGTGCATTTTTGGCAGGGCTGCGTGGTAGAGCCAAAGGTCAACTTCTGCTGGCTTGTGTGTGCTTGAAAATACAGCAGCCTCTTTTCATTGCCATTCCAGCTCAGCATTTGAATCCTATATAGTAAAGTGAATTAGCCTAGTATTCGACACTTCTTTACTTAAGTTTCCAAGAAATTCAGGTTTCAGTGATTATGATTTTGCTTTTGTTTTCTAGTGACAGATTAGCTTCCACTTCCCAACGAAGATGATGATGTATTTAAGACAAATACCTCATCCACTGCTCTACTATCCCATCTTTAAATTGTATTCTCATTTAAAGAAAGAATTTGTGCCTCACAGTAATGAATGATTCTTGCCCAGTAATGAGTCTCTCATCCTTCCAAGCCTGCATTAATATTGTTGCTTTTAAAAAGATGGTGACAGGCAAGCCAGCCATGGCACTATGGTGGCAGGTCATACACTACACTGCAGGTTTAAATAATGTAACAAAGTAACTGTAGCTCCCTAGTCACATTTGCAACTTGTCCAAATTCTGGGTTTAAACTGACATACTTTCAGCCCCAGTAGCAAGGGTAACATTTGTGATTGTCGTACTTCCCTGTCCTCAGAGAAACTGCATATGGTTCTGGAGCCCCCAACACAAGAAGGACATCAAACTTTTGAGTGAGTCCAGAGGAGACCACGAAGATGATCAGAGGGCTGGAGGTACAGAAGTTGAAGCTGTTCAGCCTGGAGAAGAGAAGGCTCCAGGAAGACATTATAGCAGCCTTCCAGTATTTGAAAGAGGCTACAGGAAGGCTGGGGAGGGACTATTTACAAGGTCTTGTAATGACAGGATGAGGAGTAATGGATTTAAGCTGGAAGAGAGCAGATTTAAACTGGATGTTAGGAAGAAGTTCTTTACAGTAAGGGTGGTGAGACACTGGAACAGGTTGCCCGGGGAGGTTGTGGCTGCTCCCTCCCTGGATGTGTTCAAGGTCAGGTTGGATGAGGCCTTGAGTAACCTGTTCTAGTGGGAGGTGTCCCTGCCCATGGCAGGGGGGTGGAACTGAATGAGCTTTGAGGTCCCTTCCAACCTAAACCATTCTATCATTCTATGATTATCTGGTTACTTTGGCTCCAAAGAACTGGCAATTGAGTAATATGGATCAATTTTTCAAAGAAAATCAATATATTCTGGAATTTGATTTTAATTTCAACAGCTTTACCATGATTCCTTGCAGCATGGTTAAACCAGACAACGGCAATTCTGGAGCCCTCTTTGTCAAACAAAGCCTTTTAATGAATGTCTGTTGAATGCAATGCTTTGCTTCAGTTGTTTTTTGGGGTTTTTTTATCTCTCTTTCTTTTTTTGCTAGTATTTTTCATTTTGATACCTGAAAGCAAATATTTATTATTTTCACATCAAAATAATTTCCTTATGAAATTACACCATTTAGCTGCCCACTTCCTTACCACCTTCCCTCCCCCATCTAATAACTTTTAAACCCTCTGTCAAATCTCAACAAAGATGAAGAAAGGGCTAACATCCTAAAAATACCAAACTCCCAGAAGTGTTCTGAAGATCAGTGGGTGGATAAAACAAGAGAGCAGTAGCTAGTGATCCCACTAGAGCAAAGCCAAGAGACTTAGCATTTAACAGCACGTGGCTGACCAAGTCAGCACAAATCTCATTTCTGATATGCTGCTCTGCCTGCTTTGTCTGTTGTGCTAGATAAAGTCAGGTAGAGTACATTGGAAGCGTGGCAAGTATTTCTGGATGTATCTATGTGCATGTGTGGGTTATATATTTACATGAATCCAAAAGCCATATAGGAGAGAGGCTGTAAGAGGCATGTGGGAAACGTGGGAGTTCGGAAAGGTTCAGGGTGTGAAGGGAGCTGGAAATACTAGTGAAGGATCTGAGAACATGACAAAGATGGGTATCATGGACAGAAGGTGTGTGAGTATGAGAATACAAGGTATTGCCATGCAGGTCAGGAGAGACAGAGACCTACTGGAAAGAATCCAGTGGAGACTCACGAGGAGGACTGGGGGACTGGATGTGTTCCTGTGCAGACTACCTTAGGGGATCCTGCCTTGGCAGGGGGATTGGACTCAATAATCTCAGGAGGTCCCTTCCAACATTTGTGGTTCTGTGATTCTGTGAGGTGTCATAGGGCTCTGGCAAAGGAGCTATGCCATGCAGGAAAAGGACACACTCTGTTCCATGAAAGCAAGTCTTCACCGATTCCTTGTACCGCTCATGCAATGGTGATCTCATTTAAAACTGACCAGTGACAAGGTTATTCAAGTATCTAAATCATTCACAAGGCATTTGATTTTAAGGCATTTAACCTGGGTAGGCACAATCCCAAGCACAAACCCAGGCTGGGTGGTGAATGGCTGGAGAGCAGCCCTGAGGAAAAGGACCTTGGAGTCTGGGTTGATGAAAAGCTCAACATGAGCCTGCAGTGTGCACATGCAGCCCAGACAGCAACCGGGTCCTGGGCTGCATCAAGAGCAGCGTGGCCAGCAGGGCAAGGGAGGGGATTCTGCCCCTTTACTCTGCTCTTGTCAGACCCCACCTGGAGTACTGTGTGCAGTTCTGGAACCCTCAGCACAGGAAGGACATGGAAGTGTTGGAGCGGGTCCAGAGGAGGGCCACAAAGATGATCAGAGGGCTGCAGCAGCTCTCCTATGAGGACAGACTGAGAGAGTTGGGGCTCTTCAGCCTGGAGAAGAGAAGGCTTCGAGGGGACCNGTGGAGGTGTTCAAGGCCAGGTTGGATGAGGCCTTGAGTAACCTGTACTAGTGGTAGTTGTCCTTGCCTATGGCAGGGAGTTGGAACTGGATGATCCTTGAGGTCCCTTCCAACCTTACCATTCTATGATTCTATGATTAATGAAGGATTTCAGTTTAACTTAAAGCAATACAGTAGGAAGTAGTGGGATCACAGGATCATACAGGATGTTAGGGGTTGGAAGAAACTCAAAGAGATCACCAAGTCCAACCCCCACTGCCAGAGCAGGACCATACAGTCTAGCTCAGGTCACACAGGAACACATCCAGACAGGGCTTGAAAGTCTCCAGAGAAGGAGACTCCACAACCTCCCTGTAGCCCCATCTTTCAAAAGAAACCGTAGAAGTTCGGTTTCAGTTCAGCCCCAAACTATTTTTAATGGTGTTTGTTGCAGCCATTGAACTGAAAAATTGGTTATTTACCTAGCAGTTGTACTTTAAAAGTTTTTGCAGCACAGACAGTGAGTGCCTTTCTCTCAGAGCTTTGCTGTGAGGGCAGCTCACAAAACATGCAGGGGAACTGGCTCTGCCTATTAAGTTCTGCCTGATGAGAATCTCAAGCTGTGCTTTGGAGAATTTGTTCCCTTGGTCAACCAAAGATAAACAATGTAGAACCCTCTACTGCTTATAGTCTTCCTCAGTGATACTATCATTTCAGCAGCTGCTTGTAGTGGTTTGGGTGTTACCCACCCACCCCCATGGTTAGGAATTCACCCAGACTGAACTCAGCTGGCTGGACATTAAATGAAGCTGCATTTATAGATTTGCAAAATTTACAAACATATATATACAATATCTACAGATGTATTTACAGCTTTATACAGTAATATGCAAGTAAAAAGTAGTACAGAGATACAAAACCCCTCCCAGCAGCCAGACCACCCAGGAGAGGCTACCAACCAAGCCCCCCTCCTTCCTTCCACCCTTTCCACCCTCTCCCTTATCTCAGAATCTCCCTTACATGCAGGGTGAGTTGGAAAAGGTCAGCAAGAGGTGTTAGAAGCAGAATGAGCAGTTGGGAATATGCAGGTTCAGGCAGAAGAGTTAATACGGCGAGAGACTGACTTCTCTTTGTATCCTTGTTTTAACATGTCCCAGCAGAACAAATGGGTAATATAGACATCATCCCTATTCTCCTTTCACAGTCAGTAATCTAATCTCTCATTAAAACATTCCAATTAGCCTCAAGCCAGCACATTGCTGTAAGAAACTTTACTGAATGTGGACGCAAACAAAAGAATCAATCCTCATCTACAGATCACAGTTCGAATGCACCAAATGCTACCGGAGTCTGTGCTACCAAGTTTGTGAGATGAGGTTCACAAGCTACAGTCCCTGCTGCAGCTGACAAACTAAATGGGTCATTACCATGCCTGATGAGCTCCTTTTAGCTTCTAGGAAATAGATAGTAACTATTTCTAACAAGCAGTAGGCAAGAGTGTCCACGGTTTAAGTGCTTTGCAGATAAGCAAAAAGCTATGTTCACAAATATCATCACTCAACACTTTGCAGCAATTACCTTTAAAGAGAAAAAGATAAACAAGAACTGGTCTAGGAAATTCAGCATTTTGAAGATGCAGCATTGCTTGTTTTAAGGCTGAGGAAAACATGGGATAAAAGTAAATGCCATTAGCATGCAGCCTTGCCAGCACTGCACTCCTAGACTGGGCTGTGTCTGACAGCTCCATCCAGGCTCCAGTCACCTTCAAGGTTGAATCCACATCCCGCACCTCCAGCAGGCATCATGTGATATGAGTGGGTTTTGCCAGTGGAGTGGGCATCCAGCATAAACCTCCATCACCTGATGTGTGCTATACCTGCAACAAAGTACTTCAGTCCCCACAGCAGTGTGATTGAGATCTGAACCAAGTCTGTAATGTTTGTTCTAACACAACTGTGAAGACAGTTTTCCCTTCCTGAAGCAAAAGCCTCATTTAGACTCTGTCTAGTTGACTAAATCTGGAGATAGATGAAAGTTCAAAGTATTTGGGGAAAACAAAACAAAACAAAACACCAAAACAATGGGCAGAATGCAAAGTTGTTGGTACAACGGAAAAATCTTCTTCAGTCAATTACTTTGTGTGCTGAGACAGTTTCAAGAGAGCATTAGATAATCTGAATTTAGCCTGTGGCAGCATATTCTGCCTCCCTGATCTTGGGAGAGAAGGAGGTCGCAGTAGTACTGTGATGATGTGCTGGAGGCTTGGAGATGCTGGCCATTGAGGGGTGTTGCTTGCTCCAGGCCTGGAGACGATTCCAACAGCATGGCTCTGTATCAGGACCAAGGCGGTGTGCCTCAGCACAGTGTTTTGCTGACAGAGACATTTAGGGCTCAGCTAATATCCACACAGCACCTTGTGCCAAGAGAATTTCTTTGAGCTGCTGGTTTGGTCTCTGCATTTCAATTGCTGTGTCATTTCCCTCTTCTGGATGTTGCTGAGATGCCATTTCCATTAAGGGAGGAGGATTTGGGGTACTTTTGTCTCTGACCATGTGTATATTACCTAACAGAGCATGGTGCACAGATCTGCTAAGCTCACAGTGGCCCACACAGATGCTGGGCAGAACAGGATGACAGGATGTTAGGGGTTGGAAGGGACCTCCAGAGGTTATCGAGTCCAACCCCCCTGCCAGAGCAGGACCAGAGAATCTAGCAGAGGTCACTCAGGAACACATCCATACAAGCCTTGAAAGTCTCCAGAGACGGAAACTCCACAACTTCTCTGGACAGGCTGTTCCAGTACTCCATGACCCTTTCAGTAGAGAAGTTCTTTCTCATGTTGAGTTGGAACTTCCTGTGCTGTAGTTTATACACATAACCCCTTGTCCTAACACAGGGTGCAACTGAGAAGAGTTTGTCCCCTCCCTCTTGACCCCCAGCCCTCATCTAGTTGTAAACAGTAATTAGATTCCCTCTAAGTCTTCTCTTCACCAGACCAAACCACCCCAGGTCCCTCGGCCTCTCCTCATAGGGCAGTGCTCCAGCATCTTAATCATCTTTGTAGCCCAGGTTTTCACTGCCTCATAGCTGTGTTACTGCAGTACTGACTGAGCTGAGAAACCATGCTGACAGTGCAGAATTTACAGGATCCAGCAGAAAATAAAACCACTGTCATGACTGCATCCTCCCTTTCAGACAGGCAGCTTCTCAGGGTCCTCCAAGTTGTGTTATTTTGTGTGATGAACAACCCACCAAGTGTCCTCCAGCATCAATGCTGTCTACCACATTGAGATCTTGCCTAACCTTCTGCAATCAAAAGAAGTGCAGTTAGGTGCAAAAAGGGAGAAACAATTCAGTGCTGGAATAACTACAGTTCCCTAGATTCACAGTGAACATTGGAGTTTTACTCAAGAGCACCCAAAAAGCGAAACAGGAGAAGAATGGAATCGGTCTTCACCTCAAGGCCAGAGTGGAGGAGTGGGCAGTCAAAAGACTGTTTCCAGTTTTGCATGACTTTGGGCAAAGCACTCAAGTGCTCTGTGCCTCAGTTTCCCCTGAGGCTCCAGCACTATTTGTCTGCCTATGGCATCTTCTATAAGGATTTTTGAATTAACCCTTCTGAAACAGTTGGCATTCCTCATGAGGAAGATGTGATAGAAGTGCACTTTACTGTGCAAGCAGTTTGTTAGAAATAGCTCTGATGGAGCTGAGGAAGCTGAAAGGAGGTGCTACTCTGTTTAAACAGTGTGAGAGAGCGTCAGAGGCAACAGCACCAATCTCATCCTGCTCAGAGGGGTGAGAACAAGCAGTGTAGAATCATAGAATCGGTCAGGGTTGGAAGGGACCACAAGGATCATCTAGTTCTAATCCCCCTGCCATGGGCAGGGACACCTCACACTAGACCAGGCTGGCTACAACCTCATCCAACCAGTCCTTAAACACCTCCAGGGATGGGGCTTCCACCACCTCCCTGGGCAACCCATTCCAGGGTCTCACCACTCTCATGGTGAAGAACTTCCTCCTAACATCCACTCTGAATCTACCCATTTCTAGCTTTGTTCCATTCCCCCTAATCCTATCACTATCTGACATCCTAAAGAGTCCCTTCTCAGCTTTCTTGTAGACCTCCTTAAGATACTGAAAGGCCACAACAAGGTCACCTCGGAGCCTTCTCATCTCTGGACTGAACAGTCCAAACTCCCTCAGTCTATCCTCATAGCAGAGCAGCTCCAGCCCTCTGATTATCCTGGTGACCCTTCTCTGGACACCTTCCAGCACATCCATATCCCTCTTGTAATAGAGGCTCTACAACTGGGCACAGTACTCTGATCTGGCCAGTGTGGAGTAGAGAGGGAGGATCACTTCCCTCACCCTGCTGCCCAAACTTCTCCTGATGCAGCCCAGGATCTGGTTGGAGCTGTGTCTGCATACACCTGTACGTCCCCAACCAATGGGTTTCTCTAGCAAACACAGAGGATAAGGTGTGTCTGTATATAGCCTGCAGGGCAGGACATGGTGGGAGCACAGAAATGCCAGAGGGGGCCAAGGTGACACCTGCTCCTCCTGGTGCTAAGTGGCTTGGCAGGTAGTTGTTGTGTTCCCAGCTGCCAAGCGGGAACCAGCCATGGCTGAGCACTGCTCCCGTTAGTGCTGCATCAGGCTCCTCTCTGCTCTGGCCAGCTCAGCAGCATTATTTTTTTCACTTATACAAGCAGCAACTGCTGAATCTGTACTGTACAGGTGAAAACCTGTGTCTTACTGACCAGCATTTTCTGTAGGACCCATGCACGTTGAGTGATTGCCATTGGGAACTTCAACTGCCGTAGCAACAGTTCTGGATGAGCTGACAGAAATCATCAGAAAGCAGCATTCACTGAGATCCATACAAATAAAACTCAGGCAGTTGCTTTGATGTCTCAGTCTTACTTTGCTACAAATGTTTATATCAGTGAAAGGCTAACTCACAGCAAATTCCAAGAAATAGAAAATCCATCTGAAAAAGCTGCATGTCACATAGAGGTTTTCTCTGTGTGACTTCATCTCATTAGTTTGAAATCTTTGATTTATTTTTTTTTATCTCTTTCTCCAAAAGTTTCAGTTATTTGAAAGGAAAGAAGAAAAATACACTACACAAATTTAGGAACCACCCTCCCAGAACAAACAAGAGAAGCAAGGAGAAGATGGAGCTGCTCGGAATAGCACAAGCAGAACAAGCAGGTTGAGCTGTAAACAGCAAATGTGCAGAAACCAAACCCCATTACTGCAGAAATCACCAGCAGAAATCACAGAGCTTAAGTCAATTAATACAAAACTTGCTTGGAGAAGTTTTTCCTGTTCTCTGAATTGCATATTAAATAGTTTCCAGGTTGGAAAAGACCTCCGAAATCATCAAGTCTGAGGTATTACCCAACACCATCTAATCAACTAACCCATGGCACTAAGTGCCTCATTCAGTTTCCTTTTAAACACCTTCAGGGATGGGGACTCCACCACCTCCCCGGGCAGCCCATTCCAATACCAATCACTCTTGCTGTGAACAACTTTTTCCTAACATCCAACCTAAACCTGCCCTGGCACAGCTTGAGGCTGTGTCCTCTTGTTCTGTCCCTGGTTGCCTGGGAGAAGTGACCAACCCCACCTGGCTACAACTTCCCTTCGAGTAGTTGTAGAGACCAATAAGATCTGCCCTGAGCCTCCTCTTGTCCAGGCTAAACAAGCCCAGATCCTTGTAGGGCTGTGCTCTAGCCCCCTCAGCAGCCTTGGTGCTCTTCTCTGGACATGTTAAACCATCTCAAAATCTTTCCTAAACTGAGCAAAATCTTTCCTAAACTGAGATTGTCTGATCCATTCAGGAACAATGAACCCTGTCTTTTTGAGACATATTGCCCTGTCTTAGAAAAGTGAATGAATCTAAGTGCCTTACACCCCTGAGTCTAAGGCTGACTTTACTTGAGCAGGGGCAAGGGGGAGCAAAATAAGAGACCAACTTCCCATGGGTACAAGGAGCCTTAAAGCCTTTCAGAGAGTGTGATCAGCCTCACAGGGAGTGTGAGTCTACTCTGCCAAAGCCACTGGAAGCTTTTTCACTGTCCTCAAGGAGACCTGGATCAAACCAGAATCTAGTTCCACTGTAAGAGAAGGAGAGCTAGGCCATGTGGTAAAAGCACCATTATCTTTTGCAGTGAGGGCATCCAGCAGCTTTGTAATCACATCATCAGCTATAATGCATCATCTTGCCTCAACATCTTCCTTTAGATATGCCCCCCTGAGCACAACCCTTTTCTGTGGCAGCCTTAGAATAGCATATATTCCTGTATGTAAACTGCCAGGATTGCACAAGGCGAACAGGAATATATATGTGAAGAAATCTTTACAGACACTCTGGGACCCACAGTTATGTTTTGGAGTTATTGGTGTGCTTTTCTCCCTCTGTGTTTAAAAAGGAGGCATGTAACAGCACTACGGTATTATTACACATTGTAATTACACAGCCTAATTATGTGATTATCTGTATTTACAGTAATTGCAAGATTAAAAACCAATTGAGAAATGTTGTGAATGTATTTGAATCAATTAAAATACTTTAAAACTTTTAAACTGAGGCAACAGACTAAGCAAAAAAAAAAAAAAAACAAAACATTGAGGGGTAGCAGATGTACCTTCCAAATACATGGTGTGACACTCCCCTGGGTCTTCTGTGAAACACCTTGGTGCTGTTAGACTCTCAGATCACAAAATCACAGAACCTTAGAGGTTGGAGGGGGCCTCCAGAGGTCATCCACTTCAACCTCTCTGCCAAGGCAGGATCCCCTAGGGTAGTTCACACATGAATGCATCCAGGTGGGTTTTAAAAGTCTGCAGAGAAGGAGACTCCACAACCTCTCTGGGCAGCCTGTTCCAGGGCTCTGTCACCCTCACTGTAAAGAAGTTTCTCCTCATGGTGAGGTGAAGCCTTCTGTGTTCCAGCTTGTATCTATTGCTCCTTGTCTTATTGCTGCTGACCAGCAAAGAGAGTTTGCCCCCCTCCACTTGACATCTACTCCTCAGATATTTGGACACATTGATGAGATCTCCTTTCAGTCTTCTCTTCTTCAGACTTAACAGCCCCAGGGCTGTCAGTCACTCTTCATAGGTGAGATGCTCAAGTCCTCCACTCATCCTTGTGGCTCTCCACTCTCCACCAGATCTCTGTCTCTCCTGAACTAGTGAACCCAAAATTTGACACAATATTGCAGGTGTAGTCTCAGTAGGGCAGAGTAGATGAGGAGAAGAACCTCCCTAGACCAGCTGGACAGGTGTACTAGAATGTGGAACATCACAAGTAACTGCTTAAAATAACCATTTTGTGCTCCATGTACACGGAGGAGAATTTTGTAACACATTCAGGTATGATTGTTCTATAGCAAAAGGCTTTTTGCTGGATTTATAGCCTGGTGCTGGTGTTTTGAGAACCTGACATAGGTGGGGTTTTAACAGATCACGTGTGCATGATCAAATAGAGTAGTATTCATTCAATCCGAGGAGTCCTTAATTTATATCCATTTCATTTATGATCTAATTAATTGATGCTTGAAGCATCTCAGTGCTACTGTGATATCATAGAATCATAGAATCAACCAGTTTAGAAGAGATCTCCAAGATGATCCAGTCCAACCTATCACCCAGCCCTATCCAATCAACTAGACTATGACACTAAGTGCCTCATTCAGTCCTTTATGATAGCACCCACACAAAGGAAAACACACATGGTGCCTCAGATTCAATTTCATGCATAAAACCTGAATCAGTTGTGGGGATTAACGAGGCAGGAATTATAAAATACAGTTATTTTATTTCCAGGAAGCCCTGCCCACAACGTTATATAAAATTAATTAGATGGGGTTTGGAAATTCGGTCGGGAAAAGTCTTTCACAAGGATGCTGCTACAAGGAGTGTAGTAATTCAGAAAAGTCAGAAAACCCTCAGAAAAGGGTTTGCAATAAAAAATAGCTTTGCTGCACTTAAGAACAAAGGCAACCTGGAGCCCCAGGGAACTGAAAGGCTACTCAAATTGCATAGAAATCTGTTTCTATGAGGCGCGCTTCTGTTCTTTGGAAACAAAACCTTCAGTTCTCAAGTCTATCAGTGTAATATTTTCTGTAAACACTAAACTCACCTGAGAACATTTTGAGCCCTAGGACATTTCCAGAAATAAAGGAAATATGGCTCATTTATTCCAGCCAAGGAACAGCCTCATTATGATCACCAGTATAGACAATGCTTAGAAAACAGTCATTTATTTACTTTGTTTATATTTTGCTTTACTTCTCTCTAAGCACCCAGGGATGTCTATGCCCTGACAGGACTTGTGTATAGATTACCATCAGATCAGTAGCCTAATTGGTACAGAATTCTGCATAGGCTGCCAGCCCTGCCAGCAGTGAATGGTGGTTTTGTATCAGGAGTCTCCTTTGGGGAATCCCACTCCCAGGCTTTACGGTTCCTCTTTATGTTTGAAAGTGAGAACATTATTTAGGCTTTGATAAACAATATCTTCTACCTGCAGCATAACCCTTAGAAGCTTATCAGATATGTTCCATGAGATATATATAACCCTTTCAAGATCCTTTCGATCCTGCAGGCACAATAAAACCTTCACACAAGGTAAAGATAGTGAGTCTAACTTCCCTGGTTTTGTTCATTTGTTTGTAAATTTGTTCTGTCTGCAGTTCAGTTTGCAGTTTCATCCTCCCTTCCTTCCGCAGGGTTCTTTTAAAACATCCCTGATGTTGTCTCTCTCTATGTATCTCCCACTCCTTTCTGGGCTTTATTTTTACTTTCCCACACAGTAGGGCTGCTCTGTGAAAGAATCCATTCCTTTTTCCTCTTCATCTCTTACAGTTCAATCACATTTTAATAAACTTCAGAAGATACTGCTGTATTTTTCTGACAGTGACTAAGGTGCATCTCTCATCAGTTCAGGCAAGGCTCAGGCAGTAGTACCCAACGTGGTACAGGTCTGAAGTCCATATGCTGGTCACAAAGACATCATACCAGTGAGCTGATCACAGATGTATTTCTCTTGGTGAGCACTTCACATGTCCAGCATGGTTAGCTCTGCTTCTCTCCCTGTTTCAGCAGAGATGCAAGCAAACTCCATGCAGAAGGGCCAGACCTAGCTTCAGGCTAGCTTGTACAGGCACAGTGAAGGAAAAGTAGCAGTACAGGTTAAATGTATCTATAAACAAACATATCTGGATGCTGGGCAGTACTGGCAAATGATAGTATTTCTGAGCCTTGCTGTGTAGCAGAAGGGCAGAGCTATCCTTGTTTATCCATGAATATAAGCTGCAATCATGTTACCAGCTAGCTGCAATATAGACATATCTTCATTTGATTTTGCCTTGCACCCTCAGTATGTCTCTTCTGCAATAGTGTGGCAAATGATGACACAACTACCACAGTTCAGGTGAGATTCAAATCCAGGAGAAGCCAGCTGCCTGTCGATGTCTACACATGTGAGGTACCTAAAATCCTTGTACCAAGGGAAATGTAGTCAGTATTTGTCACTGGAGAGCAGAGTGCAGTCAACTCACATTTTGTTGGATGCCCATAAGGTGCCCACTGCTGTGTGAGATTCCTGAGTGAGTGTGAAATATCCACAGTGGTCTGGGGATTAACTGTCCTCTAGAAATACTTACCTTCATCCAGAGGCTTTTACAGTGGCCTGAAGGATTCCTTTTTATTGGATTCCTGTTTTTCAAGGAGCTAATGAGCAATACAAGCTGAAATACAAAAGCATGCAACCCAACACATCCATCAGAAGGGTGAATCACAGAATCACAGAACCTTAGAGGTTAGAGGGGACCTCCAGAGATCATCCAGTCCAACCCCCCTGCCAAAGCAGGATCCCCTAGGATAATCCACACAGGAATACATCCAGGGGGATTTGAAAGTCTACAGAGAAGGAGACTGCACAATCTCTCTGGGCAGCCTGTGCCAGGGCTCTGTTACCCTCGTTCTAAAAAGTTTCTCCTCATGTTGAGCTGAAACCTTCTCTGTTCCAGTTTGTAGCTGTTGCTCCCTTGTCTTATTGCTGCTGACCACTGAAAAGAGCTTGGCCCCCTCCACTTGACTCCCATCCCTCAGATATTTGTACACAATAATCAGATTTCCTCTCAATCTTCTCCAGACTAAACAGCCTCAGGGCTCTCAGTCTCTCCATAGGGGAGATGCTCAATCCTCTGAGTCCTCCTCATGGCTCTCTGCTGGACTCTATCCAGTGGGTCCCTGTCTCTCCTGAACTGGGGAGCCCAAAACTAGACACAGTATTCGAGGTGTGGTCTCACTAGGGTACGTCTCATCTTCCACATCTGATTTGGCTACCTGGCTACAGCTGAAGCGCTGTCCCTAGATGTCCAGGCTGTTTTGTGCTGTTGGTGCATTCTTGCTCCAGTTTGGATTTGCTCTGAATAGTAATGCATGGGACAAGGTTTAGGAAAGAGCGTGGCCCAGAGACAGGAGATCCTAGGGGGGAAATCATTTTGGATGAAGGTGACTGGAGGGAGGCAGGGCTAGGGAGATGAGGATGGATGCACATCATGCTGTGCCACTTGTCCTGGTGACTAGAAAGGAGGATGTGTCCCGTTCTCATCTGCTGATGTAGACACAACCCTGGGCCCCAGCATGAAGACCTGTTCTGACAGGCTGTGTAAACACTCCATACACTGCAGCAGTCTCTGTTCCTGGGGCTTTTCCTGATGTTTCTGCTGTTTCATTACCCATCCCAGTACCCTTTGCCAAGTCTTTCTCCACATCCTCTCGCATCACTCCCTCCTGCCTCTGAGAAGATTTCCATTCCAACTCTACATCCTCAGAGTAAATACACATGGCATGTGCTCTGAATTCATCCTTTCCATTGGAATTTGCCTTTGTTTACTGAAATAACAGCACAACGTAAACATTAATCTGAAATTCCTCTTGACCTTTGCCTTTTCCAGAGTCTTTTCCTCAGCAGGGCTGCTTATGAGCTGAAGAAAATAGTTAGCCTTTTGGGCAAGGACAATAGGCACTGAAAACTGTAAATTATTAAGTAAATTTTGTAGAGTGGCCTGGATTTAGCAAAATGCTATGACAGGTATTTGGAAATGAAGCCAAAGAGTAAGATTTTGTGGTTGTATCTACCCTGGTGAAAGACAAAGACATTTCATAAACAATGCCATGTGAAAACCAAGGTAAATCAGGCATCAAATACATCTGGTAATACCTTGTTGCAAAGAAAAATGTGGAAATGAAGGCTTTCAAGTAGCAGTCCTTCAAATGAGAAATGCAGCAACTTTACTTGGGGATTCCTATTTACTGTGGGGTTTTCCTCAGGGGCAGGAGAGGGAGCCAGGGATCTCCTAACGCCTTGTAGCTATGGTCAAGCATTCAGTCCTGCATCTTGCATCCAAACTAAGTGCCTGGAGCAAATTTTTAAAGTAAACAGAGCAGGACCTTTCCTTAAATATCTGCCCTCTGCTGAGTCATCAGTGCTGGAGGATGAGGTCCTCTCTCGGCTCAGATGAAGCAATAGGATTAACACCCACGCTGCGGGTGCTCTCAGTCCTGCCTGCCACCTGCTCATCCATCAGAGTCAGTTCTGCTTTTCTCCTAAAATTAGGTTTGTCTATCATTCTGAAAATGATAGCTCAAACTCTTTTCAGACAGTATTTCTGCAAAAAAAAAATAGCAAAAGAATTTCTTTCTGCACTGACTCGCTGTATTCCTTTGTTTCTTCATGAGGAGAAACTTCTTTATGGTGAGGGTGACAGAACTCTGGAATAGGCTGCCCAGAGAGGTTGTGGAGTCTCCTTCTCTGCAGACTTTCAAAACCCACTTGGGTATGTTCCTTTGCAAACTACCCTAGGGGATCCTGCCTTAGTGGGAGGGTTGAAGTTGATGATCTGTGGAGGTCCCTTCCAACCTCTGTGGTTGGTTGATTCTGTTGTGTAGTTACAGTGACTACCCCAGGCTGAGACCAGACCAGATCTCTCTGTGTGATTGCACTGATTTAATCAAAACCAGGTTGTTGCCTTTTTTTTTTTTTTTTTTTTTGGTTCCTGGGTACCTCAATACAATTTCTTCAAAGGCTGAGCTGTGCCATTTATTATAAATATTCCATATCTCTAACTGGACCAGATAGCAGGGTGAGCAGTTGAGCTTCCTGTAACTTTATACAGCAAACTTCCTCTCAGGCATCAGGCCACTCAAATTCCAGAGAAATCATCCTGTGATACATTTGACCTACAAACTAAGGCCATTGGAATGGACTGCCCGGGGAGGTGGTGGAGTCCCCATCCCTGGAGGTGTTTAAGAGGAGGCTGGATGAGGTGCTTAGTGCCATGGTTTAGTTAATAAGAAGGTGTTAGGTGATAGGCTGGACTCGATGATCTTGAAGGTCTTTTCCAACCCGGTTAATTCTGTGATTCATTCTGTAAGGTGATTTAATACAGCCCACAGTGACTTACTCTGTGTCAGTCGGCAAATAATACGAAAAGTTCTGGCCCCAACCATCTCCCTGAGCAACCTGTTTCAGTGTTCCAATACCTTCATGGTGCAGAACTTGTTCCTAACATCCAATGTAGTTTGAAGCCATTGCCCTGGTCCTTTCCCTGCAGCCCTTTGCAAACAGTCTCTCTGCAGCCTTCTTGTAGCCTCCTTCAGGTACTGGCAGGCTGTTCTAAGGCCTCCCTCGAGTCTTCTCTTCTCCAGGCTGAACAACCCCAACTCCCAACCTGTCCCCTAACCCCTTGATCATTTTTGTAGCCTCCTCTGGACCCGCTTCATCAGGTCCGTGTCCAGGGCTTCAGAGCAGTACTCCAGGTGAGGTCTCAGCAGAGCAGACTGAAGTGGCAGAATCCCCTCTCTGCATCTGCTGGCCACAAAGCTTTTGATGCAGCCCAGGCTGCCACTGGCCTTCTGTTTTCTCAGTGTGCAGCTCTTGCAGAAAGCTGCAAATGGTTGAATGCTCCCCAGGAAATTTGGTACTTGAGCAAGCAGATCATTAAACTGCACAGCAGACATCAGCAGAACTGGCTGACACAGGAGACTGCCCACTGCTGAACTTTTTGCTTTTTACTGGTTGTCATGGTTCAGTAAGTGTGCCATAGGCACAGATCATAGCCAGCATTGCTTCTGAACACAGCTAAAGCTGCAAAACAAATGAAAACATGATAAATCCACAATTTTTTTCCCCCTGATTGGACTCCTGCCAACCTTGATATAAGAATTGTTAATTTTAACTTTTCCCCAAATAATTTTTTCTGGGAAAAAAAAAACCCCACACCGAAAACACCCAAACAACTTCTATTTCTCTTTCTAAATTAGCAGTATCAAAGGGATGATGCTGTGTGAGCACAGCAAAATAAAATCAAGCTTTACTTTCTGTTAGGAAAACAAATAATTTCTGACTTCAGGAAGAAAGAGGATTGTGCTAACCTCTAAGTAATTTTGATAATGTCAGCTTTTAATGTTGGAAATGCATTTCTTGCAGGCATAAGGATTGGTTTTGATGGTGAAAAACAAAGGCTGCTTACAAATCGCGATTCACTTACTGATAAAAATGATTTTTTTTTCTTAAGCAAAAATATTTACACTTAAATATAGTTCACAATCTTTTTTTTTTTTTGTGGTTTTAATCCATTCACATCCAAAAATTAAGAGGCATCTAAAGGAATATGCATCATGTTTATCTTTGTGTGTGTGTTCTTTTATTGATATTCATAGTAATTTTGATTTTCTTCTAGCCTGTCAGCATTCAGGAGGCAATGTGCTGGGATGTAAAAATCCTCCACAATTTGCAGGCAACAAACAGCCAAGATTTTCTTAACGAGGCACCTCTAAATTATTTTATAATAACCACAGAGCCAATGCTCAGCTTGATCCCTGTCATTCCTCAGTCTGAAGGGAAGCACAAGTGGGTCGAAGTCTTCATAACCGTGATCTGGCACTTAGAATCATAGAATCATAGAATGGTAATGTTGGAAGGGACCTCAAGGATCATCTAGTTCCAAACCCCTGCCAGAGGCAGGGACTTGATATTCCAGGAAAATAATAAAAAAAAGCACTTTGTGCTTTCTTCAACCTAACATACCTCTTAAAAAGACCAGAAAAGCATTTTGCTCATTGAGACTGAAGTGGGGAGATCCCAATCCTTGGCAGTAAACTTATGGCATTTGACAGCTGGGGATTTCCAGGCTGTGACGGTTCAGGAGTTCCCCACCACCCACACTTTGTAAAATGACCCAGACTAGAACTCAACCGGCTGGAAGTTAAGGACTGAAGCTCTATTTACAGCTCAGCAAATGTACAAGCAGAGATATACACTATAGACAGGAATAGTTACAGAAATAGACAAGTTAAAGGGAATACAGAAACACAACTCCCCTCCCAGAAATCAGAGACCCCAGGAGGGGCTCCCAACTACCCTTCCACCTTCTCCCCATCCCTGTACCTTACCCCAAGGTTTGCCTTACATGCAAGGTGAATTAGGAGGATCGGACAGGGGGATTAGAAGAAAAGTGGTTAGTGAAGAGTAATCAGCAAAGAGAAGCCAGAGCCAGAAGCTGCTAGACCGCCCCAGACGCTGTTCCCCCAGAGAGAGACAGACAGTGAATGCCTTATCTATGTTTATGTTCTTTTCCCAAAACAATCTCAGCAATCCTATGAGTGAAGCAGACATCATGATGTTTTCCTTTCACAGCCTATAGTGTCATTTTCTCTATTGAAATATTCCAATTAGCCTCAAAGCAGCACAAAGGCACTGACAGCCGGTACTCAAAGGCTGCTTCTCCAGCAGTCTGAAATGAGCATCCAGGATCTCAGCCTTGCCCTTTAGAGGCAGAGCAATGCCATGGCCTCCCCGCAAAGAAAAAAAAAATATCAGTGTGCTTTAAAACTAAATAAATATCTACTCCAAAAAGATAATTAAAACAACAAATTATTTAATATGAGAAGTACTTAATAAAATGCAGATGCTTTGCACTGGTTGGACACAGAAATCTTACTGCTAATGTAAGTTTTGCTGGCAAAGAAACAGGGGAGCAGGAAAACATGGCTGTGGGAAGTGACATTTCCATGGCTGTCCTCTCTAGACCTCAGCAAACTCCACCCTGCTGTGTACATCATGAAGCAAGTGGGCTGCAGGTCCCTGAAGACATGTTTGAGCTCCCCTAGGACATATTCCTGACACCTTGATTCAGAAGAAGGTAGGGTAGTATGGAGGAGGCTGGGGCACTGGCTTTGTGACCTGGTCCTGTGACTTGGTTTCTTTGTGCCTCAGGCTCATCTGCTCAGCAGCCAAGTTAAGGGTGATGTGCAAGTTCCTGAGGTGTTAGAGCCCACCACTCTCCATGGAGAGCATCTTTCCTTTCCCTCTCTTACTCTCACCAGGTGAGCGAGTGAGCTCTGCATTTCGCCCTGCAAAAAGGTGACACTGCAGAGGAAAGGAGAAGCTACTTCCCCATGGGGAAGTCCTGGGGAGAAGATGGGGCAGAGAGTACAGGGAAGCAGTGGGCTGATGCTAATGGGACCAGGGCTGGTAACATAGCCAACAGGGAGAGGAAAAGCTGAATCAAGCTACGGCTTGCTGGCTGACAGTGGGAGAAACAGAGTCTCTCCGAGCAAGACATTGAATTGTTGCTTTGGTATGCGCAAGTGAAGAGTGACCTTCAGCAATGTAACCTAGTGAAAGAAGTCCCTGCCTACAGCAGTGACACTGGACTAGATGATTCTTGAAGGACCCTTCCAACGCTAACCTTTATGAATCCAAGGTTCAGAATGTTGTTGATGATGGGCTAGGTCATATCTTCATACAAAAAAACTATAGTGTTCTGGTTTCATCCCATTTGCACTACCAGGCTCCAATGGGAAAGCAGGCTGAGAGAGTGAGCTGCCAGCACTGGCGACCCAGAGCAAACCACCATGGCCACCAGCTGTCACTGCTCCAGTGGCTTGCCATGGGCACTTGCAGATTTGGCATATCCTGGGCCAGAGCTGCAAGATTGCCTTATACACCTCTCTCAGTTGAACCCCTCTCAATGCTCAATGAATGCAGCAAACAGCAATCACCTGAGAGCAGTAACGTCAATGGAGCTCCACCACCCTGGCTGTTTGCAAATCTAGATTTTATGAAGCCTGATCACTTCAGTGAATGACCTCTTGACTCTGGTGTCCATCTGTCACACAGAGCAATGTCTTTGCCAACAGGAATATCCATTTGGACAGTCAGTGATTTAATAAGCTTTTCTTCCTACACAGAGTTTATTGATTTTCTCTTTTAGTGAGAGCAAAAGACTGTATTGTCAGAGTAGGTGTTCTGCACTTCTTGCATCCTTGCCTCATGCATCTTTTGTTTTATTTCTCTCTGTATGGTTTCCATCATCCCTTATTGCCACAGATATGCTTCCTGTCATCTCCGTGCCCTGAAGCATCTAATTTTATTTTCAATTGTAGCTTGAATAATGTCTTCATAAGTTTTGCTTTCCTAGTTGTCCTGGAAGGCTGTGAAAACCATTGGGATTTGGATTTTTTCCACAGAATCACAGCATGTCAGGGCCTGGAAGGGACCTTGAAGGATCATCCAGTCCAACCTCACTGCCAGAGCAGGATCACCTAGAGCAGATCACACAGGAACGCATCCAGGCAGCTCTTGAATATCTCCAGAGAGGGAGACTCCACAACCCCCTTGGGCAGCCTGTTCCAGTGTTCTGTCACCCTCACAGGGAAGAAATTCCCCCTCATCTTTACATGAAATTTCCTGTGCCTTTTTTTTTTTTTTTTTGTAGTTGTCATTAATTTCCACTTCTCCATTTCTCATTTCCTAATCTCTCTCTTGACTTCTGTGTTATACAAGTTAGAGCAAGGTTTGGTTTCACTGTTGTTAGTGATCATCTCTACCAGCTGGAATGCTGTGCTTTCAACTGCCTGCAAATGTGGACTTTGGGTCTGCTTCTAATTGTTACATTAGGACAAGTATAGAGAAGTCGGTGGAATATGCCACAGCCAAAGTGGTAGAAGCTCATGACAGAGACTGTAATCAAGCTTTCCCATTTCCATCAAGTACCTCATTCTCCATCCTTTTTGAGAATATGTAACTTACTCATTAGTTTTACTGATCTTTTCTCTACTTTCTTAAAAGTAAAGAAAAGTAAAATCAGGAAATATGTCTGTTTACCACACATTAGTAAGTGATATCACTCAAGGGGATAGCTCTTCTTTTTGTAACTTCTGCATACCAGGAGCAGCTACAACAGCTGATTCCCCTGGATAATCACAAAAATAAAATATGTGAGGGGTCCCAGAGGAATGTGGGCTGGAAAGATGGAAGGATCTTAGATTTGTCACTGTATCATTGTGGCACCAGGCAATTGTCAGCTGAGCATCCATAGGTGATCTGCAGTTTATCAGTGGAGATTACTCTTTGGGAACAATTCCCAGGGCGGTGGTTGAGTCACCAACCCTGGATGTGTTTAGAAGTCATTTTGATGTGGTGCTTGAGGATATGGTTTAAGGGTGAACTTTGTAGAGTAGGGGTAATGGTTAGACCTGATGATCCTGGGGGTCTTTTCCAACTGGAATGTTTCTGTGATTATTTGATGAGCTGGAGAGAAGTTGTATCCTGAAGGGTCCCAAACAGGCAGTCTAGAATAACACAAAGCACTGCAAATCCTGCCACAGTCCACATGTCTTTTTTTCTCCAAAGTCTGCTCCACCGTCATTGTTCAGATTTTTGCTCTTTTATAGTAAGGAGATATTTTTGATTTCTCTAAATGCTGAGTAAGGACTCTCCATCCGGAAAACATCCAGAAGCACCATGGCAAGCTGTTAGGATTTCCTGTTTATTTCCAGCATAGCTCTTCCCTTGCCAAAGAGATGCATTTTGTGCATCATTCCATGCAAAGCCAAGTGTGGGAGTTAATTAGTTAATTTTTGCCAGCATCTTGCCATGACACTGACAACTTAAAGGACTGAAAAATAGCAACAGTCAGCTTCAAAGAAGATGACAATTCTTGTTTTGCCACCTTATTTTGAGCCTTTTAGTCCTGCTGAGCCTGATCCTGCCATTAGTTGAAAATACTGCAAATTGTATGGTAAGCAATTTGCTAGATGCAAAGGCACAGCTGCAACACAGCATGGCTAGTCCAGGTTGCAGAGCTGACTCACAGACAGAGCATGCACAGCTCCCCTCACCAAATGAGTGAGGGTGAAGCTCTCTAATAGGCTCTTGAAGGATGTTGTTGCTCCACTGGGTACAAAACCTCTGTGGAAGGTGGGGAGAGAGAAAGGTAGAACAAAATGTATGTCAGTTAAGAAAAAATGTGGAGTTTCAGGTAGACAGCAGACATGTTCCCTGAGGAAGGTATCACCCACTAGATGTCAGTGGGTGACAGTCTGGCTCAGTGTCTGGAGCTGCTTCCCTGTCAGGCTGGTGTGGGCACCCCTAAAATGCCTCGGCATCCTCTCTGCTTGTTAGGAAGAGTTTCAGTGAGGTCATAAAAGCAAAAGGTTCATTGTGCTGCAAGGCATTTTGAAAACACAGCGAGCCAGACTTTTAGGAGTAAATCCCGGTGCTGGTTCCTCGGATAGCTTTCCTGTTGGATGGGGGGAGAAAGAAAACAGGGGCCTCTTCTGCCTGCACAGCCAGCCAGCTGACATGCCTCCAGGTGCCCTGTGTTAGCTCCATATGGCTCCTACAGAGTCCTGGAGCTTGAAGCTGGAAGACACTAGATTTGATCACAGCTCTTAAAATCTCACCCAGTTGTGCCCATATTGGGATGGACTGAAATACAGCATGTGGATTTTCTCCCTCAAAAAATCATCTTGACATCTTCACCAAGCACTGCAGACTCCTTCCTTTCCCTTAGCAGCTTGTTTCCAAGCCTGGCTATTAACATGTTTTGCCTAATTTCCTCTTCAGATGTGTCTGGTTTCAGCTTTCAACCATTCATCCTTTTCCACCAGATTAAAGAACTCTTTTCTCTCTGTGAGGACAGTTAGTCACTGTAATTAAGACCTTTCAATCTTCTTTTCCATAAGCTGGCCAAATAGTGCATTTTGAATCTCTCCCCTTTAGTGTCCACTTTTGCAGTTCTCTGCATCTCTCCCAGTTTTCAACGTCCTCAGTGAGATGTGGATAGTGAGACTTCAGATAGCACACACACGTCAGCCTCCACTCCTGCCTCCATCTCAGCACCCCCTCTTTAGCTGTCCAAGGTCTCATTAACTTTCTCAGCTATTAGAACTTGAGGCTTTGTCTTCATCTTGTTTGGCCTCTAAATCCTTCAGAGGAAAAATAGCACGCACTTACAGCAGCCATGATTTCTTCTTCTGTGGCATTTCACTCTGTGTTTGGGGTGCTTAAAAACAGTGGATCTGCCTAACCAAGCAACTGGTCTCATATGGCTGCCTTCTCTTCATCATTTAAACATAGCATCAATTCCTGTGCAAGCTACAGATTTTGTCTGCAGTGATCTAATGTAGCATCTGCACTGCTGATGAGCAGTTTTAGGACTAGAAAGAATCTCTGTGCATCTCTGCTAGAAAGAGCCCTGTCTAATGATGGTGGCTTACTGTCACAGATTCACAGAATCACAGAACATCAGGGACTCAAAGGGACCTCAAAAGCTCATCCAGTCCAACCTCCCTGCCAGAGCAGGAGCACCTATACCAGATCACACAGGAACACATCCAGGCAGGTTATTAATATCTCCAGAGAGGGAGACTCCACAACCCCCCTGGGCAGCCTGTGCCAGGGTTCTGTCACCCTGACAACGAAAAAATTCCTCCTTATGAAACTTCCTGTGCCTCAACTTCTACCCATTGCCCCTTGTCCTGTCATTGGGCATCACCCAACAGAGCCTGGCTCCCTCTTGGCACTCACCTTTACATCTTTATAAACATTGATGAAGTCACCCCTCAGGCTTCTCCTCTCCAAGCAGCAGAATCCCAGCTCCCTCAGGCTCTCCTCATAAAGATGTTCCACTCCCTTCAGCATTTTTGTAGCTCCACTCTGGACTCTCTCAAGCAGTTCCCTGAGGTCCTTCTGGAACCGATGGGCTCAGAACTGGACACACTATTTCAGATGCAGCCTCAGCAGGGCAGAGTAGAGGGGCAGGAGAACCTCCCTCAAACTACTAACTACAGCCCTTCTAATAGCCCAGAATGGCATTGGCCCTCCTGGCCACAAGAGCACATTGCTGTCTCATGGTCATCCTTCCATCCACTAGGACCTCCAGGTCCTTTTCCCCTTCGCTGCTTTCCAGCAGGTCAGTCCCCAACCTATCCTGATTCATGGGATTGTTCTTTCCCAGGTGCCAGATTCTACACTTGCCTTTGTTGAATTTCATTCCATCTCTCCCTGCCCAACCCTCCAGCCTGTCAAATGGTGCTCAGGGAAGTTCTTCAGTTCATCTTTGTTTCTTTTGTGCTTTATTAAACCTGCATAGTGAGTGCTAATGTTATACCCTGCAATTTCAAGTCAAACATATTAGAAAGTCTTTTATATTATGTAAGCCCACATTTTTCATAAGCTGACTCAAAATCTAGGTCAGTAGCAAAATGTTTGTCTACACTGCAGGCTTTGCCGCGGCTGTGTTAGTTTGGCAGCTGGAAGCAATCTCCAGCCATAAAAGCAGAGCCCTGCATGTGCTTGTTTACCCTGGAGCCCTGCCTACCTTGTTAGCAGCACAATTAAAGAGCCAGTTCAAGACAGGAACTCCTACACATCAGTCACTGAGAAAGTTCTGACAGTGTTAGAAAGAAACTAATATAACGTGTTAATACACATTTTACTGGGCAAACACAGGAATTTACTTGATAATTCTCTTACCCACACAGAGGGAGGACCTACCTGTAGGAGGTTTTTATTTAGACATAGAAGGGGGATACTGGCAATCTCCAGGGAGTGAAATTACACCTGAAATCCTCAACAGCAGACTACAAATGTGAAGATCCACATGGCCAAAGAAGGGAGCCTTGGCTAGGAAAGCATACTGCAGATAGGGACCAGGGCTTAGTCTGCTCCTGGCTCTGGCAGACTTCATTGTGGTAGCCACCTGAGAAGATTCAACTCAGCAGAAGGCAGGATGGACAATAACTATCTTCTTGGAATACAGGGGGTAGGAAACATCAGGAGCCTATAGAAATGCTCTTGAGTAGAAGTAGTTCTCCAGCAGCCAGGAAAAAAGCTAAGCATTTGCTCTACATTCTGTGCAGAGCTCAGCAGGCTTGCATTTCAGATGCATCCTGGTCTTGACATTTTCTATGGATGGTTCTTCTGCATTGTATTGGTTTTCTCATTTCTCACCTCAAGCTGCAAACTGTCTGCCTGCTCTGTGAAAGCTTGAGGATGTTTAGATCCCTGAAAGGTGGGTGCTACAGCATCGTGGTGTGACGCTACGACCACTTTGTGAATCTAACTTATAGAGTGTGAACAGCCCCAGAGTGCTTTTTGCATCAGCACAGCTGTGGTGGGGTAGGCCTACACTGATATTCTATTACTACGGTCTTTATGACTGATTTTCACAATCAAAATTCAGAAAAACTCCATCCAAATACCATTTATTTAGTATTTGAGTACTACTGCGACAGCCGTAGGAAAGCTGATGAATTTTGTCTCCTCTCAGAGTCAGAAACTCCTTAGGCAACAGTACAGCTTCTCAAAAACTGCTGAACTGCTGTGCTGAATCTTTAAAGAAAGAAATGCAACCTGAGGCATAAAGAAGTCACAGAAGATTCAAGCCCAAACTTTGGGGTTTATTTATTAGCCACTGCAAACAGGAGTGTGCAAAACACTTGGCAAACAGCAGAGCATGGCACTTGATACAGCTGCCTCTCTGCTGCATTGGGGCAGTGGTAGATGGGGCTGTGCCAGGGGGATTCCTCCTATCTGCTTCCTGTGCTTCCTGGCTGCCAATCATCACTTTCTGATGATAAAGCAAGCTGTAGAAGTCCCTTTGTTTAAAGCAGTTTTTAAGTTGCAACCCTAACTCATCTTGTGAAAAGAAATAGGTGAAGTTTACACCTAAGGCATTTCCACTGAGCTGGATGCAAGTTTTCTTTGGATTGCTTTGAAATCTCCCTCCTCTTTCATTGCAGAAATTTGGGCTGGTAGTTCTTCTTTTTTTCACCTTTTCTTGCTGGGATAAGGACTTTTCTCCCTTCACACATCATCAATGGTGCAGCTGCTCTGGTACTTTAAAGAAGAAGCTGGTGGTAGTTAACCTTTTCAAAAGGTCTTTAGGGGAACCCAGTTTTAATTGACTTTCAGGAAGAGAATGTCGAGAATCATAGAATCATAGAATGGTAAGGTTGGAAGGGACCTCAAGGATCATCTAGTTCCAACCCCCTGCCATAGGCAGGGACACCTCCCACTAGTACAGGTTACTCAAGGCCTCATCCAATCTGGCCTTGAACACAT
>VWZE01019995.1:101488-160597 GCA_013396675.1 Eubucco bourcierii
ACTCCAGGTGGGGGTCTGACGAGAGCAGAGTAAAGGGGCAGAATCACTTCCCTTGTCCTGCTGGCCACGCTGCTCTTGCTGAAGCCCAGGACTCGGTTGGCTGTCTAACAAAGTCAATTCCTGTGCTGAGAAGTTTAATGCACCCAATATTGCTGGCTACATTTGAGAAAACTGGTCCCAGCATTCAGTAAAAGACACAGCTCTTCCATCCTGTGTCAGCATCCACCCAGCCCCGAGGTGATCCTCTGGCCTGTGTGTCTTGTGTTGAAGGACAACCTCATCACTCCACAGCCAGAATTTCTTGCTGGGTTGTTGTGACTGTGGCTGTGCCATTCTACCTGGCTACCTACAGCTGTCTTGGAGTGACCTTCACTGCCCTACACTGTGCAGGGCGTTCCACTTCCTATAAATATCTCAGAGTTCACTGCATGGGGGAACAGAAACTAGGTCTTCCTCTCTCTGATATGAGGAGCCAGAAAGGCTGCTTTGAGTTAGACCCTTTGGTCTGAAGCCACTGGCTGTTAAAAAGTGGTTTTTTCCCTTTTCCCCTCTGCATACAGATGGCACTTGGGTTATAGTGTCTCTGAATGCTTTATGTTGCAGTTTTCCCTTTGAAATATGCACCTTTTAGAAGTCACTCTGAATTCTGATTACGTCTCTCTTTCTCCTGAGATGAGGAAATGTGCTACCAGTGTCCAAATTACAGAGTTAGCTCCAGGTGCCATAGGCAAGCCAAGCGAGATGAATAGTGGGAAGAGGAGCAGGGTAGCAGTTCACACAGAATCACAGAGTGTCAGGAGCTGGAAGGGACCTTGAAAGCTGAGCCAGTCCAACCCCCCTGCTAGAGCAGGGTCACCTAGAGCAGATCATACAGGAATGCATCCAGGCAGGTTTTGGATATCTCCAGAGAGGAAGACTCCACAACCCCCCTGTGCAGCCTGTTCCAGTGTTCCATCACCCAGACAGTGAAAAAATTCCTCCTCATATTTACATGGAACTTCCTATGCCTCAACTTCCACCCATTGCCCCTTGTCCTGTCATTGCTCTGTAGTTTACTCCTTGTACTGTTAGCATATTAAATTGCTGATGCAGAGAGAGCAGGAATGCCAGTGAAAAAATGAAGACACAGGGATGCCAGCAGGAAACAGGAGTAGCTGTGGCACACCAGCTGACTGTCAGCTCGTTAGACTCAGCACTCCTTCACATCCACACCAACCTGCAATTTCAGGGGAGCTGTAGCTGCTTATCCCAGGGTTGCATTACTTATCTTTTAACATTTTCAATGATTGCCTACTACATTTGCTAACAGTAAGTGCTCATTGTGGGGGAATTTGCAGGGATTATGTTGCTCTAAGTGAAGGAGGAGCTTGGCTTTGACCAAAGAGAGATGATCCATATGGTTTCTGGGTCAAAGAATCATAGAATTTTAGAGTCATAGAATTGTTCTGGTTGGAAAAGACCTTAAAGATCATCAGGTCTGTCAGTCTAACACCACTATGACCATTAAACTATGTCACAAAGTGCCATGCCCACATGTTTTTGGAACACATCCAGCGACCACCTGCCTGGGCACCCTGTTCCAATGCCTGACCACTCTTTTCATAAAGAACTCTTTCCTAATATCCATTTGGAACCTCCCTTGGCACAGTTTCAGGCCATTTCCTCTCATTCTGTCATCTGACACTAGGGAGAAGAGACCAACCTCCACCTCACTGCAACCTCCTTTCAGGTAGTTGTAGAGAGCAGTAAGGTCTCATAGAATCATAGTATCATAGAATGGTCCTGGCTGGAAGGGACCCCTAGAGATCATCCAGTCCAGCCCCCATGCAGTCAGCAGAGACATCCCCACTAGACCAGGTCACCCAGGGCCCTGTCAAGCCTCACCTTGAATGTCCAAAGGGAAGGGGCCTCAACCACCTCCCTGGGCAACTTGCTCCAGTGCACCACTACTCTCATGGTAAAGAACTTGTTCCTAACATCCAATCTAAATCTGCTCTTCTCAAGCTTGAACCCATTGCACCTCGTCCTGTTACTGCAGGCCTTTGTAAACAGCTTCTCTCCATCCTTCCTGTTGGTCCCCTTCAGGTACTGGGAGGCTGCTCTAAGGAGCCTCCTCCTTTCCAGACTGAACAACTCCAGCTCCCTCAGTCTGTCCTCATAGCAGAGGTGCTCCAACCCTCTGATCATTTTTGTGGCCCTCCTCTGGACCCAGTTCATCAGCTCCATGTCCTTCCTATAATGAGGACTCCAGAATTGAACACACTACTCCAGGTGAGGCCTGAGCAGAGTAAAGTGGCAGAATCAGCAGTCTGGATCTGCTGGCCACACTTCTTTTGATGCAGCCCAGGATATGTTTTGCCTTCTCAGCAGCAAGCATGCACTGTCTGTCTCCTCTTCTCCAGGCCATACAATCCCAGTTCCCTCAGCTGCTCCTCATAAGATTCATTCCCCAGACCCTTGACCAGCTTTGTTGCCCTGGCCATGTGCAGCCAGAGGCCAGTGTGAGGCAGTGGTGGCAGTTCCTAGCTCCTACTGAAGAAAAAAGAAAGATGGTGGCTCCCCAAAACACAAAATGCTGGGAGGCTATCCAAGGATCTTGTGCTCAGATGGTGCAGGGAAGGCACTCTCCCTGTGCAGAGAAACCCTGTGGGGGCCAGGCCATCTGAAGGAGAAGGAACATCAGGAATTTCAGCTGGAAGCTATCTGTTCCCATGGAGTGGAAGCTCTCTTGAAGTTAATTACAATGACCCTAGTGTTAGAGTTCCACATGGCATTTATGCAGTAGTCACCAATGTGAGTTTATTCTGGTCCTGGATAACTATGATTCCTGATTTATACTATCCCCCTACCATGGACAGGGTTGCCTCTTCCCCTGCAGCAGGTTGCTCAAAGCTTCATCCAGCCTGGTTTTAAACACTTCCAGGTACGAAGCATCCACAACTTCTCTGGGCAACCCACTCTAGTGTCTCACCACCCCCCCAGTATTTGACTTTCAGTTTCATGTCTCATGACAGAAAATGTACAGAGTACAAACTGTAAATTGTCTGCCACGCTTGCTGAAATGACTACTCATCAATGGAAGGAGTCTGCCCAGTATTTAAAAAAGGTTTAGACTAAAAAATAATGAGCTTACCTATAGCCTTGGGAGTTTCCAACCTAAACCAATGAGATTAGTGAAGCAACATCAATGTGCAGATCCTTCAGGCTAGGCCTGGCTCACAGTGTCATGTGGAGATTGTAGGGAGGCAGCTGACACAAAATCACAGAATCACAGAACTTTAGAATTTTGAAGGGACCTCCAGAGGTCATCCAGTCCAACTCCCTGCCAAGGCAGGATCTCCTAGGGTAGTTCACACAGGAATGCATTCAGGTGGGTTTGGAAAGTCTGCAGAGAAGGAGACTCCACAACCTCTCTGGGCAGCCTGTTCCAGTACTCTGTCATCCTTGCTGTAAAGAAGTTTCTCCTCATGTTGAGGTGAAACCTTCTCTGTTCAAGTTTGTAGCTCCTTGTCTTATTGCTGCTGACCACAGAAAAGAGCTTGGCCCCTTCCACTTGACACCCACCCCTCAGATGTTTAAAGACATTGATGAGATCTCCTCTCAGTCTTCTCTTCTCCAGACTGAACAGTCCCGGGGCTCTCAGTCTCTCTTTGCAGGGTTGATACTTAAGTCCCCCAATTATACTTGTGGCTGTCTGCTATCTATCTTGAGCTGGGGAGCTCTAAATTGGACACAGTATTGCAGGTGTGGTCTCATTAGGGCACAGTAGATGGGGAGAAGAACCTCCCTAGACCTACTGGACGTACATATTTCCATATTGCAAATAATTGGACCATCGTACAGTCTTGCCCACTATGTTGGTGGAGCTGGTGGATTCACCAGTAGCCTTCCTGTATGTAGCATATGTAGAGTTCTCAGACCTGAACTGTCATGGAAAGTGGTGATTTCAGTGTTCATGGCTGATGTTGAGAGGTGGGGAGCAGCATTTAGCAGCAACATTTTTACCTCTGTCATTAATTAAAACATGCAATCTAGAATCATACCAATTCTCTAATAGTCTGGGCCAAATTTAGCAGCTGTTTTGTCTGATAGATAGTTTGGACTTTGGTGGTAGTTTCCCTCTTTCTCTCTCAGGTGTACAAGATACATGACTCCAGCTGTCCCTTCCCTGGGAGAGAGAGAATCACAGAATGTCAGGGGCTGGAACAGTCCTCAAAAGATCATCCAGTCCAACCCCCCTGCTGAACAGGATCCCTTACAGCAGATTACACAGGAACATATCCAGGCAGGTTCTGAATATATTCAGAGAGGGAGACTCCCCCTGGGCAACCTGTTCCAGTGTTCTATCACCCTCACAGGGGAAAAATTCCTCCTCATCTTTACATGAAACTTCCTATGCCTCAACTCCCACCCATTGCCCCTTGTGCTGTCATTGGGCATCACCCATCAGAGCCTGGCTCCATTCTCCTGGCACTCACTTTTACATCTTTAGAAACATTAATGAAGCAACCACCACCCTTCTTCAGGGCAACCACTGCTCACCCATCACACTCCAAGGAATTTTTTGGGAATGTATCTGAAATATTTTCTTTCAATGTGGTGTAAATATCTTCAGTGGTCATTGCAACTAAGTTAAAACCCAATGGTGCTGTCTCAACCAAAGGCTGTACCAGGTTGCAGTCACTCAGGCACATGCTTTTCCTCTCCCAGCTGCTGAGCACTTGTACAATTACACTGAAAGGTAAAACAGTCACAGCAGGAGAGCTGAAGAAAATCGTATTTCAGGTGACCTCTGGCTGGAGCTAAAGAACAACTAAGAAAAGGACTTTGGCTCAAATCCCTCCATGTGGCAGAGTGTGGTTTTGACCTCAGTGAACACCTCCTTTGAGCACTGGCTCAGGGATGAATAGCTGCTGTACCTGACTGTTCCACTTTGGAATGCCAGACATTTTTCCTCTGCTTTTATACCATGTCCCTCACATTGTGTAATTTGCTGTTGTAAAATCAAAATTTTCATGATTGTTTTTCAGAAGGTTGATAGAAACATTTTTTCCCCCTTCTTTTTTTTTTCTTTCTCTTTTTTTTTTCTTTTTCTTGTTTTTATTTTTTCTTTTTCTTTTTCTTTTTCTTTTTCTTTTCCTTTTTATTTTTATTTTTATTTTCCTTTTTTAATGGTTCTGCTACTGAAACAAAAAAAATCAGTGATTGTTCAGTTGCAATGGTGAGAACCCTCTGCTCACATTGCCATGAGTGATGCTGGGAGTACAAAACAAAAACAGCAACTTAAAAGGGAAAGAAACTAAAAGGGGCCTGGTTCAACTGCCATAGAGATAAATATTGACATTCCTGTTGACTGTAGTGATTCAGTAAAAAGAACTTTGTCCTGAATAACAAACTTGAGTTTACTACCTAAGACATATATCTCAGAAGCAAAACTAAACCTTTGGATGGGAGAAATAACTTTAGGAACAGATCTTTTAAAAGTCATGAGTTGACAATAATAACATGGAGGGATGAAAACTGAAGGTGTGACTGAACTAAGTCCAAGTTTCATTGCACTTCTGAGAAGACAATAGAAATAAGCCTACCTCAGGAAAACATAGAAGTAGCTTTTCTTTTCATTAGAGTGCTGTGATATTATCATAATAACAAGCACAATGTGCTGCTTTTGTTCCATAGGATAAAGGATGTTTAATAGCTTACATACTGGAGGTTCCAGCACACCTGCAATGCACAACTGACATGTTTTGCACACAAAGAAGCTACTAATAGCCAATTCCTACTAAAAACCTGACAATGCAGGTTATCCTAGTTACAACTAGTATTGCCACAACTATTAATAGCTGTCTGCATGAAAGATGTTGAGTTTTTAAGTGTGTCTTCTTTTACAGAGTCAATAGGGCAACCCATTCTCCAAATGTTTGTATTTAAAAATACGACAGAAAACTACTGTGGTGGTTTGGCCCTGAGCGGGGGCCAAATGCCCACCAAAGCTGCTCTATCACTCCCCTTCTTACATGGACAGGGAAGAGGGGAAAATATAACAAAAGGCCTGTAATAAGGTAGAAGCAATTTAATAATGCTAAGCACAAGCAAAAGGGTGCATGCTGAAGCCAAAGCACAGAGAGGTGTTCTTCTCTACCACCCGTCAGCAGGTAGTGATTTGGTCACTCCTGGGGAGCAGAGCTCTAACACACTGTGGTAGTTTGGAGGGTTCCCAGATTCCCTTAAGAAAACTACAACATCCCATCCCAGGGGATGGACCTGTCTGTCCCAGTGTATTGAAATATTGTTCTATTGTAATATTGCACTGTGTACAGTTCTGGAGCCCCAAGAAGGACATGGAACTGTTGGAGTGAGTCCCAGAGGAGGCCATGAAGATGATCAGAGGACTGGAGCAGCTCTGCTATGAGGACAGGCTGCGAGAATTTGGGCTCTGCAGCCTGGAGAAGGCTTCACTGAGATCTTGTAGTGACCTTCCAGTATCTGAAGGGAGCCCACAGGAAGGCTGAGGAGGGACTATTGACCAGGTCTTGTAATGACAGGACAAGGAGTAATGGATTTAAACTGGAAGAGGGGAGATTTAGACTGGGTGATAGGAAGAAGTTCTTTACAGAGAGGATGGTGAGGCACTGGCACAGATTGCCCAGGGAGGTTGTGGCTGCTCACTCTCTGGAGATGTTCAAGACCAGGTTGGATGAGGCCTTGAGTTACCTGTTCTAGTGGGAGGTGTCCCTGCCTGTGGCAGGGAGTTGGAACTGGATGAGCTTTGAGGTCACTTCCAACCTAAACCATTCTATGATTCTATGATTCAATTCTATTCCACTTTCTGGTATCACAGCTTATAAGGCAGTGCCTGGCTGATATTGGTCTCTTCTCTCTACTTCTCCTCCCTTCACTCTGCTCTCTGGGCAGAGCCCATCCCTACTTACCTCATGGTCTGTGTGTGGGAGATGACCTTGAGCTGGCAGGGAATTGTGAGCTGCCTCATGCAACCTGCTGAGGCTTTGTGGGCTTAAGCTGGGGAGGGCAGTTCTGGGCTACTCTCAGGCCTGCTGAGGGTGGAAGGGGTGGAGGATTCTAGAAGGTTTTAGTCTGACAGACTTTGCCTAGCTTTTGGATGTATTCGTATTACCTGATTGCCTTTTGCATATGTGCACCTATAAAGAGAATCTCCCTTTAAACTTCCCATCAGTCTGCAGTATCTTCATTATTACTCTTTAGAAGGAGTAAGGGGCACTTCTGTCCTCCAGTCCTGGATAGCTCATGGCCCTAAACTGGGACACACACGTAGCAGTTGCTCTGGAGGAATGTTCCCACACTTCCTTCTTCCACTTGTATATCTGTGCTGCCATCATCAGGCATGGAGTACCCCTTTGGTCGGTTTGGACCCAGCTGTGTCCCCTCCCAGGATCCTGCCCACCCCTCAGCATGTTGTAAAAGCACAGCCTGGGTGCTCCTTCATCAGTATCCAAAACACTGCTGCGTTATCAACACCCAGATACAGCACTGGAAAGATGTTCTGGGGAGAATCAGCTCCAGCACAGCCCAAACCCAATACAACTACTCGGCTCAGCCTTGCTATTAAGAGAGTTCCAGGATTCGGGCAGGTGCTTATAGGCTCATGCTCTGGTTCCTGCTTTCCTGACAGGGGTGTGCTCCCTGCTCTGAGGCAGAACCAAGTCAACGTTCTCTCTGCTTCTTTTGCCTATCTCTTTTCCAGCCAGCATGGGACAAGGGGAAAAATGCCTTCCCCTCTCTACAGGCTCCAGCAATGAAGGTAGATCTGGCTCTAAAGTGCAGGTCTCCATCCAGAAGAGCTTTTAAGTGTGCAATTAATCCATCCCCATTTATGAAAGTGCAGATGCAGCTACGTTTTGCCAAGCGATGCTTGGGACTGTATGCCAGTTAAGGCACTTTGGTTAAGTGCTTTGGTGAGCAGGGGTGGGTGTCTGATATGGGACCACAGAAGGGTGACAGGGAATGGGAGAGAGGGAGTTCAGGACCACAGTGAACAGGAAGGAGAGAGGACGGCTCTAGTGGCATTGAGGCAGTGGGAGCAAGGAGGGCTGAGAGTCACCTGATTCAGAAAACCCCACATCTACTTCAGTGCCTCTGGTGGCTCCACTGTAACCTTTTCCAAGTCACTTCAGTGCACCCTCCTTGACAATATCCTTCTGAGATTCACACATGCAAAGAGTATGTTGTGAAAGACAAGTGCTAATGGTGCTTTGTGAAGGTTTGGGAGTTACCCCCGCCCCCCCCACACTTGTAAAATGACCCAGACTAGCACTCAGTCGGCTGGAAGTTAAGTGATGAAGCTCTATTTACAGCTTTGCACAATGTACAGCAGATATTTACACTATATACAGAATAGTTACAGAAATACACAAGTAAAAGGTAATACAACAACACAACTCCCCTACCAAAAATCAGAGACCCCAGGAGGGGCTCCCAACCACCCTTCCACCTTCTCCTCACCCCAAGGTTTGCCTTATGTGCAAGGTAAATTAGGAAGATCGGCCAGGAGGGTTAGAAGAAAAGTGGTTAGTGAGGATTAATCAGCAGAGGAGCCAGAGCCCAGAAGCTGCTAGATCCCACCCAGCAGCTCCTGTTCCAGCAAGCGACAGAGAGAGACTGACTTATCTATTGTTTTGGTTAGTGTTCCCAAACAATTCTCCAGCAAGCGTATGAGTGAAGTAGACATCATGATGTTTTTCTTTCACAGCCTGTAGTGTAATTTTGTCTATTAAAATATTCTAATTAGCCTCAAACCAGCACATGCTTCTTGGATGAATCTTTGGTGAAATTGCCTGGCTTTGGTGGTAATTTCTGCTGTCTCTCTAGAAGTTGTTAATATCCTTGGCTCTGACCTGCTTCACATATTTGTAGTCAGGATCTGCCCCATCAGCTCAGGGACATGGAAGGAGATGTGAGGCAGGGTGAAACACTCGGCTTATGTGCTCACAGTAACACCCCAAACACCATGGTCACATCTAAGGGGGGCCAAGTTAATGTGAGGCTCTGCTAGTGGCAGGCTTTGCATGTCACATTCATGCGATCCAGTATCGACATTGTGGCTTTCGGGCAAGTTCTTCTCAAGAATGAAAACGACTGAGTGGATGGGGAGAAAAAAATGAACATGGTAATTAACAGACCAAATCAAATGAAGAGCACAGTCTCCTTCAAGGGGCCCTTGACACTGCTGAGAGATGAACCCCAGCTGAGTAGATGAGAACATGGCATGAATCCGGGTGTTCGTTTTGTCCCAGATTACATGCTCAGAGTAGTCTCTGATACCCAGGCAGCCCTGTTGCCATGACTTCTACTTAGCTTTGGTATGTGGACTGTTAATTCACTGGTACCTTTGAAGTGCCTGATGAAAATGTCTCTGATGGTCTTAGTTTGGAAGCCCTTTTTCTATAAAATTCTCCACAGGAAAATTTCATTTTAGAAGATGCACATACCCAAAAAGTGCTAAAGGCTATGTTGTTCAAGAAAAATGTACGACTTGCTGCCATCTAAAATAAGCATCCAGCACACTTTGATGTGCTGCAGAAACTTTCTGGACGCTGTAAAAATAGCCTCTGGTGTTAATCCAACAGGTCGAGCCCCACAGAGCTGAACAAAAAGCTGAATGGGTAGTACTGGACTGTGGTTTCTAATTACAAGATGCGTGATCTGAACCATCATGCAGATTGTTTCCATTAGTGATCTGACAAGATTCTGCAAGATGTCTGTGACCTTGAGTATAAGAGAAATCACAGAATCACAGAATCATAGAATTAACCAGGTTAGAAAAGATCTTTGAGATCATCAAGTCCAACCTATCACCTAAACCCTTCTGACTAACTAACCCATGGCACCAAGTGCCTCATTCAGTCTCCTTTTAAACACCTCTAGGGACAGTGACTCCACCACCTACCCGGGCAGCCCATTCCAATGCCAATCACTCTTGCTGTGAAGAACCTCTTCCTAACATCCAGCCTGAACCTGCCATGGCACAGTTTGAGACCGTGTCCTCTTGTTCTGTCCTGGTTGCCTGAGAGAAGAGACCAACCCCCACCTGGTAACAACCTCCCTTCAGGTAGTTGTAGATAGCTCCGAGCTCACTCAGCCTTTCCGCACAGGGCTGTGCTTCAGGCCCTCCCCAGCCTTTGTGCCCTTTTCTGGACACGTTCAAGAACCTCAACATCTTTCTTAGACTGAGGGTCCCAGAACTGGACACAGCACTCAAGGTGTGGCCTAACCAGTGCTGAGTACAGGGGCAGAAGGACTTTCCTGGTCCTACTGGCCTCACCATTCCTGATACAGGGCAGGATGCCATTGGCCTTCTTGACCACCTGGGCACACTGCTGGCTTATGTTCAACTGCTGCCAACCAGTACCCCCAGGTCCCTCTCTGCCTGGTTGCTCTCCAGCTACTGTGTCCCCAGCCTGTAGCACTGCATGAGGTTGTTTGGGCCCCCATGAAACACTACATCTTAAGAACCAAATTAAGCAAGTAATTTCTATATTCAATAGACTTAACCTAAAGCTTTCTCCCTATTATTTCATAAATGTCTTAGATTATAGAGGCTCAGTTAGCTTAGTAAAGATGAATTGCATGGGATCCTGGGAGTACAGCCACTGCATTAGTTATGCTTCCTTTCCATTGTGTTAAGCTTTTTGTAAATAATCTGCATGTTTAATCAATGGAGACTAATTAGGAAGACAGGACATGCTTTATTGTTCTATTAAAACCTGTTCATTGCCACAGGCAAGATGTCATCAATATTTCTAGATGAAAATTACTACTTGTAGTATAAATCATGGAGAATTTTACAGTGACCATTACAAGAGCTGAAAGAGTATTTTACCATTGGGCACCAATAGTGATGCACACACCTACAACTATGTAACCAAGTGCATAATTCACTCATATATGTGATTTTCTAGAAGAAAGGGATTATAACCATCTCAATTACTTCTTCCTGTAGCCCTAACCTCAAAGATCCCAAAAGACACAAGATTCCCATTAAAATAGCTTCAGAACCAGGCTGCTTTACACATCAAAATGCAACCAATCAGGTGCTAACATCACTTACTTCACTGTAAAAATGAACTTTCTTCAGTGGCTTGAATAGATTTTTCCTAAATTCACAGTGGTAACAGAGCAGCTACTGCTGCCCCAAGCAGCTGATTTGTATGCCAGATAATGCAGTGGAGTAAATGCCACTTATGGCCAGCTACATCAGCTTCACTCATACAAACGATTGCATTGATTTAAACAGGATCAAGTCAGCAGAATTCACTCGAGGCCACGTCTGTGTTAGCAGTAGGAGCAGCACTGCAGGGTGAAATGGCTTGTGCTAGAACCCGATGTCTGTGCCAGTGGAGTGGAAGAGAGAAGACTTTCTTCAAGCTGAGTTCCTGCTTGGTGCTTGCAGCAGTTTAACCCAGCAGGCAGCTAAGCACCTCACGGGTTCTTACTCCCTGCAAGTGGGGTGGGGGAGGCAGTCTGGAACAAGGTAAAAATTGTGGGTTGAAAATAAAATAATAAATAATAAGACACAAAAAGAATGAAGAGGAAGGAAAATAAAAATAAAAGAATACACAGAACAAGTGATGCACAATGCTCACCACCTGCTGACTGATGCCTAGCCAGTCCTCAAGCCAACCACCACCCTGGCCAACTCACTCCAGTTTTGTTGTTGAGTGTGTGGTATAGAATACCCCTTTGTTCAGTCTGAGTTGGCTGTTCAGGCTGCTTCCTCTCCCAACTTCAGCACCTCCTGCCTGCTTGCTAGAATAGCAGTGTAAGAGGTTTAAAAGTCCTTGACTTCTTGTGAGCACTACTCATCATCACAGAATCTCAGAATTTTAGAGGTTGGAAGGGACCTCCAGAGATCATCCTACCAAGGCAGGATCCACAAGGGTAGTTCACACAGGAATGCATCCAGGTGGGATTTGAAAGTCTACAGAGAAGGAGACTCCACAACCTCTCTGGGCAGCCTGTTCCAGGGCTCTGTCACCCTCACTCTGAAAGAGATACTCCTCATGTTGAGGTGAAACCTCTGTTCCAGTTTGTAGCTGTTGCTCCTTGTCTGACCACAGAAAAGAGCTTGACCCCCTCCACTTGACACCCACCCCTCAGATATTTGGACACATTGCGCAGATCTCCTCTCAACCTTCTCTTCTCCAGATGAAACAGCCCAGGGCTCTCAGTCTATCTCCACAGAGGAACAGGGGAGATGCTCAGCTCCCCCAGTCATCCTCATGGCTCTCCACTGGTCTCTCTCCAGCAGGTCCCTGTCTCTCCTGAACTGGGGAACCCAACATTTGACACAGTATTGCAGGTGTGGTCTCACTATGGCAGAGTAGATGGGGAGAAGAACCTCCCTAGACTTGCTGGCCACACTTTTCCTGATGCACCCTAGAATGCCATTGGCTCTCTTGACCACAAGGGCACATTGCTGGCCCCTGCAGAACTTGCTGTCCACCAGGACTCCAAGATGTTTCTCCACGGAACTGCCTTCCAGCAGGGCAACCTCCAAACTAAATCATAAACTAAAACATCAGAGCGTTATCAATAAATTCTCATATTAAATCCAAACCCCATTGCTGTACCAGCTACTGGGAAGAAAATTAACTCCATTCCAGCTGAAACCAGGACAACCCCATGGTTGCCTGTTATAAGCTGGAACAAGAACAGTAAATGGGAAATTCCCCTCAGAAATACTGTCCTGATCCCAACTGAAACATGGATGTGCATACATGCCCAGATGGCCCCAGGCCTGCCAATATCTCATGAGCATTGTCATGGTTTACTAAAGAAAATAAATTGGGGATTGGTCTTCTTAGTTCACCACCAAGTTCTGGGTCATTCCCATGCCTGGACTTGTTCAAGATACAGCCACCATCTAACCTGCTTAGAAACATGTATTGTATGTACCTTCTGGGAGAGAGACTCGTGTAAAAAGTAAGGTTCAGTGAAAGATACGTCCCTCAGTGAAAGGTGCCAAGGAGGAACTCCAGGAAGGGTAAGAGTTTTCTCTCTGCCCAAAGGAAAACATGATTTATTAACCAACTAAAGGCGAGAAATTATTCCTGTTATGGCTACATGGTACTTATGTACATATAGAAGGGAACCAGTTCTTAACTTAAGGGGGTGGCAGGAGAGACTCCTGCAGAGAGATGTTGCCTAAGACAATAAACTTGTGCAGATCCTTCAGAAGATTTGAGTAGTGAGATTGGCTCTACTTATGCTTATTGGATGATAATCCTGTTTAATATCTTCATTGATGATCTGGATGAGGGGATTGAGTCCAGCATCAGTAAGTTTGCAGACGACACCAAGTTGGGAGCATGTGTGGATCTGTTAGAGGGCAGGAGGGCTCTACAGAGGGGCCTGCACAGGCTGGACAGATGGGCACAGTTCAGTGCCAGGAGTTTTAACAGGTCCAAGTGCTGGGTTCTGCACTTTGGCTGTAACAACCTCATGCAGTGCTACAGACTGGGAACAGAGTGGGTGGAGAGCAGCCAGGCAGAGAGGGACCTGGGGGTACTGGTCAACANCTCAGTTTAAGAAAGATATTGAGGTGCTTGAATATGTCCAGAAAAGGGCACCAAGGCTGCTGAAGGGGCTGGAGAACAGTCCTGTGAGGAGAGGCTGAGGGAGCTGGGGCTGTTCAGCCTGGAGAAGGGGAGGCTCAGGGGAGACTTTATTACTGCCTACAACTACCTGAAGGGAGGTTGTATCCAGGTGGTATTGGTCTCTTCTCCCAGGCACCCAGGGACAGAACAAGAGGACACAACCTCAAGCTGTGCCAGGGCAGGTTTAAGCTGGATGTCAGGAAGAAGTTCTTCCCAGCAAGAGTGATTGGCATTGGAATGGGCTGCCTGGGCAGGTGGTGGAGCCGCTGTCCCTGGAGGTGTTTAAAAGGAGGCTGAATGAGGCACTTGGTGCCATGGTGTAGTTAATTAGAAGGTGTTAGGTGATAGGTTGGACTTGATGATTTTGAAAGTCTTTTCCAACCCAGTTAATTCTGTGATTCTATGATAACCAAGCCTTCATCTCCATGGGAATGGTGAGCCTCAATTAAGCCCATGGGACAGGCAATAAGCTCTCAAGCTCCCCTGGGTCTTCTCCACAGCATCCCAGAGGTGGGACTGCATGTCTCACATCTCTTGGCAGCTGCATGGTTGATGTGCCCCAGGGGACTTGGACAAATGGGGACATACTAAAGAAATCCTAGGGAAATCTTATGTCTGGGGAAAAGCAGAGCGTGGAGAGCATGGGAGCCTTTTGCAGGTCTTGGTTTTCCTAGGGTATTTCCTAAGTGTATCCAATTGGTGGAATGCTGATAAATTGTAATGACTGCCACCTAATCTGCATGAAATAGCATCAGTTCCACTTAACTGGGATGTGCCAGAGGGAGGCAGGGAGCCACCACGCCAATGTTGCTACAAGTTCCTGAATATTTGTTCTCACAATGAAGAAGGATCAAAGTAAAATAGGAGGGGAAGTAAATTTATGTCAGTATCACTTTCTTAATAAGCTGTTTTACCTCATTTCATTTTCCAGCGTTAGAAAGGAGACAGCTGCTGTGCTTCATACCTGTGCACTCAACCAGTGTGCGCATCCTTCCGCACCTCTGCTCTGTTCCATTGCCTAAATAGTGGTAGGAGACAAGGCAGTGGAGGCACTCCAATACCAGCAGATCATCACAGCTTCCAATAAAGTCAACAAAATCTGTTTTAAATATATGTACATATACACAGAGACACCTTTTTTTTTCTTTTTCCTTACTCCCTACTGTGAATCTTTAGAAAAGTTATACACTATTTGTTTTCACCAGTCTCATAGTTTTGTGCAAGAGTGCAACAGACTGAGATTACTCTACTTCACTCTTTTTCTAAGGAAAAAGGGCAGTAAAGTAACAAGGCTCTTGCTGAGCTGGAGATGAAAATACAGAAACCTCATGAGGTTCAACAAGATCAAGTGCAAAGTCCTGCATCTGAGTCGAGACAATCCCAAGCACAAATACAGGCTGAGCAGTGCCTGGCTGGAGAGCAGCCCTGAGGAGAGGGACTTGGGGGTGCTGGTGGACAAGAAGCTCAACATGAGCCACCAGTGTGCACTTGCAGCTCAGAAAGCCGAGAGCCTGGACTGCATCAGGAGGAGTGTGGCCAGCAGGTCCAGGGAGGTGATTCTCCTCCTCTGGTCAGACCCCAACTGGAGTACTGCATCCAGTTCTGGAACCACAATTACAAGAGGGATGTGGACATGCTGGAGCATGTCCAGAGAAGGGCCACGAGGATGCTCAGAGGGCTGGAGCACCTCTGGTATAAGGACAGACTGAAAGAGTTGGGGCTTTTCAGTCAGGAGAAGAGGAGGCTCCCAGGTGACCTTATCGTGGCCCTCCAGTGTCTTGAGGGGGCCTACAGAAAAGCTGGGGAGGGACTTCATAGGATGTCAGGTAATGACAGGACTAGGGGGAATGGAACAAAGCTGGAGGTGGGGAGATTCAGACTGGACATGAGAAAGAAGTTCTTCACCATGAGAGTGGTGAGAGCCTGGAATGGGTTGCCCAGGGAGGTGGTTGAGACCCCATGCCTGGAGGTATTTAAGGCCAGGCTGGATGAGGCTCTGGGCAGCCTGATCTAGTGTGAGGTGTCCCTGCCTATGACAGGGGGTTGGAACTAGATGATCCTTGTGATCCTTTCCAACCCTGACTGATTCTATGATTCTATGAAAGGCTGTATTTAAAGATGTGCAGGAAAAGATACAGCATACCTGAATCCTTAACGTCTAATACAGATACAGGATACATGAGAATTCCCCCCAAAACTTTCCCCCCAACCAAACCAAAACCCACGACCAAAGCCCTGGTGCTCATTTTCACCCATCTCCCATTGTCTCCCATTTAGGCCCCAAACAGGCCAAAATTCACTGCATGCCGCAGCCTTGGAGACAGCTGGCCTACACAGTACCTCCTACATGGTTACCTTGTGACCCAGATCAGATCCCTTTGGAGAAGCTGGAGAGCCAGGGAGAAAAGTGAACAAATAGACCTTGCTGCCCACTTTTAAAGTGTTTGCAGGGTTATGGGATTGAATAACATAATTATGCTATCTGGCGGTGACCAGTTGGTCCCCTGGGACAGATCTTGGTCTTTGTGGTTTTCTTGAGAACTCTGGGATAACCTGGAACCCCTCAAACCATGACAACCAGGGACGTGCTGATCATTTAATCACAGTGTCACAGAATGTCAGGGCCTGGAGTCGACCTCAAAAGCTCATCCAGTCCAATCCATCTGCCAGAGCAGGATCACCTAGAGCAGATCACATAGGAACACATCCAGACAGCTCTTGAGTATCTCCACAGAGGAAGACTCCACAACTCCCCTGGGCAGCCTGTTCCAGGGTTCTGTCACCCTCACAGGGAAAAAATTCTTCCTCATGTTTCCATGAAACTTCCTATGCCTCAACTCCCACCCATTGCCCCTTGTCCTGTCAGTGGGCATCACCCAACAGAGCCTGGCTCCGTCCTTCTGGCACTCACCTTTACATCCTTATAAACATTGATGAAGTCAGCCCTCAGGTTCCTCCTCTCCAAGCAGCAGAGCTCCAGCTCACTCAGGCCCTTCTCATAAGAGATGTTCCATTCCCTTTGTCATCTTTGTGGCTGTGTGCTGGACTCTCTCAAGCAGTTCTGTGTCCTTGAACTGAGGGCCCCAGAACTGGACACAGTACTCCAGATGTAGCCTCAACAGGGTAGAGTACGAGAACCTCTCTCGACCTCAATACATCTCAATACATTGAGATATTTGCAGCTACATTTTCTAATTTCTGTGCTGTATTTTACAATTCTTCTTTAGACCCAGCTAGAAAATACATCTCTGATATTATTTTGTTATTTTGATGATTTATGTGGCAAATCCACTTTAAAATTCTTCACTTCTTTTTAAAACAGTTTTCAAGAAATAGCAGAACTGTTGGTTTATGTTTGTAGTTAAGAAATTATTGTTTTAAGACAGTGTCTCAAATTCAGTCTATTTTAGCATCTCCTTTGAGGTTTTGCATGGAACACCCCTTCTGTCAGTTTGGGACAGCTGGCCCAGCTGTGTCCCCACCCAAGATCTTGGTCACTCTTCAGAGTTCTCTTGGGGTGGGGAAATGTTGGAAAAGCACAGCCTGGGTGCTACTTCATCAGCATCCAAAACACTGCTGTGTTATCAACACCCAGCCACAGCACTGCAAAACACAGCCCTGGAAAGATGCCCTGGGGAGAATTAACTCCAGCTCAGCCCAAACCCAATACAAGACTCCTCTTGACTAACAGTAGTTTGGGCCAATCGATTATTCTGCCACTCATCCCTCAGGAAAGACTTTTGTTTCTTCCGTGCTTGTTACAGGCTTGTAGCTATTCAGTGGCACAATATATAGATGTGCAAGGACACATTTTTCCTTGATTACAAGTCCTTCATCTTGTGGGTGACTTTTAGTATCTGTTCTTATCAGACTGGAAAGGTTTATGCACTAAGGCAAAGTACTGTAGATTCACAATAAATTAAAGGAGCAGGTGACTGAAGATACAAACATTTGAGATTCAAAATAGGTTTCCCTTGGCTTTCTCAGGTTATCATGGGTGCAAGATCTTTTGTGGGTGCAGAGCATGACTGACCTTAAAATCTAAGCCATCAGGAGAATTTGTGCATATGAAGATTCAATAGGTTGGGTCTTTCAAATGCTACTTATGATTTTGGAAGTATAATCAACACTTATGAGCAATGTGTCAACATAATCGAGACATATTATTTTCATTTTATTACTGTGATTAAGGAAGGAAGACCTCTGTGGATCTTTGTACCCAAATGGGGGTTGATCTCTTCTCCCAGACACCCAGGGACAGAACAAGAGGACACAGTCTCAAGCTGCATCAGGGCAAGTTTAGGCTGGATGTTAGGAAGAAGTTCTTCACTGCAAGAGTGATTGGCATTGGAATGAGCTGCCTAGGGAAGCGGTGGAGTCACCACCCCTGGAGGTGTTTAAAAGGAGACTGAATGAGGCACTTGGTGCCATGGTTTAGTTAATTAGAAGGTGATAGGTTGGACTTGGTGATCTCCAAGGTCTTTTCCAACCTGGTTCATTCTGTGATCTGTACATACTGATATGATAATGGATGTGCTTTGATCAGATTCCTTGTTGTGACTTGTTCTTGCTTGGTTTTTAATTTTGCATCTTTATTCCAGTATTTTTAAAGTAGACAGACTAACACAGTGCTTAAAATTGCCCACTGATCAAAAGATATGACTGAGATTTTGATGACAGGAAAAGAAAACGCAGTAAGGCACAAAAATTCTCTGCTTTTTATGTGCTGTGTTTGGTTTGGGGTTTGGGGTTTTTTGATGTTCTGTCACTATTTCTCCTCTCTTAGTCCAAGTTTTTTCATCTAGCTCCTTAGTAACCCATTGAATCACTCACCTGGCTCTACTATATCTCCCTGCCTAGGTAAATTGAGACAGAAGCCTCAACAATTCACATGTCAGACTGTTTACGAATTATACTACAATGTGCAAGACCTCGTGTGATTGTACCTTAACTATTCTGTTTTTCCCTCCCTACCTCACAGATGATGGAAATGCTTAAAACAAGTTAAGGTAGTATGCCACAGAATAATGTAAGTGTGAGCATGGCATCCAGGGGACAAGCTATGAAGTGATTGCGTGCTTGTGCCAAAATACGTTGCATGGCTTTCTGCTGTCGTCTCATGTTCCTGATGTTAGGCAGCATGTTCAGCTACATACAAGCATTTTGGTTGATATTTATAAAGTCCCAGCTTTGGGTTTTTTATATTTTTAATAGCCTGCCTTTTTCCATAGCTTGTGGCGCCTGCTAGTGGCAGATCTGCACTGTGTGTTATTCTAAAGTAACATTCAGAATTGCCTACAAGGACCAGGTCCCTGTTGGATGTAGCTGTTGAGAAATCTACTGCAGAAAAACTGAAACATGCAATCGAGATGGTCAGAAACACTATCAATACTTCTCTGTTGTGCTTGCTAGTGGAAAGCAGCAGCTCCCAGTTTGCCTTTTCTAGAAGCCTGGTGCTGCTGCAGGTGGCTGCTGCGTACAACTCTGCTGCCTGCATCTGTGCCTTTGCAACGTGAATGCTCCATGACCCTTTCTCTGTTGTCAGACTCTGACTTTGTGCTGGAATGAAAAATGTTGCTTTCACAGTGCTCTGTTTACAAATGTTGCCCACAGTACCTACTGGCAAATAGGCTGTTCTCCTGTGCTTGCATAGATCTGTTAATCTTAGTGTAAGGAATGCTTATGAAGGTGAGACCACTCACAGCATCCTGAAGCAGTCTTACCCATGTGGGTCTTCTGGTGCTTTCTGGTATTGAGAGACAGAGCTGTTATTCACCACCTAGGTTTCTGTTGCCCTGGGAATGATACTCATGTTTTATGCACACTCTCATGAGGGTAGTCAAATGTTGACCAGGATGCCCAGCAAGGTAATGTCATCTTTATCCTTGGAGATACTCTGAACTTAATTGGACATTCCCTGAGCAACCTGCTCTGGTTGGACCTGCTTTGAGCAGGGAACAGGAATACATGACCTCCAGAATTCCCTTCCTACTTACACTTGTCAGTGGTCCTGCAATTTAATGACTGTATGAGTGGAGACTAGAGTGAAGCCACTGATCTAACTTTCACTGTGCTGTCAGCTATTATCTTAAACCAAATCACCTCATCTGGAATATTGTGTTTGGTTTTGGGCTCCCCAGTTCAAGAGGTACAGGGATGTACTAGAGAGAGTCCAATGGAGGGCTATGAAGATGATTAAGGGCCGGAACACTGCCCTGTGAAGAGAGGCTGAGGGACCTGGGACTTTTTGGTCTGGTGAACAGAAGACTTAGAGGAGATCTGATCAATGTTTATAAATTGATGAGTGCTGGGGGTCAAGAGACACACTCTTCTCAGTTGCACCCTGTGGTAGGACGAGTAATGGGTATAAACTGCAGCACTGGAAGTTCCACCTGAACATGAGGAAGAACTCATTGACTGTAAGGGTCGGGTCACAGAACACTGAAACAGGCTGCCCAGAGAGGTTGTGGAGTCTTCTTCTCTGGAGACTTCCCAGCCTTGTCTGGATGTGTTCCTGAGTAACCTGCACTAGATTCTCTGGTCCTGCTCTGGCAGGGGGGTTGGACTCCATGATCTGTGGATCCATGACCCTTCCAACTCCTAACATCCAGTGATCCTGTGATCACTGGAGGTCAGTGCACTGGCTACTGTTCCACTTTTCTGTATGATAAAATGAAGATTATCAGATGCTGGTTATTCCTTTCAGTATACACAGTTCTCCACTTGCAGCTGAGCTACACATTTAGTCAGTTGTTGTATCTTCTTATCATGCAACAAACATATTGCTTCAGTCCATTGCACCCCATACATGAAAGACATGTGGAGTTACAGCGTGTGCTGTGTGAGAACAGGATGGCTTATTAGAAACTCACCTACTTTTGAATTACTGGAGATATGCCAGCTGACACTGACAGCTCTATATGCAATGCTGTTCTCAAAGTTTCCACTGTAAAATCCTTACCTCTGTTCCTAAGACATTAATGATTAGGCTGTCAGAGCTGAGAAAATCCACCAGGCAAGCAAGGTCACCTTCACTGTTCTCAGTAACAAAGGAAAACATCAGGCTAAGGAGGCTAAGGAGCTCCTAATTAACATCAATGGCGAACTCAAAGCTAGGGGAAAACAGGGCTGGAAAACCGAAGTCTCTACAGAGGTAAGATTATCTTTTTGTATCATTGCAAAAGAAGCCTGCAAAGTGCATTTTCAAATACAGTTATTTCTGGGGATATGTAGCAGAAAAGAAAGGGAATCTGTAACAGATGTGTGATTCCTCTGTCTCCTCCTCCTCCTCCTCGGAGAGCCCCCGCCAGCAGTCAGAGCCTCTGAGACTTAACCGAAGTGCTGAGGCAGGAGTGCTATAGATCTCCATTCCCACCTGCCAAGAAGTCGATGTGCTCCTTCAGCTCAGCCCCTTCACTTACCAAGAGCTGTGCCTCCTTGGGGAAGCTGGAGCCGTGGCACATGCGCAGAGCATGGCCATGCCATAACCTCCTGCCTCCTCCCAGGGTCCACCATCCTGCACAGCAAAACAAAACAACAACTAGCACCTACTCCCAGTTGTGTGTGGTACAGGGATGTCCCCCAGACCGTTCTTGATAGGTGCAAGATCTTTCACACATCTGTCTGTGAGCACTGCTCGAGGATCCTGAATTTGCCTTTGAGCCTTGTTGCTTTGTGCCACTGTGCCAAGAAATAGTCTGTCTTCCCAAAGCATCTAATTAAGCCTTTTTGCTCCCATTTCCTTCACATAAAGTACTCTTAGTCCAAAGTTAAGATTCCCTGAATTGGGCTGAATTCCCTAGTTGCCTTGTCCCCTCCTTTCAATTCTCTGACTCAAATTACAGGATTGCTGCAACTAGCTGCCTCACAGACACCCAGCCTTGGCTGATAGAGCTGCAGGCTCTGCAGCCATCCAGCGAGACTTGGACAGACCAGAGAGGTGGGCAAAGAGGAACCAAATGAGGTTCAACAAAGACAAGTGCAGAGTCCTACACCTGGGAAGCAATCAGTACAGGCAGGGAGGTGATCTGCTGGAGAGCAGCCCTGTGGAGAGGGTCCTGGGACTGCTGGTGGATAACAAGTTCTGTATGGGACGGCAATGTACCCTTTTGGGCAAGAAGGCCAATGAGATCCTGGGGTGTATTAGGAAGAGTGTGTCCAGCAGATTGAGGGAGGTTCTCCTCCCCTTCTATTCTGCCCTGGTGAGACCCCATCTTGAGTACTGCCTTCAGCTTTGGGCTCCCCAGATTGAGAGGGACAGGGGTCCGCTGGAGAGGGTCCAGCAGAGGGCTGCAAGGATGATGAGGGGACTGGAGCACTGGCTGGTGAGGAGAGGCTGAGGGACCTGTTTTTTTAGTCTGGAGAAGAGAAGACTGAGAGGGGATGTAATAAATGTTTATAAATATNAGGAGAGGCTGAGTGACCTGTTTTTTTAGTCTGGAGAAGAGAAGACTGAGAGGGGATGTAATAAATGTTTATAAATATCTGAGGGCTGAGGGTAAGGAGGGGGAGGACAGGCTCTGCTCACTTGCTCCCTGGGACAGGACAAGGAGCAATGGATATAAGCTGCAGCACAGGAAGTTCCACCTCAACACAAGGGGGAACTTCTTTACTGTAAGGGTCACGGAGTACTGGTACAGGCTGCCCAGAGAGGTTGTGGAGTCTCTTTGTCTGAAGAGTTTCCAGCCCTGTCTGGATGCATTCCTCTGTGACCTGAGCTAGACTCTATGGTCCTGCTCCAGCAGGGGAATTGGACTCAGTGATATCTATGTCTCTCTTTCAACCCCTGACATCCTGTGAACCTCTGATATCTGGCATACAGCTGCTGGCTCATGCAATGTTTCAGCCTACTTATTTGTACAATCTAAGTGTTTCACACTGATCTTTTTACTCAACTATCCATGATTTTTGTGTCAGCCCAATGCCACTTGGAGAAGCTTGGGTTTTCTACTGCATGGTAGGGAACTCTGACTCAGTTGTCCTCTTTAATGAGTGTGAGGGAGCAGTCCATAAGTGGGAGGAGAAGAGGGGAGTTTTAAACTAGATGTTAGGAAGAAGTTCTTTACAGTGAGGGTGGTGAAGCACTGGAACAGGTTGCTCAGGGAGGTTGTGACTGCTCCCTCCCTGAAGATGTTCAAGGCCAGGTTGGATAAGGCCTTGAGCAACCTGTTCTAGCAGGAGATGTTCTTGCAGGGGGTTGAAACTAGATGATCTTTGAGGTCCCTTCCAACCTAAATGTGATTAATTCTATGACTTTTGATTTCCAGTGCCCTGCTGGCACTTTTCCAGGTGAAGCCCAAGATGCTATTGGCTCTCTTGGCCACAAGGGCATATTGCTGGCCCATGCAGAACTTGCTGTCCACCAACACTCCCAGGTCTTTCTCCATGGAACTGCTTTCCAGAAGGGCAGCCCCCAACCTGTAATGATGCCTGTTGTTACTTCTCCCCAGATGCTCTCATGTGTTCCTCTGCAACCTCTGTTGTCTCAGCTGGATTCCTCTTTAAGCCTAAGAGCGTCTATCCTTCAACAAGTCCTGCTACAGTTACCTTCTACAGTTAAGTAATTCTGAGCAAATGACATGGAGGATTTTTCTGCTGACCTACAGCATGAGGTTTTGGGTTTTTTTGCCCCTCACTTGAATGTCAAAATTTCAGGAACTGCTAGCATTGATCAAAAATGGCCTTCAACAGTTTTACTCTGGCTTCCAGCTGCTCACATCTCTGACCACGTCACATTAGAAGACCGTTTCCAACATGTCTCCCAGGTGGTTCATCTCAGCACTCTCTCAGTAACATGCCTTGGGATTTATCATTACACCCTCTGCACTTCCCAGGCAGAGACATAACTCCTCAGTGATACTGAGTGGGCATGAATCTGTCAGCACAGCTACTGCTTAGCTGTTCATCTGCCCATGAGCACTGTTAAGCAAAAGGCAGTGTTCTCTGCAATGGTCGCTATCCAGTTCACTTGCCTGCTGCTTGTTTCCCTTTGTTCCCTGTGTTTAGGTATTCTCTGCATCACAGAGCTAGGCATGCCCTCATCAGGGGACTTTTTATCTCATGACCTAACTCCTGGCAGTTCTTTTCCTGCTGGTCTCTATCATCTCCACAGGGTCTTCAGTCAAGACGTTTCCACTTGACTCATCCTACCATGCTTGCTGAAGCTGCTCATGCAGTGCCACCTTTGGGGCTCAGAGATCCATCTGTAGTGAAAAGGATAACACCATTTCTTCCTCTACTCTCACTTGCTGCTTTCAGCCATGTGCAGATCCACTCCAGCCAACTTTGAGCTCCAAGTCTTATTATTCAGGCAGTAAACAAGAATACATGTGTTTATCACCAGAACAGTGCATAGGTACTGCTTTCCTTTTCACAGAATCACAGAATGTCAGGAGTTGCAAGGGACTTCAAAAAAATCATTCAGTCCATCCCCCTGCCAGAGCAGAATCTCTCAAGCAGCTCACACAGGAACACACCAGGCAGCTCTTGAGTATCTCCAGAGATCCACAACTCCCCGGGACAGCCTGTTCCAGGGTTCTGTCACCCTCATAGGGAAAAAAATCCTCCTCATCTTTACATGAAACTTCCTATGCTTCGACTCCCACCCATTGCCCCTTGTCCTGTCACTGGGCATCACCCAACAGAGCCTGGCTCCTTCCTCTTGGCAATCACCTTTACATATTTATAAACATTGATGAGGTCACCCCTCAGGCTCCTCCTTTCTAAGCTCAAGAACCCCAACTCCCTCAGGCTCTTCTCTTAAGGAAGATGTTCCACTCCCTTCAACATGTTTTGTGGCTCTGCACTGGACTCTCTCAAGCAGTTCCCTGAGGTTCTTCTGGAACTGATGGGCTCAGAACTGGACACACTATTTCAGATGCAGCCTCAGCAGGGCAGAGTAGAGGGGCAGGAGAACCTCCCTTGAACTACCAACTACAGCCCTTCTAATAGCCCAGAATGGCATTGGCCCTCCTGGCCACAAGAGCACATTGCTGGCTCATGGTCATCCTTCCATCCACTAGGACCTCCAGGTCCTTTTCCCCTTCGCTGCTTTCCAGCAGGTCAGTCCCCAACCTATCCTGTTCTTTCCCAGGTGCCAGATTCTACACTTGCCTTTGTTGAATTTCATTCCATCTCTCCCTGCCCAACCCTCCAGCCTGTCAAATGGTGCTCAGGGAAGTTCTTCAGTTCATCTTTGTTTCTTTTGTGCTTTATTAAACCTGCATAGTGAGTGCTAATGTTATACCCTGCAATTTCAAGTCAAACATATTAGAAAGTTGACATTGTATTTTATTCCATTTCTCCCTGCCCAACTCTCAGCCTGTCCAAGTCTCACTGGGGTGTCTCAGCCACTGCACCCAGCTTTGTGCCATCAGTAAACTTGCTGACAGTGCTCTCTGTGCCCTCATTCAGGTCCTTGGTGAATATATTGAACAGAACTGGTCCCAGTACTGACCCCTGTGTCACTCCACTAGTTACAGGCCTCCAACTAGACTCCATCCCATTGACTACAACACTCTGACTTCTTTCCTTCAGCCAGTTCCAAATCCACCTCACTACCTGATCATCCAGACCACACTGCCTCAGTTTAATTGCAAGAATGCTGGGGGGGGCTGTGTCAAATGCTTTACAGAAATCAAGATAAACCACATTCACTGCTCTGCCATCATCAACCCACCTGGTTATGTCATCATAAAAGACTATCAGGTTGGTCAGACATGACTTCCTCTTAGAAAAACGATGTTGAACGTTCCTAATATGCTTCTTGTCCTTGACATGTCTAAGGACAGAACTGAGGATAAGCTGCTCCATTACCTTTCTGGGGCTGGAGGTGAGGCTGACCTGTCTATAGTTACCTGGATCCTCCTTGCCCTTTCTGAAGACTGGTGTGATATTTGCCCTCCTTCAGTCCCTAGGCATCTCTCCTGTGTGCCATGACTTATCAAAGACAATGGAGAGTGGACTGGCAATGACCCATGCCAGCTCCCTTAGCACCCATGGGTGCATGGATTTATGGGTGTCCAGATTACTTAACTATTCCCTAGCCCAGTCTTCATCAACCAGGTAAAACTCCTTTCATGGTGCTCAGGCTATTGGCATCCCAATACAGTGCTGGCTAACTTTAAACAAAATGTACTCACTCCTTTTTGAAAGTGTGGTTATGACTGTGCAGTCCCAGGCAGTGTCCAGCACCCATCCAGCACATCAGTATGGCTTCATGGGATGTGACAGAACTTTGTGCAAACTGGGAACATGAGAGTTACACTGGACCCAGCCCACCAAAACGCATTGCTTCCTTCAGCAGCAGGATCATCCATGGTCTGACAGCTCCCATTTAAGTGATTTGCTGGCTAAGGGCCACAGGCTTGCTCCTAAAAGTCCGTGGGCCAGCTGACAAAGCAAAATCTGCCCAGTGGAATAACACTACCTCCCTTGCCCAAAAAACACCCAGATTCCTGACATGTAAATGGCAGGGTTTATATCAAAGACATTGAAAAGCTCAGCCAGCCTCAAGCTTTCCTTCCTTCAGCAGAGCCCAGTAGAAGTCCTTCACTAGGGCAGGCTTAATCTAATGGATGAGAATTTAACAGGCAGAAGCCTAGGCAAACACAAAATCACAGAATGCCAGAGGCTGGAAGGGACCTTGAAAGATCTTCCAGTCCAACCCCACTGCCAAAGCAGGATCACCTACAGCAGATCACACAGGAACGCAGCCAGGCATCTCTTAAATATCTCCGGAGAGGGAGACTCCACAACCCCACTGGGCAGCCTGTGCCAGTGTTCTGTCACCCTCACTGGGAAAAAACAACTCCTCATGTTTGCTTGGAACTTCCTATGCCTCAGCTTCCACCTATTGCCCCTTGTCCTGTCATTGGACATCACCCAGCAGAGCCTGGCTCCATGCTCTTGGCACTCAACCCTTACATTTTTATAAACATTAATGAGGTCAAACCAGTAGCATCTTCCAACCTGGCAATGTGTGAATCTCAGAAGTGATTGTACCTGAGCTAAGCTAGAAGATGCTGTTGCACACACTGCTTTACCTGTCTTGCTGATGAACAACTGTTTTGAATTTTCCACTCAGCCAGTACACTCATCTTTAAGAGCATTTTCTTTTTGATCAATATATAATTCTTAACATATAATAACTTTTTTTTTTTTTAGTGCTTTGGACAATAATACTAGCTTCATGAGAACTCAAATGCTCATCTTCTTAATCACATCATTTCTGGCAGAAAATGTTTCTCTAACAGATTAGAAACGAAAACAAACAAACAGACAGACTCCATACTGGTGCCCATGGAATCAATTTTTTTCCCACTGTGATTTTTGTTTCATACCAAAACATGCTCTGGAAACCACACCTCCTGCTGTAGAGAACCATCTTCAACAGACTTGGAGTGGTGTGAAGGGTAATTGCTAGGTTATTCTCACCTCTGATACCTGCAACGCAATTACAAAAATTGAAGAATGTAAGAATCTCTCCCTGCTGGCAAATGAGATCTGTCAATAATTTGGGTCCTCACAAGAGAGGGACAGGTGTGATAAGCAAGGAGAGCATGTACCTCTGTATCTGCCTTTGTCAAACAGCAAGAAAAGACATCAAGATTTTTTTTTCACTTTGATATTGGTTCAGGACATACAGAGCACCAACATATGGATGCCAGGGAAATGCAGGGAAAAAAGTAATTTCACTGGAATGAAGACATAGAGCTATCTTCAACCTGTTATATATTAAGGGGAGGACAGTCAATCTCCAGAATGCCTGAAGGCAGCTCTGAAGGCAGAGCTTGTATATTCTCAGAGGTACTTGAGCTCAGCTCAACTTTGAAGGGGAGAAAATATTGCTTCCATCCATTTCATGTCAGAGGAGATCTCAAGAAGTAAATCAAAGGACACCAGGGACAAATCTCTGATAACAGTGTCTCAAGAATTTGTTTAATTTGTTTGCATTGCTGTTGTAATGCAGACTCATCAGAGACAGTATGAGCCAGAAATGGAATATGTTACTAAATCAGGACACAACTTACTGGAAGGATAAGTAATGCTTTCAGCTAAGCCATTACATCTCCCTATCAATTGTGCATCTCTGTGAGAGCATCATCACCTCTGGCTAAATGTCATACAATTCCTGTAGGGCAGACTGTGCCCTGAGAGACCCGAGGCTGTTTAGTCTGGAGAGGAGAAGACTGAGAGGGTATCTAATAAATGGATATAAATAGATGAGGGCTGGGGGTCAGGAAGGGAGGGACAGGGACAGCCTCTGCTCACTTGTGCCCTGGGATATGACAAGGGGCAATGGCTGTAAACTCCAGCACAGGAAGTTCCACCTCAACATGAGGAAGAACCCTTCTTGACTGTAAGGGTCACAGACCACTGGCATAGGCTGCCCAGAGAGGTTGTGGAGTCTCCTTCTCTGGAGACTTTCCAGCCCTATCTGGATGCGTTCCTGTGTGACCTGCATTAGATTCCCTGATTCTGCAAGGGGGTTGGACTGAAAGATCTGCAGAGGTCCCCTACAACCTCTAACATCCTGTAAGCCTGTAATTTTGGATGGCTGACTCAAGGGCATTACAAAGCCAACCATGCAAAACTCAGCAGATCAGCCAGTTCCTGGTTGGTATTCAGGTACTCAATGAGTGGTACATACAATATGCAGCACATAATCCCTGTGGCTTGCAAGATTTGCTTTTCTCAATATGTGAGAAAGGGACAGTTGTTAAGACTGACAAGAAGGGGAGTGTTTCATAGAATCATAGAATGTCAGGGGCCTCAAAAGATCATCTGGTCCAGCCCCCCTGCCAGAACACGATCACCTAGAGCAGATCACACTGGAACGCATCCAGGCGGTTCTTGAACGTATCCAGAGAGGGAGACTCCACTACCTCCCTGGGCAGCCTGTTCCAGTGCTCTGTCACACTCACAGTGAAAACATTTTACCTTATATTCACCTGGAACCTCCTATGCTTCAACTTCCACCCATTGCCCCTTGTCATGTCACTGGGCATCACCATGAAGAGGCTGGGTCCATCCTCCTGACACTCACCACTTACATATTTATAAACATGAATGAGGTCATCCCTTAGTCTCCTCCTCTCCAAGCATGCCTCCAGTTTGCACAAAGCTCCTTTCTCGTGGACACAGGCATGTTTATGGGCACTGTGACCTCCACACCTGACACAATCCAGGAACAGACTTGCAGGATCAGTGTGCAGTACAGATGACACCAAGTGAGCATGTGTCATACAGGAGGCAGATCTGTGCATGTGCACCTCTAAACCATTATAACTTTGGGGGCAAATATTCAAAATGCTGCCCAGGCAACATTTCTGAGCAGAGCAAGAGTACATGTGCACAAAGAGGTGCACCAGGTTAAAAATCAGAATGTTGAGTACTTTTCAGACAGCCTTGCCTTCTCTCTGCATCCTTCATCTTCGTTCTTCATACTGCCAAAGTCTATTTTGTGCTCTTCTTCCCTTATCTGTTTTGATGCAGCTGTTGCCCATGATTTTCCTAAATCCTCCTCATTAGCAATGGCAAATTTTGGAAACTTTCTTCCTCCCCCTGGGGTCTCTGTTTGTTTTGGTTTCTAAAATGCCTCTCTCTCTGTAGGCAGGTCTCCACTCTCCAGGAGAGTAGTGCCATTCAGGGTTGTTCTGTCCCTGGTTGCCTGGGAGAAGAGACCAAACCCCACCTGGCTACTACCTCCTTTCATGTAGTGGTAGAGAGCAATAAGGTCTGCCTTGAGCCTCCTCTTCTAAAGGCTAAACAGCCCCAACTCCCTCAGCTTCTCCTCACAGGACTGTGCTCCAGCCTCCTCACCAGCCTTGTTCACAGAATCACAGAATTAACCAGATTGGGAAAGACCTTCAAGATCACCAAGTCTAACCTAACACCTTCTAATTAACTAAACCATGGCACTAAGTGCCTCATCCAGCATCCTTTTAAACACCTCCAGGGATGGAGACTCCACCACCTCCCAGGGCAGCCCATTCCAATGCCAATCACTCTTGCTGTGAAAAACTTCTTCCTAACATCCAGCCTAAACCTGCCCTGGTGCAGTTTGAGTTTGTGTCCTCTTGTTCTGTCCCTGGGTGTCTGGGAGAAGAGATCAATCCCCACCTGGCTACAACCTCCCTTCAGGTAGTAGTAGAGACCAATAAGGTCTCCCCTGAGCCTCCTTTTCTCCAGGCTGCACACCCCCAGCTCCCTCAGCCTCTCCTCACAGGGCTGTGCTCCAGCCCCCTCACCAGCCTTGGTACCCTTTTCTGGACACATTCAAGCACCTCAACATCTTTCTTAAATTGAGGGGCCCAGAACTGGACACAGGACTCAAGGTGTTTAGTAGTAGACATTATATCCTGCACCAAAAATGGAAATAGGTTTTCATTAATGTCACAAAAGCTGTGAAAGTTGTAACTTTGCTTTGTAACATTGCTTGTACATTTCATGTATAATTAAGTATAACTTATATAAAATTTTATGGTGCTTCATTCATATGCTTAGAAATCAGTTAATTTGTAATTTACATGCCCCCTAATAATAAGTGTCTCTCCATGATCTTTGTCCAGAGACAAAGTGCACAGCTATTCATCAACTTTAAAGGCAACTCTATCACTGACAGTGGTAAACTTTACTGAGTCCCACAAAAACTACCTCCTCCACATAACCTTTGATGGACATGTTGTATGAATGGCAACAAGCAGTATTTATAGACTACCCAGAAAGCACAGGTTGCTCTCCCTTAAGAAGCTTATGAAGCAGGTAGTAACATGCCAGTGCTGGCCTGGGGAGTTGTATCAATGCAGCGAATAGCCAGTGCTGCTTCCCAGGCAGAAAATTTAACTCAAAAGAATCATCCAAACTGGGTCAATGCACTTCATCCTGGTGATATGGAAGGTATGGGTGGTGAATGGCTGGTGAGCAGCCCTGAGGAAAAGGACCTTGGAGTCTGGGTTGATGAAAAGCTCAACATGAGCCTGCAGTGTGCACATGCAGCCCAGACAGCAACCGAGTCCTAGGCTGCATCAAGAGCAGCGTGGCCAGCAGGGCAAGGGAGGGGACTCTGCCCCTTTACTCTGCTCTTGTCAGACCCCACCTGGAGTACTGTGTGCAGTTCTGGAACCCTCAGCACAGGAAGGACATGGAAGTGTTGGAGCGGGTCCAGAGGAGGGCCACAAAGATGATCAGAGGGCTGGAGCAGCTCTCCTATGAGGACAGGCTGAGAGAGTTGGGGCTCTTCAGCCTGGAGAAGAGAAGGCTTCGAGGGGACCTGATAGTAGCCTTCCAGTATCTGAAGGGGGCCTACAGGAAGGCTGGGGAAGGANGGCTTGAGTAACCTGTACTAATGGGAGGTGTCCCTGCCTATGGCAGGGAGTTGGAACTAGATGATCCTTGAGGTCCCTTCCAACCTTACCATTCTATGATTCTATGACAGTCTCCTCTTGCTGCTTGTTGGGGCAGAGGCTGCTTTTCTAACTGGAACATCCCAAAAACTTACTCCAGTCTCTTTTCAGGAGCAGTAAACTCAGAGAGTCAGTCAAATATCACAGAATCACAGAATCTTAGAGGTTGGAAGGGACCTCCAGAGATCATCGAGTTCAACCCCCCTGCAGGATCCCCTAGGGTAGTTTGCACAGGAATGCATCCAGGTGGGTTTGGAAAGTCTCCAGAGAAGGAGACTCCACAACCTCTCCTGGCAGCCTGTTTCAGGGCTCTGTCACACTCACTCTGAAGAAGTTTCTCCTCATAGTGAGGAGAAACATTTTCTGTTCCAGTTTGTAGCCATTGCTCCTTGTCTTATTGCTGCTGACCATTGAAAAGATCTTGGCCCCCTCCATTTGACTCCCACCCCTCAGATATTTGGACACATTGATCAGATCTCCTCTCAGTTTTCTCCAGACTAAACAGCCCCAGGGCTCTCAGTCTCTCTCCATAGGGCAGATGCTCAAGTTCCCCACTAACCCTTACGGCTTTCTGCTGTCTTTCCCTGTCCTTCTGCTCCACCCTACAGATCCATTGCTGGCCACTGCTAGAAAAAAGGGTACAGACTAAGTGGACACCTGGTCTGACCTTGCAGACCAAAGGGGAGAGCTATGGTTTCCCCCTTGCCCGTTGTTGGGAAATGCCTGCTCCTTGAGGAGTGCTGCCATCTCGGCTCCTCCAGCTGCCCTGGACCTGGCTCTTCACATGCCTTCATGCTCCCACCAACCTTGCATTTATTTTATTACAGTATTTACACCATTACAGAAACATCTCATCAGATCACCCAGGAACACAGAACATTCACAGCACATAAGCTCAGTCCAGGTCATTCTCACTCTTTGCACTGTGTCACTTTCTTATGCAGCAGGGATCTCAGTTTTACTAAACACACACAGAACCCAGATTTATTTGCCAGAGCTATGAAATATATGACCTGACACAACAACCAGTTTCCACCAAGGCTGCAAGACAAATTGTTATAACTTCCTGTCAGAGCCACAGCTCCATCAGAAAATAGGAGGTTTTGCATGAGGGAAGCATAACATGGAACCACTTAATAAAAACAACCTGAACCTGGGGGGCAGCTGGCAGAATTGCCAGGCATTGTGCTGGGAATGGAAATCCAGCACCCCTGAGCAGTGCAGCACCCTTAGCAAACACATAGAGTAGTTAGCATTTTGAGATTGATTTAGCTTTTTTGGTGTGTTTCAATATGTGACATTTCCAAGGCACAGCAAGTCTCTGCTGAGTTGGACCTATTTGTGGGGGTTTTTTATGTGAACTTGCAGCTGAACTTTGAAAAATCCTCACGTGACAGGGAAATACCTAAGCAAAGTTTCCAGAGTCATTCATGCAAAGAAGGTTATTCCCCAAGGTTTTTATCTACCTTCCAGTACAGTTTGACCAGAGGCAAATCACAGAATCACAGAATCTTAGAGGTTGGAAGGGACCTCCAGAGATCATCGAGTCCAATCCCCCTGCCAAGGCAGGATCCCCTAGGGTAGTCCACACAGGAATGCATCCAGGTGGGTTTGGAAAGTCTTCAGAGGAGGAGATTCCACAATTGTGCTGGTTTGAGGCTAATTGGAATATTTTAATAGAGAAAATTACAGTATAGGCTGTGAAAGGAAAACATCATGATGTCTACTTCACTCATAGGCTTGCTGAGATTGTTTTGGGAAAAATAACCAAAACATAGATAAGGCATTGGCAGTCTCTCTCTCTGGGGGCACAGCGTGTTGGGTGGTCTAGCAGCTTCTGACTCTGCCTTCTCTTTGCTGATTAATCTTCACTAACCACCTTTCCAACCCTCCTGGCCAATCCTCCTAATTTACCTTGCGTGTAAGGCAAACCTTGGGGTAAGGTACAGGGGTGGGGAGAAGGTGGAAGGGTGGTTGGGAGCCCCTCCTGGGGTCTCTGATTTCTGGGAGGGGAGTTGTGTTTCTGTATTCCCTTTAACTTGTCTATTTCTGTAACTATTCCTGTCTATAGTGTATATCTCTGCTTGTACATTGTGCTGAGCTGTAAATAGAGCTTCAGTCCTTAACTTCCAGCTGGCTGAGTTCTAGTCTGGGCCATTTTACAAAGTGTTGGGGGGCGGGGAACTCCCAAACCATCATAACAACCTCTCTGGGCAGCCTGTTCCAGGGCTCTGTCAGCGTTCTCTGTGATCTGGTATAGGTGATCCTGCTCTGGAAGGGGGTTGGACTAGGTGATCTTTCGAGGTCCCTTCAAGCCCCTGACATTTTGTCATTCTGTGATTCTGTCACACTCACTGTAAAAAAGTTTCTCCTCAAGGTGAGCTGAAACCTTCTCTCTTCCAGTTTGTAGCTATTACTCCTTATCTTATTGCTGCTGACCACTGAAAAGAGCTTGGCCCCCTCCACTTGACACCCACCCCTCAGATATTTGGACACATTGATCATATCCCCTCTCAGTCTTCTCTTCTCCAGACTAAACAACCCCAGGGCTCTCAGTCTCCCTCCGTAGGGGAGATGTTCAAGTCCCCCACTCATCCTTGTCGCTCTCCACTGGACCCTCTCCAGCATGTCCCTGTCTCTCCTGAACTGGGGACCCCAAAACTGAACACAGTGTTCCAGGTGTGGTCTCACTAAGGCAGAGTAGAGGGGGATAAGAACCTCCCTAAACCTACTAGACACACTTCTCTTGATGCACCCCAGAATGCCATTGGTTCTCCTGGCCACAAGGGCACATTGCTGTCCCTTGTACTACTACTGAACAAAACAGATAAGGAAATCTAGCTCTGCCTTAACCAGGGATCATCTTCCAACCCTCTGCCCAAGTCTGTTTTCTTATTTTTTCTGTTGTTACAGCTACATGTGGATGGAAGTTTTCTCCTGGGCACTGTTCCCAGCTGGTATAACTTTTCTGTGTGGGTTTGTTCTTCAGTGGCTGGCTGGCTTTCAGGTGTGGGAATGCCCATATTGGTGTCTTCTCTGATGGTATTTTGTCAAAGTCATAGTCTATGTGCAGGATGTTAACCAGAGCCAGGCTTGCAAAGGAGTAAGTGGAGGAGTCATTTGAAACACTGGTGTAAGGTAGAAGTTGTACAACAGATTTCATCAGAGTTGTATCTGGAGCTGCTGGTGACTCAGGTGGACATACTTACAGGAGCTGTAAGGGGCAGCTGAAAAAGCTCTTAAATGACAAGTGTGAATAAGCATCTCTGAGAATCCTGCAGATAGTTCAAGGTAGGAAGGTTCCTGATGACCACAGAAGGAACTACCCTGTGCAATCTGAGCCATCCATCAAAAGCTACTGGGGACAAACCCTCCTCCCCAGCATTGTGCTTGCCCAGTTCTTCACCCCCAGGGGCACGGGGGAAGCCCTAAGAGGCTTAAAGCTGATGTTACCCAGAATGAAACAAATGGAGGGGGAAAAAAATACTAAGTTATTTCAGCAGTTGAGGCGAGCGGTTTGGTTTCTTAGCAACCGCGGGAAAAGCAACTGCTTGAAATCTGAGCTGTCTGGTCAAATCCAGCAAGCATCCCTCCGTGGAGGACCACCCTCCTCCTCTCTGCTCAGCAGCACAGGGAAACCACACAGCTAGTGGGAAGCCTTCCCTGTGCATGGGAGGGTGGCAAACAAGCCCAATTCACTCTGCTGATGGAGACGGGGAAAACCTACCCATTGGAGTCTTCATGTGTGGTTCTTCCAGACATGGAAAGGCTGCTTGGGTTTAGGCTGAGAGACCTGGGGCTTTTTGGTCTGGTGAAGAGAACACTTAGAGGGGTTCTAACCCAAGTTTATAAATTGATGAGTGATGAGTGTCAAGAGGGAGGGGACAAACTCTTCTCAGTTGTGCCCTGTGATAGGACAAGGACTAATGGGTATAAACTACAGCACAGGAAATTCCACCACAACATGGGAAAGAACTTCTTGACTGTAAGGGTCACAGAGCACTGGAATAGGCTCCCCAGAGAGGTTGTGGAGTCTCCTTCTCTGGAGACTTTCAAGACTCATCTGGATGTGTTCCTGTGTAACCTGCACTAGATTCTCTGGTCCTGCTCTGTCAGGGACGTTGGACTCAATGACCTCTGGAGGTCCCTTCCAATCCCTTACATCCTGTGATCCTGTAGTGGCAGGGCTGGGCTGGAGGGGAGCAGGAGAACACTCCTGCAGCTCTGGCCATTGGCCACTCAAATGTTGAAAATTAAAAGTGAGCCCAATGGCTTGGTGCAGCGCGAGTCTGGGTCCTCCTGCACAAGGCACTCACCTCCTCTCCTGGCAGCACAGGTGGCTCACTTAGAGCATCCTTCAAAGATTGCTGTTTTGTGATCATTGCTTTTGAGCACATGAAGAGCTGTTTGCAGCTGTTTTCTCAGCAATCATCAGTGTCATTCTCTTGCAAGTGCCTTGAACAAACCCACAGAGAGCAAGGGCTGACTTTGGCCAAGCGGTTTCATATCTCAGCGAGCATCTCTGCTGGGGAAGGTTTTGGCACTGGCGCAGGGTTTTTGCAGGTCCGTGCGCTGCAGCAGCCGTTGTAAAGGTTTGGTTTCACAGGGAAGGTGTTTAAATTCATGTCTGTTATTGGCATAATGGCTGTGCTCACTCTCACTAGCTCATTTCCATCCCTGCTAACACTCATTCGTTCAGATGTAAGTATGAGGCTGCTGACCTGTAGTTAATCCTACACATCCCTGACTTTTAATTTAATGACTGTTAAATATTAATAGGAGCAGAGAATGGAAGTCAGATCACCTTTTCAACAGCTTAGTGCCTCTGTCACCAGGCTACAATGTCATCCTTGATCTTGCTTTTTTATTCCCTTTCTCCCAGTTTCACTTACAGGACAAAGAAAGCTGTATTTTAGAGCACAGTTTGCAATCGAGCTGCTAGCTATTGCAAGCATTAGAGCTGAAACACCCAGCTCCTGGGTTGACATGCAAACCACCATGCATGTGTCCCAGGGGGACTTTTTTTGTCCAGATCCCAGGAGAAGGCCTTAAACCCCAGTCCCCAGAGGCTGTGCTAGAGGTGAAGGGAATCCACAGACACAGACCTCAATGACCTAGATACTCCTGCTGATTCCATGCAGAAAAATAATTTAGTATTCAAAGAAGGATGTGAAGGGTGGATCTAGCAGGGGTCTCTGTGCTTGGTTCATTAAATAAATTCCATTGTAGCCTAGACGCCCTGGTGCAATGGGTGGAAGTTGAGGCATAGGAAGTTTCATGTAAAGATGAGGAGGATTTTTTTTTCCTTGTGAGGGTGAGAGAACCCTGGAACAGGCTGCCCAGGGAGGTTGTTGGAGTCTCCTTCTTTGGAGATATTCAAAACCTGCCTGGATGTTCTCCTGTGTGATCTGCTCTAGGCGATCCTGTTCTGCAGGGGTGGGGGTTGGACTGGATGAGTTTTTGAGGTCCCTTCCAGCCCCTGACATTCTGTGATTCTGTGGTGCCACATGTCCTATTGCCATGTGTCCCTGCCTAGAGGTGGGAAAATGCTGGTGGTGGGTCTGGGGTCCTGGCCCAGTTTGGGGCCACGAGCTACCCAGGACTGGAGGACAGAAATGACTCTCACCCCTTTCCAGGAGTAAGAATGAGGATACTGCGCACTGATTGGAAGTTTGAAGAGAAATTCTCTTTACAAGAGCATATATACAAAAACAATCAGGTAGAATAAGCACAAAAGTCTGTGCTTAAATCTATCTTCAGATAATACTTTTCTGATTATAAAGCTAATGAAATAAAGCAGAACTCAATCAAAGCAGCTGGCCTTGAAGTTCACTAATACTTAATACTACCTTAGCCTATTATCATTATGACTTATTTACTTTCTTTAATTGCTGTCTGGTTTACTTATCTCTATGTAGGAAACATTTCTCAAGAGTATCTTTCTGACTACAGTGTTTTGCAGGAAAATGCAGGCTTTTAGTGAGATGGAAATTACTTCCTTATTATTTAAAATTAATTCAGCCTGTCAAAATGAGCTCATTGCCATGCACAGAGCTTCCCTTTTAATTCAGTCTCAGCCTTTATAGCAATTGAAATTCTGTGCTGAGGTGATGTACATTGTAGGTTATTTATACATATTAAACCCTACATATTAGGAGGATTAAAACTACATATACTTTTTAGAACAGGGCACAAAATTATGAAACAAGTTTTACAGCAAGGATAAAAGAATTTTGGGTTGGTTTTGTAAACTGCTTTGCTAGCCAGGGTTGAAGCTGCAAGGAATAGAAGTGACTTTGTTGCCTGCTCCTGCAGGAATCCAAATTTTGCTAAATCAGGACAAAAGTAAAGAAAATATTTACATATAAATAATTGGAATGCCAGTGCTCCCGCCTGTTCTCTTCCTGGAATATAAAAGAAGCAAACGGAAAGCAGAATAGAACAGAGGAAATTGAAATTTGTGATGGGCATAGAGAGAGAAGAACTTAACAATGGCAGAAAAGTGTCTGCAAGCCTCAAAAAGGGAACCAAGAAAGTGAGGGGGGGAAAGGAATGAATAAGAAGCACCCTGACGTTTGGGGGGGTCTGCAGGAGTTCCTTTGGGATGAAGAGCCAATTAGAAGAGGGAGGAAAGAAGAAAAGGCAGCTTTAAAAGATTTCCATGTTTCCCACTCTGTCCTCTGAGCTTCTCTCAGCTCCCACGGCATTTCCTCCTTGCAGCAGCTGAACACATTTGTGGTGGGGGCTCACTCCTCCTGGATCAGCCCACCATATGAGGAAACATACCACGGGTTTACCTGCTCTGGATCACACTTGCTGAAAAGAGGACATCAGGAAGAGAAGAGATGGGGCACAGAGGGAGCGGTCAAGGAAAACCCTTGCTCGGGGGGCACCTGAAAAGGTTCCCATTCCCATAATAAGATGACCATGAGATTATTTTTCTATTCAATGACTGAATCAAAGAAATCATTAAAAAGGTCTAATCATTTTGGGCATACAATAGGCATGTCATTCCTATCTCCATGTGGGAGAGAAGGGCCTGGAAGCTTTGGTGGACAAGAAGCTGTCTATGGACAGCAATGTCTCCATGTGGCCAAGAAGGCCAAGGGGATCCTGGGGTAAATTAAGAGAAGTGTGGCCAGCAGACCAAGGGAGGTTCTCCTCCCCCTCTACTCAGCCCTGGTGAGACCTCACCTTGAATATTGTGTTCTGTTTGGGGCTGCCCAGGTCAAGAGAGAGGGATCTACTGGGGAGAGTCCAACAGAGGGCTACTAAGATGATGAAGGAGCTGGAGCACTGCCCTGTGAGGAGAGGCTGAGAGACCTGGGACTTTTTGGTCTGGTGAAGAGAAGACTTAGAGGGGATCTAATTGCTGTTTATAAATAGATGAGGGCTATGAGTCAAGAGGGAGAGGACAAACTCTTCTCAGCTGCGCCCTGTGTTAGGACAAAAGGTAATGGATATGAACTACAGCACAGGAAGTTCCACCTGAACATGAGGAAGAACTTCTTGACTGTAAGGGTGACAGAGCACTGGAACAGGCTCCTCAGAGGAGTTACAGAGTCTCCTTCTCTGCAGACTTTCCAGCTCTGTCTGGATGTGTTCCTGTGTGACCTGCACTAGATTCTATGGTCCTGCTCTGGCAGAGGGATTGGACTCTGTGGAAAGAGATCCCTTCCAACCTCTGACATCCTCTGATCCTGTGGATGTGGGGAGAAATAGACATGTCAGTGTTAACTCAGTCCCTGGGGAGGTGATAGAGCAAATAGTCCTGGAAAGCACTTCCAGACACGAAGGATGGGAAGATGATAGAAATTAGTCAACATGGATTTGCAAGTGGGAAATCACACTTAACACACCTGAAAACCTTTTATGGCAACATGACCATTTCAGTGGTCAAGGGGTTTATCCTGGCTTTAGCAGGGCTTTTGACAATGTTTGCCAGAACAGGTTCACAGACAAGCTGATAAAGGATGGGCTAGAAAAGTAGACAGTGAGATGGATTGCAGAGTGGCTGAACTGTCAGGCTTAAAGGGTCAGGATCAGTGGTGTGAGGTCCAGCTGTGAATGATGGAGCAAATAAACTGGGAGAAGTGATTGGTGCACCAGTGGGTTGTGCTGCTGCCCAGAAGGACCTTGGCAGACTGAAGAAATGAATGGACAGAACTTTTGTGAAGTTCAACACAGGGAAAACCTGAGTCCTGCATCTGGAGAGTAACAACTCCATGCATCAATGCATGCTGGGGACCATCCAGCTGGAAGGCAACTTGGTAGGAAAGGACTTGAGGTCTTAGTGGGCACCAAAGTGATGAAGAGACAGCAATGCGTCCTTAGTAAAGGAGGTTCACAGGATCCTCTGCTCAGCACTGTTGAGTCCATACATGGAATGCTGTGTTTAGCTCGCCAGTCCAGTGAAGGACCAGTAAGATGATGAAAGGACTGGAATGCCTGTCCTATGAGGAAAGGCTGACAGGGCTAGGAATAGAGAATGCACAAGAGGAACCTTATCAGTGTGTATAAATACTCACTAGGGCATCCTTAAAGAAAAGACAACCAGACTCTTCTTGGTAGTGCCCAGGGACAGCATTAGACACAACAGGCACAAGCTAACGTAGAGGAAAATCCATTTACACAGAAGAAAAAGCTTTTTTTATGGTCAGCATTTTCAAGCATTGGAGCAGGCTGCTCAGAGAGATTTTGGAGCATCCATCCTTGGAGATGCTGGATGCAATACCACTGGGTGCAGCTCTGAATAGCCTCCTCTGAGCAGTGAAGTAGGACAAGATACTCCAGAGAGAGGTCCCTGCCAACCTCCACAGTTTTCTGAGTCTGAGACACTGAGACCAGAAAACAGCAGGGAGCTGGCACATGGAAAACAGGCATTTTGGTTTAAGAGCCTGCGGTAAAAGGCCACTAAGAAACAACCTGTTGGAGTTGCCAAAGAGATGCAGTGTCCAGCAGGTGCCAACAGGTCCTCCCTTGAGATCACAGCTGCAGCACAGGAGGTGTTGCAGTGCACTCCACATGTGGCTGCTGTGCACTGGGAGCAGAACATCTCCCACTAATGCTCTCCTGGTTAGTCAGTAAGAGCTGATGAAAATAGCACTCTGCAAAATAGAGCCCAGTGGCAAGAGCAGCCAGCTGCAAACCCAGGTCTTGGGATCACCCGTCCTGAACCCAGCTCTCTTGCCAGTGGACTCCAGTGTTAGCATACTCCCCATGCCTGGAAACTAAAACCTCAATAAGGGCATCTGTACTTTAACCTGTACTGCTTCAGTGAATGTTGCTGATAATAAGCAACAAGGAAGTGCTGAAGTTCCAAAACTGACAAGAAATCACAAGATTTCTTTCCTTCCATATTCAGACCTTTGTCCCACAGATGTGGCATTCTCCTAGCAGCATCTCCAAGGTAGAAGACACATCTGGGCTCTTGGCTCCCTCTCTGAATTTTGTTTCAGGTATTTGCAGTTAGGTAAGGATCCTACCACCAAGCTATTCTGGGACAGTAAAGGTGTTTGCTTTTGCAGATTTATCACAGAATCAACAAGACTGGAAAAGACCTTCCAGATCATCAAGTCCAACCTTTCACCTAACACCTTCTAATTAACTAAACCATGGCACCAAGTGCCTCATTCAGTCTCCTTGTAAACAACTCCAGGGACGGTGACTCCACCACCTCCCCGGGCAGCCCATTCCAATGATAATCATTCTTTCTGTGAAGAACTTACTTCTAACCTCCAGCCTAAACCTGCCCTGGTGCAGCTTGAGACTGTGTCTTCTTGTTCTGTCCCTGGGTACCTGGGAGAAGAGATCAACCCCACCTGACTACAACCTCCTTTCAGGCAGTTGTAGAGACCAATAAGGTCTGCCCTGAGCCTTCTCTTGTCCAGGCTGCACACCCTCAGCTCCCTCAGCCTATCCTCGTAGGGCTGTGCTCCAGCCTCCTCACTAGCCTTGGTACCCTTCTCTGGACACATTGAGAAGCCACAAATGACAGTGAATCATCAGGAGCATTTTACAGATAAAGTTTCTGATGTTAAACAGAGTGTAGCTTAATTTGAAGACATTTGAAAACAACACAAAGAAACCCCTCACATGTTTCAGATAAGTGAGTAGATGTTAATCTTTTCTTGAGTACAGTCTGTTGACTTCGAAATATTGCTTAATGATGGATCCTAAACCCAAGAAGCTTTTTGTTTTGGTTTTGGTTTTCCTTTTGAGCATTTAATAAAAAATTCTGACATATTTCAGTTTTACATTGTTTTGAATTATATTACAAGGAACATTAATTATGTTTTGTACTGGAAGTACTCATTGTTGCTGGGAGTGAGCTGGTAGCTGCAGGTGCAGCACTCCCCTCTAGCGGGTAACATCAACCCCTCCTGATTTATGCATCACCTGCTGCATCCTGCTTTGCCTTTCCCCCACACAGCATCCTTCTGGCTCCCGCAGCATCCTTTTGGCTAAACTGGGGCAGTGTGGTCTGGGTGATCAGGTGGTGAGGTGGATTTGGAACTGGCTGAAGGAAAGAAGTCAGAGAGTTGTAGTCAATGGATGGAGTCTAGTTGGAGGCCCGTAACTAGTGGAGTGACACAGGGGTCAGTACTGGGACCAGTTCTGTTCAATATATTCACCAAGGACCTGGATGAGGGCACAGAGAGCACTGTCACCAAGTTTGCTGATGGCACAAAGCTGGGTGGACTGGCTGAGACGCCCCAGGGTTGTGCTGCTATTCAGTGAGACTTGAACAGGTTGAGAGTTGGGCAGGGAGAAATGGAATGAAATGCAACAAGGTCAAGTGTAGAGTCTACAGCTCCATGGATCAGGATGGGTTGGGGACTGACTTGTTGGAGAGCAGTGAAGGGGAAAAGGATCTGGGGGTCCTAGTGTATGGGAGGTTGACCATCAGCCAGCAGTGTGCTGTTGTGGCCAGGAGGGCCAATGCTGTTCCAGGGTGTATTAGAAGGGCTGTGGTTAGCAGTTCAAGGGAGGTTCTCCTCCTCTACTCTGCCCTGCTGAGGCTGCATCTGAAGTACTGTGTCTGGTTCTGGGCCCCCCACTTCAAGGACATAGAACCACTTGAGAGAGTCCTGTGCAGAGCCATAAAGGTGATGAAGGGAATGGAACATCTTCCTTAGGAGGTGAGCCTGAGGGAGCTGGGGCTCTTTAGCTTGGAGAGGAGGAGCCTGAGGAGTGATCTCATGATACTCAATGACAGGACAAGGGGCAATGTGTGGGAATTGAAGCATAGGAAGTTTCATGTAAAGGTGACGAGGATTTTTACCCTGTGAGTGTGACAGAATGCTGGGAACAGGCTGCCCAGGGGGGTTGTGGAGTCTCCCTCTATGGAGGGAGACTCTATTCAAGAGCTACCTGGGCGTGTTCCTGTGTGATCAGCTCTAGGTGATCCTGCTCTGCAGGGAGTTGGACTGGATGTTTTTTGAGGTCACTTCCAGCCCCTGACATTCTGTGATCTTGAAGACTCTGGGTTGATTCTGTCTTTGTGTGGTTAGTTATTTATTTATAGTGTGTTATTTTCAGTATGAGTTATAATGGGAAGTAGAGAGGGGCTCTCAGAGGGGCATGTCAGGCACAGGTTCATTTCCTGCTTGTGAAACTTGATTCAGAGCAGTAATTTTCTACATGCCTTAGAAATCTTCTTGCTAAAAGCATCATCAGGACTAGCATGTTGTGGCTGAAAGACTTTATTCCCACAAAACATTTTGAAAACTAGAATTATTTGTTTTAAGAAATCAAAAGGAGAATGATGGTTCGTGAAGCACAGGTTCACCAGTGGTCACCAACCAGCTCCTGGCTCCACAGCTCATCAAAACCCACTTCAAAATCTTTATGCAATATCAGGTAGTGATAGGACTAAGGGGAATGGAACAAAGCTAGAAATGGGTAGATTCAGACTGCATGTTAGGAGGAAGTTCTTCACCGTGAGGGTGGTGAGACCCTGGAATGGCTTGCCCGGGGAGGTGGTGGAAGGCTCATCCTTGGAGGTGTTTAAGGCCAGGCTGATCTAGTGTGAGGTGTCCTTGCCCATGGCAGGGAGGTTGGAACAAGATGATCCCTGTGGTCCCTTCCAACTCTGACTGATTCTATGAATCTATGATTTTATGATTTTCTGATTCAAAATTATGCCCTTGTATTATTGCTCTGTTCTGTGGGCAGGAAGCAGTGATGCTGGCATTCTAAGAAGCTGCTGTGGCCAATACAATACAGAGTAGCCTCTCCCCAAGACCCATTTGTTACGGTTCTGCTGTGCTGTAGCTACAGGGGGAGAGAACTGATTCTAACATCCCAGATATTTTTTTTATTTTCTTTTTACATAATTATGGTCACGTTTTTAATTAAGCTGAAGCAGGATGTTGCAGCAAGCTCCTCAACAGCCTCCTAAATTTTGTGATCTATCCCATCAATCGCCTGAAAGCAGAGCACCATCTCCACTGGCGCCACGTGCCCGGAGTATAAGCCACAGATATTTGCATGAACCAATCTAGCCCTTAAAAATTTTTCATCTTGACTGAAGCATAAATTGCCTTTACCCTAATGGGCTGGGTAATGAATTGCATTTGAAATATGTTTATTTTTAGCAAACAAATGATAATAGCAGCTTGCTGTTAAAAATAGACGATACAGTTGGCACAGAAATAAGGGCTGGGAAATCTTTCTTTCCCTGATCACTGGAAATGCCCTCTGTGTAAGTCATTAGTCAGAAGGCTTAGTGTCCCTACGGATGTTAATCCCTCCAGCTGGGGAAATTGCAAACAGCAAGTCACCACTTGTCAACTGGTCTCTGGTTTATATCATAGAATCATAGAATGGTAAGGTTGGAGGGGACCTCAAGGATTATCTAGTTCCAACCCCCTGCCATAGGCAGGGACACCTTCCACTAGTACAGGTTACTCAAGGCCTCATCCAATCTGGCCTTGAACACCTCCAGGGAGGAAACAGCCACAACCTCCCTGGGCAACCTTTTCCAGTGCCTCACCACCCTCACTGGAAAGAACTTCCTCCTGACATCCAGTCTAAATCTCCCCTCTGCCAGTTTAAACCCATTGCCCCTTGTCCTGTCATTGCAAGACCTTGTCAGTAGTCCCTCCCCAGCCTTCCTGTAGGCTCCCTTCAGATACTGGAAGGCTACTATCAGGGATACTGGAAGCCTTCTCTTCTCCAGGCTGAAGAGTCCGAACTCTTGTAGCCTGTCCTCATAGGAGAGCTGCTCCAGCCCTCTGATCATCTTTGTGGCCCTCCTCTGGACCCGCTCCAACACTTCCAGATAATCTAGGATCATGATTCTTCTGATCTGGGGGTGAATTTAACAGATCCTAGCCCTGTGCTCAATTGTTCAAGGGCTCCAGAAGAGTTTTGAGGAACTTGAAGGAAATATTTCTCATTTTCAGACATAGAAGTTGTTGTTATTGCATGAAGTATCAAAGTCCAGACATCCCATTTTGATTTCATTTACATAGCAATTGTGCTTGCACCATGGTTCTGTAACTTCTAGCCTGCAAGTTCCAAAGTTTATTGTATTACCTCCCATCTATGGAGCCTCTATGGTCCAGGCTGCCCAAGGGGCTGTTGTACCTCCTGGCAGGGGCAGGAGGTAGAAGGTGAAGCCTTTTTCTCTTCCTTTCTCCCTGTTGGATGTAAAATGGGTGCAGTGTGGGTAAAATGGTGCAGTATTCTGATGTGCCTCCAGTTATGCCTGGCTGCAAAAGTGGGGCCATTTTGGCAGGAGGAGTGCCTTGGGGCCCCTGGCATTGCTGCCACCCACTCCTCATCTCTCAGCATCTGCACTACTGCCTAGCAGGCTTTATCCTAGACAAGCTTTTCCTGACATCTAAGTGCAGTTTCTCTGGCTGCACTTCAAGAGCATCATTTGTTCACATCCTCAGAGAGAACCATTTATTCTCTTCCCTTTTGCACCGTTTTGTATAGCTAAGAGACTGGTAAGTCTTCTGTCCAGCTCACATGCCTGTGTTTTCTCTTACGTTAAGATTCCCAGGGTTCCTGATTGCTCTTGTTGCTCCACTCTTGTGTTTTACACACTAGGTCCACTGTTTCTCTTCTAGTATAGTGTCAAAAAGCCAACCATACAGCTGAGGTCTGGCTGAGTAGCCTGGTAGTCACTTTGCATATCTTGTAGATAAATTTTCCTGCTTCCAGATTCTGGTTGGATATTTGTGTCTGCCATTTCATAAGAGAAGAGCCGTGTGGACTTGTGTTGTCATCTGGTCTCTAACATGCATTTTGTACAGCTCCTTCTTCTGCCCACACACATACCATGATGGAATTTCAGGCCATTTCTCTAGTTCATTATAAACTGGTGAGGGGTCTGGAGAACAAGCCTTATGAGAAGCAGCTGAGGGAACTGGGACTGTTTGGCCTGGAGAAGAGGAGGCCCAGGGGACACCTCGTCATTCTCTACAACTTACTGAAAGGAGGTTGTAGTGAGGTGAGTGTCAGGCTCTTCTCCCTAGTACCAAGTGATAGAAGGAGAGAAAATGGCCTGAAATTGCACCAGGGGAGTTTAGATCGGATATTAGGAAAAAGTTCTCTGCTGAAAGGGTGGTCAGGCATTGGAATAGGTTGCCCAGGGAGGTGGTGGAATCACCATCGCTGGAGGTGGTCAAAAACCATCTAGACATGGCACTTGAGGATATGCTTTAATGGTCGTGGTGGTAGGTCAGTGGTTGGACTTGATGACCTTAGAGGTGTTTTCTAACCAAAACAATTCTATTATTTTATGGTGATGAAGTTGGTGAGGGGCCTGGAGCACAGTCCTATGAGGAGAGGCTGAGAGAGCTGGAGTTGTTTAGCCTGGAAAAGAAGAGGCTCAGGGGTGACATCATTGCTGTCTACAACTACATGAAAGGAGGTTGTAGCCAGGTGGGGGTTGGTCTCTTCTCCCAGGCAACCAGCAACAGAACAAGGGGACACAGTCTCGAGTTGTGCCAGGGAAGGTATAGGCTGGATGTTAGGAGGAAGTTCTTCACACAGTGATTTGCATTGGAATTGGCTGCCCAGGGAGGTGGTGGAGTCGTCGTCCCTGAAGGTCTTCAAGAAAAGCCTGGATGGGGCACTTAGTGCCATGGTCTAGTTGATTGGCCAGGGCTGGGTGATAGGTTGGACTGGGTGATCTTGGAGGTCTCTTCCAACCTGGTTGATTCTATGATTCTAAGTACTGTTGTCCTACAACACACTTGCAACTCATCCTGGCTAACCATGACCTACAAATAGAGGAGGACATCCTCTGTTTCACTGGGGATCCTCTGTTCTGCTATCAGAGCGGTCAATGGAAATATTTTGACAACATCAAACCTAAGACACTTTCCCATGAAACTTGGATAAATGTAGTCCTTCAGCTGAACTCCTTCACTAAGGAGTTGGGTTGGCTCTGCTGAGTCAAGAAGGAACCAAGAAGGTCCAAGAGGGTTTCCAAGATTGTAACAGAAAACATGACTGGAAGTCTAAATAAAAAGAACTAGAATAAGAGAAGTAAAACTTATTCCTTGTTTACAGGCTTTATCATTTTGTGGGGCCAAACTCATTACTTCATAAATCTGCCTCCTAAACTGGGGTTATAAGAACTGGAAGTCAGGGATCCCAGTTAGAGAAGAGTTAACCACAGTACCATGTGTTTCACTAGCAAGTAACATGAATAATCAGCATTTTGTGACCTGTCACATATTTGAGTCATCTGTCGTCTTTTATCCTTACATGTTGAAGTTATTTGACACCTCAAAAGTAGAAGAAAGCAACACAGAAAACAAGTTTTTTGATAGTGTGACACTTTCAAACAAATTCACACTTTCAGACCCAAACCAGGTAATAGTTTACAGCAAGCAATTCGGGCACATTGGTCTCTGATTAAAGGATGAATTCTGTTCTATAGGGCCTGAGGAAATATATCTCCTTTGGCACCTCACATAACAGGGAAGCAGAAAGCTTCAACACCTGCAATGCCTCAAGCTTGTCTTCTGCTGAGGTCCAATTATATAAGTCCTATGACTCCTGATAAGGCAGGAATTATAAAATATGCAGTTGTTTTTATTTCCAAAAGCCCCACCTACAAACTAATTACAAATTAGTTAAATTTGGGTTCTCATTCGTTTGGGAAAATCTTCACAAGAATGCTTATGGGCAATTCATTCATTTAAGAGAATCAGAAAATTGGAAAAGTTTAGCCACAAAATGGCTTTGCCCCACTTGCAAATAAAAGGCAGTCTGCAGCCCTAGGGAAAGTCTGTTCTACTCATGGCAGTTGAGTAGAATTCAGAGATAGTCCCTGGTGCCTTCACAGCAGTGTTAGAGCTGCTCAGCATCTTGATAGCTGTTGAGAGGCTTCTACAGGCTCTAGCAGGGTGTTGGAAAAGAGGCAGACGACCTCTGACCTGATCCTGGTTCCTCTTGGCATGGAGGTTTGCAGAGGTGCAGGCAGGATCTCTTGCAGATGTGCAGAGAGCACAATGTCAGTGGCACCTCTCACCACATTGTGAGGCACTTAATGCCTTCTCCTGGTAAGCTTGAGGCACTTAAATTTCCAGGTAGTTCAAGCCCAAAACATCAGGGCTAAGCTGGTCTGAAGCACGAGGCAGAGCAGAACATGTTGTCCAAGCCAGGAGCAGTGAGACAGAGCAGAGCAGCACACACTGAGGCAGAGCAGTGAGGCAGAGGCAGCTCCGTGAGGCAGAAGCAGCACAACTGCTTGCAACTTAGCTCCATTTTCATTGTTTGCCTGAGTGTAACAGCTCCTTTGGCCACAGAGATTCACCAATCAGATTGGCATTTGCCAGACTGACCATATGAGATGAAACCAGGGCTTGCTTACCCTTATTTGGGCATAAACAGCTGTGGGTACCTGTTTTTCACTTTGAGAGGGGACATAATGGCCCAGGCCTTTGTTTTCCTCCCGTCCTTGCTTCCCCCATCAGCAGAAGGGTGGGCCAAGCCAGGACATTTAATAGGCCTATTTGACTTCCAGGACACCCTCAGATACCAGAGTCTGGGAAACCACAGAATCACAGACCCTTAGAGGTTGGAAAGGACCTCCAGAAATCATGCATTTCTTTGAGTTTACACTTACCTTTAAATTTGCTGGGAGTGAAACAGCAGCTTGATTCAACCCAGCTGCAGGGCCTTTGCCTCTGATGATCCCCCTGTGGCCTCAGCAATCCAGGGTTGGACTCAATGACCTTGGAGGTCTTTTCCAACCCAGGCTCTTCTCCGGGGCTGGGGCAGTCTGAGAGGATATGACCACTAGAAAAGGACTCAGAATGAGGAGATGCTTCGGTGCCTGATGTGATCAAATATTTAATCCCTGCTCTCTCTAGGATGTGCATCATCACAGATTTACTTATCTGCTGCTCACTGACAGCGGCGGCTGACAAGGACAATGACAGCTGACATACATTAACGCAGCCACACAACACAAGCTCTCACTCCAGAGCAGAAATCCATCATTATTATTTAAGCACAGAGGAGGTGTTTCAGTTGGTGCCAAATACCAAATCCAGGTGCCACCTGTGCTGAAAAGTCAACAGTACCAGGATCTGTCAGGCTCTCAGCATGACCCTGAGCCCTGGTAGTCCCAACTTGGCATCAGTCCCAGAGCATCCCAGCACCAAGGGTACATGCAAGGCCTGCTGTGCTCCTGCCACTTACCTGGCCATACCCTGGTGGAGAAAATGAGTGCAAATCACAGAATCACAGAACCTTAGAGGTTGGAAGGGACCCCCAGAGATCATCCAATCCAACTCTCCTGCCGAAGCAGGATCCTATAGGGTAGTTCACACAGGAATGCATCCAGGTGGGTTCGGAAAGTCTCCAGTGAAGGGGACTCCACAACCTCTCTGGGCAGCCTGTTCCAGGGCTCTGTCACCCTCACTGTAAAGAAGTTTCCCCTTATGTTGAGGTAAAACCTTCTCTGTTCCAGTTTGTGGACAGAAGGGTGGACAAAAATCACTTATTTAGAGGGCAGCAGGGTGGAAGTCTTTATCAGAGCTTTGCTAGAGCTACACAACCCCCAGCCCTGTACTAAAGGCGTGGAGTGAAAGGCATTGCTGCACAGCTCCTCAGAGGCTGCTACTGCTGCATAACTCTGCAGACCGGAATTGTTTTCCCTTTGCCTAAGCTCCTCCCCATTTTTTTTTGCAGACTCACTTCCAAGAAAATCTATATCAGTGTCTTCTTTATCTGATAGCTTGTTCAGAACCTTTACTGTCTCAGGAAAGAAGGGGTAGCTGAGCTTTGAGGAATCCTGGTGAAACTGAGTTTGATTTGAGATGATAAGTGTTGGTGGGGGGGAAGGAGGATGTCTGTCATCCATCCATCCCGGCCTCACCATTTGTGTGTTCCACCAGTCTGACTGCTTCTTGAGAGCTCCCTGCTGTCTCCTGCTGTTACAATGACATCCTTACACAGAAAGTTGTAATTTACACAATAATGGCCTTAAGGTGGGAATAGCTAAACTAAAACTGTCCATGTGTGCATGTAAATCAGATGTAGGAATGGGGAAAGAATCATAGAATTGTTTGGGTTGGAAAAGACCTCTAAGATCATTGAGTCCAACCTTCAACCCAATAATAAAGACTGCCATGGTCACTGATCCATGTCTCCAGGTGCCACATCCACACATTTCTAGGGATGGTGACTCCACCACCTAACTGGACAGCGTGTTCCAATCCCTGAGCACTCTTGCAGCAAAGAAATTATGTTCAACCTAAGCCTCCCCTGGGGCAATTTCAGGCCGTTTCCTTTCCTCCTATCACTAGAGAAAGAATCCATCATGGCTCTTAAGTCCTGGATTCAATGTTACTCTGTATGAGGTATGATCCATTCCAGAGGAAGGAATAAAGCAGGCTATTTACATGACCACATCTGAGTGTTAGAGAAGGTTGTGCTGGAGAGCAGGAGCTTGTAGAAAGAGCTGCCCTTCAGACTGCGGGTGGTCTTCTCACTCTGGCAAGAGGTACAAGAGGTTACAAGTGAAGTTCATGCGGTTAAGGCTTCTTGTTTTATGCCTACATATAGACAGGCCTCAAGGACAGGGAAAGAAAATGTTGGATGTATTGAGATGCTTATAGACTGACTACCTGAAGAGTTTTTTATTTAGTCTCCATCATGAGACCTTCATGTCCTGCAGCCATCACCAGAAGATCACAGAATCACAGAATTAACCAGGTTGGAAAAGACCTCTAGGGTCACAGAGTCCAACCTATCACCTAACCCTTCTAATTAACTAAACACCTCCAGGAACTGTGAATCCACCACCTCCCCAGGCAGCCCATTCCAATGCCAATCACTTTTTCTGTGAAGAACTTCTTCCTAACATCCAGCCTAAACCTGCCCTGGCACAGCTCGAGGCTGTGTCTTCTTGTTCTGTCCCTGGGTGCCTGGGAGAAGAGACCAACCCCACCTGGCTACAACCTCCCTTCAGGCAGTTGTAGAGAGCAGTGAGGTCTCCCCTGAGGCACCTCTTGTCCAGGCTGCACAACCCCAGCTCCCTCGGCCTCTCCTCACAGGGCTGTGCTCCAGCCTCCTCAACAGCCTTGGTGCCCTTTTCTGGACACTTTCAAGCACCTCAACATCTTTCTTAAATTGAGGGGCCCTGAACTGGACACAGCACTCAAGGTGTGACCTAACCAGTGCTGAGTACAGGGGAAGAAAGACTTCCCTGGGCCTGCTGGCCTCACCATTCCCGATACAAGGCAGGCTACCATTGGCCTTCTTGGCCACCTGGGCACACTGAAGGCTAATGTTCAGCTGCTGTTGACCAGCACCCACAGATCCCTCTGCCTGGCTGCTCTACAGCCACTCTGCCCCATCCTGTAGGGCTGCATGGGGTTGTTGTGGCCAAAGTGCAGAATCCAGCACTTAGACTTGTTAAAACTCGTGGCATTGGACTGTGCCCATCTGTCCAGCCTGTCCACATCCCTCTGCCGAACCCTCCTGCCCTCTAACAGATCAACACTTGCTCCCAACTTGGTGTCACCTGCAAACTTACTGATGCTGGACTCAATCCCCTCATCCAAATCATCAATGAAGGTATTAAACAGGACTGGGCCCAGCACTGATCCCTGGGGCACACCACCAGTGACAGCTGCCAACTGGATGTGGCACCATTCATCACCACTCTCTGGGCCCAGCCCTCCAGCCAGTTCTTAGCACAGAGTGCCCCTGTCCAAGCCATGAGCTGCCATCTTTGCCAGGAGTTTGCTATGGCAGATAGTGTCAAAGGCCTTGCTAAAAGTCCAGGCAGACTACATTCACAGCCTTCCCCATGTCCACCAGGTGGGTCACCTGGTCATAAAAAGAGATCAAGTTGGTCAAGCAGGACCTGCCCCTGCTAAATTGTGCAGTCTGATCCCCATATATACTGTGTGTAGGAAAAACAGCAGGCAGAAATGAGGTAGTGGAAAGAGCAGACGATGGCAGTGAGGTGGCACCAGGGAAGCAGCGCTGGCCGCAGAGAGTGGTGTGCAGAGACCACCTTTGTCTGCAAGGCCCCGGTAGAAATCAAGAAGAGGCCGGACCCGGCAGCTTCCCTCCAACGACCAGCTCCCGCCCACGGGAGGAAGGCAGTGCTGGGCACGACGCTCTGCATAGCTGTCACCATTTCATACCTGCAGCAGTTGCTAAGCCTCATATTCCTAAAACTGCAGGGCTTGCTGGACATGCTGGCTTGTCACCTTACTGTTCTGACCCTGAGGAGAAGGAGCACAACCCAGACGCTGTACCACACCCTTCATTCAGAGCTGCTGCAAACCAGCCTTCCATGTTTTTCAGCTACCAATTTCCTAACACCAACCTCCCACTCATTCTCTGAGATGGGTTTGTTGGGTTTTTTTCTCTGCACTGCTAATCACTGCCTTCTGAGCTGAAAGCTCCTTCAGGGAAGGAATCTCCTTTTTTTTTTCTTTTGCAAGACTGCACTTAGCACTCCTGCAGCAACTCAGAAAATGTTTAAGAGAATCATATAAATGAATAGCAACCATCAATTCTTACATCACACATAGATCAGTTTTGCAGCAATCCAGCAGGACAACTGGAAAGGGAAGGTGACTGAAATAATGCCTTCAGGACAGTAAGCATCCAACACACTCCTTGCTGCACATCAGACAGGTTTTCATGAACAGGTGGTGGTCACCAAAAACCTCAACCTTTCCTTACACCTGGTTTTGCCATCTCCCAAACTCAGCCTCCCTTCTCGTGAATGCTCACCTAACCTTAATAAAGATTATTTTGAGTAGTTTGATCTGTAATGTCACAGAAGTACAGAACCTTAGAGGTTGGAACAGACCTCCAGAGATCATCCAATCCAACCCCCCTGCCAAAGGAGGATCCACTAGAGTAGTTTGCACAGGAATGCATCCAGGTGGGTTTGGAAAGGCTACAGAAAAGGAGAATCCACAACCTCTCTGGGCAGCCTGTTTCAGGGCTCTGTCACCCTCACTCTAAAGAGTTTCTTCTGTTGAGAAGAAACCTTCTCTGTTCCAGTTTGTATCCATTGCTCCTTGTCTTACTGCTGTTGACCAGCAAAAAGAGCTTGGCCCCCTCCACTTGACACCCACCCCTCAGATATTTGTGCACATTGATCAGATCCCCTCTCAGTCTTCTCTTCTCCAGACTAAACAGCCCCAGGGCTCTCAGTCTCTCTTCATAGGGCAGATGCTCAAGTCCCCCACTCATTCTCATGGCTCTCCATTGGACTCCCTCCAGCAGCTCCCTATATCTCTTGATCTGGGTGGGCTCAAATTTGGAGAAGGTATTGCAGGTGTGGTCTCAGTAGGGCAGAGTAGAGGGGGGAGAAGAACCTCCCTAGACCTGCTGGACACAGTTTTCCTGATACACCTCAGAATGCCATTGGCTCTCAGCCACGAGGACAAATCTCCGGCCCGAAAGTCATAACTTCAGAAATGATTATGAGCATTAAGGCACAGCCCCAGATATTTTCCATTTGCCTAGACAGTTTAGCCAGTTAATTAATGTTCTTGTGCTCAGGTAATCTAACATTAAACTGCCATTTTGAAACCTCAGATTAAATTTTCTCCAGGTCATTATCTTTCTGTTTCCCATAAACATGTAACTTAGCACCTCCATCTCTCTCAGAAGCAGAAATGGTATCAAAGTTTGCAGCTCACAAGCAGATTTTGATTACAGCAGCCAACCACTCCAAGAAAAAATTGTGCTTAGGGTGAAAGAGCCCCAGCTTTACCTTGGTGAGCTCCTGCCCCAGAGGTTCTCTAGATGAGGTCCTCCAGCTGCAGGACTATTCTCTTATATGGTGAGCCCTATCAGCCGGACCCCCACTCCCAGCCCCAGTCCAAGCCACTCATTGATTTTTCTCTTCCTACCAGCACAAGTCCTTTAGAAAAACAAAAACAAACAAACAAAAAAAACCAAACAAACAAAAAACCCCACCCAAACACCAGAAAAAACTGCCAAAACTTTGGAAGAGTTTTTACAGGATCACAGAATCAGAGAATGGTCTGGGTTGGAAGGACCTCCAAAGGTCATCTAGTCCAATCCCCCCTCTGCAGTCAGCAGGGACATCCTCAACTAGATCAGGTTGCCCAGAGCCCTGTTGAGCCTCAACTTGAATACTCCAGGGGTGGAAAATACTGGATATACCTTTGCACAGCCGGGAGGCAGGTGGGATTTGTACCATGCTCCCAGATCACACAGCTTTGCCACTGGCTGGAGAACAAGGAAATTCCCTTTGCACAAACAAAATAAAGTTTAGATGTTTTTTATTATTCTGCAACATTTAGGGTTCACCAGCAATGATACCTTTTCTGAGATGTTTCAACTGAACTTCTTGTCAACCTTGTAGTTATTGTGTTACAATAACAAGCCAGCGTATTAGGTGAGGAAACTTCAGTCACAGAAATGTGCCCAGTTTGGGGCTCCTCAATTCAGGAGAGACAGGGACCTGCTGCAGAGAGTCCAGTGGAGAGCCACGAGGATGCTTGGGGGACTTGAGCATCTGAGAGAACGAGAGCCCTGGGGCTGTTTAGTCTGGAGAAGAGAAGACTGAGAGGAGACCTGATCAGTGTGTCCAAATATGTGAGGGGTGGGTGTCAAGTGGAGGGGGCCAAGTTCTTTTAGGCAGTCAGCAGCAATAAGACAAGGAGCAATGGATACAAACTGGAAAAGGGAAGCTTTCTTCTCAACATGCCCAGAGATGTTGTGGATTCTCCTTTTCTGTAGCCTTTCCAAACCCACCTGGATGCATTCATGTGCGAACTACTCTAGGGGATCCTGGCTTGGTAGGGGGTTGGACTGGATGATCTCTGGAGGCCCCATCAAAATTCTAAAGTTCTGTGATTCTGTGAAATGTCATGGCCAGAGTACTGTCATGGGCATCCTTCTTTTGTTTAGGAGAGAAAAATTCACTATGTAATTTCAAAAATCACATGGAGAAATCCAGCCTGTTGAGAAAAGAGCAGACCTCTATTTCTGTCGCACCACTAAAATAAGCCTCAGCGTAGCAGTTTCCTTACACAGAGATCCTGGCTGACACCTTCAAGAATCTGCTTCAATACCTTGGCTTTCTCCCAGGGCCAAACTCCTACTCACTCTCTGCTGCACAGAAAAGGAGCCTCAAAGCAACATGAAACCTGAGCACCATGCTTAAACCAGTGACCAACTCTTCCCAAGCTCAGTCTTGCTCAAACCTACACTGGCCCTGTGCAATGTCTTCAGCCCTCCTCGACAGCCAAGCTTGGACAAGTGGAACTTTGTATCCATGTCAGTAAGATTTGTTTTCCCACGTTAAAGATGTGCCAGCAGCAACATCTAACACTGCCCAGCAAAAGAAAATTCCTGTAAGATATAAAGCAGATAAAGCTAGATATAAACTGTTATTAACAAATTTAAACAAGATAAGAGTATGTAGTGACAATCCAAGCAGCTTCTGGTCCATCTGCCCAGTACCTTATCATAGTACTTCTACTGACATGGTTGGATCTTCAGTGGGGTCTCAGTGAACAAGTACAGACCAAAGTTCTTCGTGGATTTTTTCATGGAATCATAGAATCAGTCAGGCTTGGAAAGGACCACAAGGATCATCTAGTTCCAAGCCCCTTGCCATAGGCAGGGACACCTCACACTAGATCAGGCTGTCTACAGCCTCATCCAGCCTGGCCTTAAACACCTCCAAAGATGAGGCTTCCACCACCTCCCTGGGCAACCCATTCCAGGCTCTCACCACTCTCACAGTGAAGAACTTCTTCCTGACATACAGTCTGAATCTACCCATTCCTAGCTTTGTTCCATTCCCCCTAGTCCTGTCATTACCTGGCATCCTAAGAAATCCCTCCCCAGCTTTTCTGTAGGCCCTCTCAAGATACTGGAGGGCCACAATAAGGTCATCTGGGAGTCTCATGGTAAAGAAGTTCTTCCTAACATGCAGTCTGGGTCTACCCATTCCTAGCTTTGTTCCATTCCTTCTAGTTCTATCACTACCTGACATCCTAAAGAGTCCCTCCCCAGCTTTCTTGTTGCCCCCCTTAAGATACTGAAAGGTCACAATCATAGAATCATAGAATGGTCTGGGTTGGAAGGGATGTCCAAAGATCATCTAGCCCAGTGAGGATAATGCAGAGCTTCCTGAGCAGTCTGATCATATGGCTTGAAGGCTGGAGAAATTAAAAAAAAATTATATTGCTTGTATTGTCTGGGTTCTAGGAGATGAACCAAAAAAGAAAAAAAAAACCACAAAAAATCTCCAGAAAATGTGCAGAATGTAAAGAAAGTAAAAGTATTTTCTCATCAAACAGTTAAAAAACAGGAAGAGTTTAGATGTCGCTGTTCAGGGACTCTTGTTTACTGACAGAAATTTATTTGACCATCTGGGTAAAGAAAGACTGCAGTAAACCACATGGAGGAAATAAAAATAGAGGAACAACAAGTAGCTGATTTTATTTGACTTGAGCCTAAAACTCTGTGGAACAGGAAGCTACTTCGTGTCAAAGACGTTATTGATGAGGCATTTCAGTCACTCTCCAGTCCTTCCAACAACATACTAGATCTCCCTTGCCAGCAAACCTTGTCTTGAAACGTGACTCCCATCCCAAACTTGCCAGAAACATCACCAGGTACAAAAGACAAATTGATGAGCCTTTTGGAAAGGGACCACCAGAGGAAGAAGCACCTGTCTGATGCTCCACAGTATAAGAAAACTCTTTTGGAGAAAGAATAGGAGGCTTTTTGCTGTGTTTATTCATCAGGATTGGTGGTGGCGGGGGGGGAAATCTTCCTTTTCTTGACAAGCATAGTGCAAATATTGAAATGGAAGAAAATGCTGCCCACTGTTCAGCAGGATCTGAACACTGCGTCTCAGTGTTTTGGTACCCACCTCAAGCAGACACACAACCTCCTCCCTTGTTCAGGCCAGGCAGTGCTGTCTGTGATAGCTGCAGAGCGGAGGTTGTGCTTGCTTGGGAGATATGGCAGTGCAGCACCAAGATGTCCAGCTGAGGGACCCAAAAGCTGTTGCTAGCAAGGCACGAGTAGAGGAGCTATCACCCGAGGTAGCCCTGCTACCATCAGCCCAGACTGGTGCTGGCACAGAGAGGTGTGACAGCTACAGCTTGCGCTGTGCTTAGACAAGTCTCTCTTCCTTCTGCTTGCAAAAGCCCTGGGCTAGGTGCAAAATCTTAGACCCACCTTCTGCAAAGATATTTGCTCTCTTCTCCAGACTAAACAGCCCTAGGGCTCTCACTCTCCACAGGGGAGATGCTCAAGTCCTCTAATCATCCTCGTGGCTCTCCACTGGACTCTGCAGCAGGTCCCTGTCTGTCCTGAACTGGGGAGTCCAAAACTGGACACAGTGTTGCAGGGGTGGTCTCATCAGGGCAGAACAGAGGGTGAGAAGAAACTTCCTGGACTGAAATAGTTTCAGAAACACCAAAAAATTTTCTGAATGTCTGTCAAGACATGGCCCAGGCCCTCCTGCAGTTAGATGGCTCAGGTCATGGCTACACAGAAACATTTCTAGTGTCTGAGAGGATGGCTTCAGGGCCACAGTGGTGATGATAACCAGAATTAACTACTCAACAGAGAGAATGATGTTTTATTAGACATCCTTTCCCAAGAAACAGAAAAACAGCTGAATGATCCAGCCAAATGGATTTTGCCAGGTTGCTGGTATCTGTATATGACACACAGCTTTGCCATCAGCCACTTGTATACTGCCAGTCACAAAGGAAAAAAAAAGCAGTGTGTTGGCAAACCTAAAGTTATGCTCCTAACACATTTAATGCTCTCAGTGACTGCTCTGCTGGCCAGGTCCTGCCCTTGCCTGCCAGACTCTGGTCAAATCTTGTAGTTTTAAAATCCAGTTTATTCTTAACATTGCTTTCTACCCCCCATTTCTCTGTTACTGTGTGTGGAGAGTGACACACGGCAGGAGGAGAACGTCTGTCAGCTCAAAGGCTGTCAGCTGAAGCAGTGTGCTGTGGGGGGAGAAAAGTGACGTGACAGTGAAACATTCTTTCCTGGATTATTTCCTTTTATTTCTTCAGATAGATTTTTTTTTTTTTTTTAAACGCTAGTGGGACAGTAAGCAGAAGTCTCCAGAGAAAATCCTAGGTTCGAGAAATGGCCCAGTGCAAACTGCATGAGGTTCAACAAGTCCAAGCGCAAGGTCCCACACCTGTGTCAGGCCAGTCCCAGGCACAAATATAAACTGAGTACAGAGTGGGTTGAGAGCAGCCCTGAAGAGAAGGACTTGGGGGTGTTGGTAGATGAGAAGCTCACCATGAGCAGGCGTGTGCTCATGGAACCCAGAAGGCAAACATATCCTGGGATGCATCAGGAGGAATATGGCCAGCACATCAAGAGAGGTGATTCTTGCCTTTTGCTCTACTCTGCTCTGCTCAGACCCCACGTCAAACATGGTGCCCAGTTCTGGTGTTCCTACTGTTAAGAGGGACGTAGATCTGTTGGAACAAGTCCAGAGGAGGGCCACAAAGGTGATCCAAGGGCTGCAACACCTCTGCTATGAGGATAGGCTGAGGGAACTGGGATTGTTCAGCCTGGAATCTCCTTCTCTGAAGACTGAGATTATATAGCTGTAAATATCTGTGTATATATGCTTGTGTGTGTGTGCCACGCTGTAAATATGGCTTCATTCCTTAACATCCAACCAGCTGAGTTAGTCTGGTGAATTAGTGTGGGGCATGGGAAACTCCCAAACTACCACAGTTTTTTATGTTTGCACATAGATGCATGCTTGTAAACAGATTTTCTCAAAGCCATGTGTTGCCATGTGCTACCCCTCTAGCACCAGCTTAGGGCAGCCACCTCCAGCAAGGTGTCTGCTCACAGCTGGTATCTGCTGTCCCGCCTGTGCTACTCTGTTGGCAGGATATGGAAAGCAGCCAGATTTTGAAGAGTGAGTTTGGGTTGAAAACACCTCTGCCCTCATTGAGATCTGCTCCTTCCAGATTTAACTTAAGGTAGAATTTTATCTTGTTCGTGCACATGGGTTGTGTGCTCAGGGGAGTGAAAGAAACTATTGCTACAAACCAGAAATGTCAGGTTTTTAACTCAATTCATGATACTCACCCATCAAATGTCATTCTTTTCCTACAGGCTGTGCATTTTTTTTTCTCCCTATTTTTCAAACTTTAGAGGAGTGGTAGTTTGGGGGTTTCCCACCCCCCTACAAACTCACCAGAGTAACTCAGCCAGCTGGAAGTTAAGGAATGAAGCTATATTTACAGCACGACGCAATTTAAAAGCATATATACACAATATATACAGATATTTGCAACTATGTAAAAGTTAAAAAGAATACAGAAATACAAAAGCCCTCCCGAACAGCAGAAACACCCAGATTCTTCCACACCCTCCTCCCTTATTTCAGAATCTTTTATGTGCAAGTGATGAGCTGCGGGAAGCCAGACAAGGAGCTAGCAGGAAAGAAAAATAATAGATTGGGTTACACAGGTTCAGGCAAAGGAATTAGTGAAGCAGGCGGCAGCCAGAGACTGACTGCATTTTGTTTATGTTTCTCGTTTTTATAGAATCATAGAATCATAGAATAGTAAGGT
>VWZE01019996.1:0-16352 GCA_013396675.1 Eubucco bourcierii
CTGCTCCCTCCCTCGAGATGTTCAAGGCCAGGTTGGAGGAGGCCTTCAGCGATCTGTACTAGTGGGAGGTGTCCCTGCATATGGCAGGGGGTTGGAACTGGATGATTCTTGAGGTCCCTTCCAACCTTACTATTCTATGATTCTATCTAATCCAACCTCTCTGCCATGGACAGGGACATTTCTCAACTAGACCAGGTTACTCAAGGCCCCATCCAACCTGGCCCTGAACACCTCCAGGGAAGGGACACCCACTACCTCTCTGGACAATCCATTCCAGAGTCTTGTCACCCTTGTAGTGAAGAATCTCTTCCTAAGATCCAAACTAAACCTATTCTCCCACAGTTCAAATAACTGGATCATTTTCCCAACTTGGCAAAAAAATCATTTGGAGATTCATAAATGGTTCTGAGATTCACCCTGAATTTTTCAGAGTAACACTCTTCTTTTGGCTGAAGATATTTTTGTCTCTACATACTGTAATCAGGACAGTGGGAACCAGAGTCCAGCTACTAAAAGCGAAAAGTGAGGAACATCTGCTGAGAAATTCATCTTATTCCAGAGTACAATGGAAACACCCTGATTTGAAACTAATGCAGACCATTAATCTTTTTGGCACGAAAGTTGAATTATTTTGTAGATAAAATATAAAAGATCAATTTTCAGCACGCTGTGCAGGTAATTAGGCATGCAACTTCTGTGTATGGAACAACCCCAAACAACGAGAGCAGTGCGAGAGGCCTATGTAATATCTTGCAATTTCAATCTACACATTTAATGAGAATACTGAAATGTTTTAGCTGCAATTGCAAGGCTCCTACTTCAGGTTAACACCTAATTTTCAATTTTAAATGGAATATGGCAAGGGATTCACTCTTCTTTGATTTTGAAGTGAGCCAGCATGATGTAAAAACAGATGCAGCTCCTTAAAATAGATACACCATGAATTGTATTTATTTTCCCTACTGCCTCCCCTCACACCACAGCAATACACTGGTCAAGCAGCAATCACACAAAGAAGCTGGCTACCTTGTCCTTGAGTTGACAAAGCTTCAGTGATGTCAAACGGCCCACTGAAGGTCTCTCTGTTTCCACACTCAACGAATCATAGTCTTTTCTGAGTCTTCCAGAGCAGTGCCAAAAGCAAAGCACACCAGTGCAATTAAACAGAAACAATCTTAAGGTCATCCTTGGGAAACACAGACGTTCAGGACTGGCAGCATTAGTTCTTTTTTAATACCACCAGAAAAACCCTCCTCATAGACTCATCGAATGGGTTGTGTGCTGGTTTGAGGCTAATTGGAATACTTTAATGACAAAAATCAGATTATAGGTTGTGAAAAGCAAATGATGGTGATGTCTGCTTCACTCATAGGCTTGCTGAGATGTATGAAAACAAGGACACAAACAAAGATAATGCAGAGAGCCTCTCTCTGTCAGAGTCTCTGTGTCTTCTCCCTTGGCTTCTGCTGTGTAACCCAACTAATCACTCTGCTTCTAACTCCCCTTACCTATCCTCCTAACTCACCTTGCATGTAAGGTAGATTCTTGGATAAGGTAGAGTGGTGGAAAGAAGGTGGAAGGGTGGTTGGGAGCTCCTCCTGGGGACTCTGATTTTCTGGGAGGGCTACTGTGTTTCTGTATTACTTTTAATTTGTATATTTTTGTATATTTCTTTAAATATTTGTGTATATTGTGCATATCTCTGCTTGTAAATTGTGCTAAGCTGTAAATAGAGCCTCAGTCCTTAACTTCCAGCCAGCTGAGTCTAGTCTGGGTGATTTTCATAGAGTTGAGGGGGCAGGTAACTCCCAAACCAGCAAAGGTTGGAAGGGATCTGTAAGAATCTAAATCCTCTCTCCCTTGTTCAAATCAATAAAGATTGCCTTTGTTACCATTTCAGACCCAGCCCAGGCTCCTGGCTGAATGCTCAAGGAGGTAAATACAGGTGCTTTTGTGACCTTCCCAGAGTCAGCTTGAATCATAGAATGGTAAGGTTGAAAGGGACCTCAAGGATCACCTAGCTCCAACCCCCTGCCATAGGCAGGATGTGTATGGAGTATGTGGAGTATGGACCGGTAAGTTGGGCAGGGAGGGGGCTGAAGTCCTCCCTGGTGCCACCACCATGCCCCTGCAAATGCAGGAGAGTACACAGGAAGATTCCCTGGGGAGCTTCCCCTGGACATCGATCTAGAAAACTGTATAAAAAGGCCAAGAAGAACACCTCCACCGGGACACCTCCACCAGAAGAATGAGGAAGAACAGCTCCTGCAGGACACCTCCAGAAGAACAACTCCTGACAAACTCCACTGAAGAACATCCCTAGACCAGGCACATGTGTCTCTCTCCTCTCTCTCCCTCTCCTTCCCTCCCTCACCCCATCTTCAGCTGATGGTAATATAATCCCTGCTCTTTTTTTTTTCCTTCGTTCTTCCCTCTCCCTCTTTCCCCCTCTGTCTTGTTCAACTTTAATGAATAGTTTTGTGGTGATACACGGTCTCACTTGCACCTTAATTTCACAACATGGAAATCTGTAAGACTACATCTTGCTCTTCTGGACAGAGACATTGTTCATCTCTGTTCTCCAGACCTTGACAGGACCTTGAAAGATCTAGTTACAATCGCCTGACGTGGGCAGGGACACCCTCCACTACACCAAGTTGCTCAAGGCCTCGTCCAACCTGGTCTAACTCACGGTAAGTACATCTCCAAACTGGAAGAACAGGTTGGCAACATGGCCTTGCTTAGTCTGCCTGGTTTTTGTCCCTCCCCTCTCCTCTGTCACATGTTGGATTTGATCATTACCTAGTGTTAAGTTTCAAACCAAACACGACCTTGCAATATCGAAGTGCTCCTTAACTGGCAGGTTAAATGTTCCTTGGTACTCCAAGGAAGTCCTGATGTTAATGGGAGAGTCTAACAAACTGCTTTTCTCCATTTGGGTTCCAGTGCTGAATAAAACCCCAATTTTGCCTCCTCTCCAGATGATGTATTAGTTTCTCTTTATCACATTTCTGAACTAATTGTTTCAGAGTAGCAGCGCTACTCTTAAGTGTCTAGGCTCTGATCACATCATTCCTACTCTAGAAGTATGCAGATGAGTAAGAAACTGCTTTAGGAAGCAGTATTTAAATACATACCCATTAGCTATATCCATTTCAAATGACAAATTGTTCTTTTAATCACCTCCCCAGAACTCTACATTTAATTGCTCAGAGCATTTCCAACAACTCTGTTGTGCTTCCTCAATAGTTGAAAGTGTTTTAAATTGCTTCTTGCCTATAATAATTTTGAGGGTAGAAAGATGATAGTTTAGTTTATTGCTCAACTAAAGCACATCTGATTTCTTCGGGATGTTAAATATCAAGGAGATAAGCTCAAGGAAACTAATGGAAATACCCAAGAGTAAATTTTCAAAGGAATGTGCTAACATTTCTAGGTGCAAGTTGTCCTCAGTGACAAATTTCATTTGGTAGTCTTGCCCTCATTTAGGAGAAGGTATTTGGTAAACCCCTGTGAAAAACAAAAATTACTTGCGGTAGTCTTGTTAAGAGTGTAATGATCAGCCATGACTGTGTGCTGGGACTGCAGCCATCTCCCTCCTGCCTCTTCCTAATCAATTATCCTGCTTCCAAAGAAAAGCTCAAATATTTTAGCAGAGAAGATAATAAATAGCTGGAGGAGAAAAACCCCGCAGCAACAATTTAGGGATAAAAATAATCTTGAGAGAGGGCCAAATCCAGTTATTTCCTCCAATTTTCTTTTCTTCTTCCCGAGGCATGCCTGAGACACCTGGGAGCAGCTAAGTGAAAAGCCTCAACCTGAACTTTTTTCTCGCAATTTGGTTCTTCCTAATTGATCTCCTCCCCTTTCCTTCCGTCGTCAACATTTTCCACCAAATACCCCTCCCCCAGGAGACACAGCTCTCATTAAAACATTCTCATCCCATATCGCTGCCTCAGGTTGAGGAAAGAAGGCCAACAAGAGCAGGTATCAACAACAAAGTGCACATCCCATAGAATTCTGAGGTCTTCTGGAGTGCCCACACACATATGTTGCTGATGAAACTTACACAGTATTATTCCCACAAAAATCTGTTTTGCTCTTTGTTCTCTCATGCTACTCCTATAAGTAAACAGCTGATAGTAAATCTCCAGTGGAAATCAAATGCACTGCAACCAGCAGGAGCTGACCCAATCTTATGCAAAAGTCCTCCTTAGGCTATAGGTGAAATTGTACCTCTCACTGAACACACTATAGGTTCTGCCATGCTCTCACCTGCCACTAACAAAACCAATAACCTATGTTTAAAATTCTGGTAGTTAAGGATTTTATTGTCTTATTTGTGTACTTGAGAATGTTACTTGCAATATACAGAAATAGATAGAAATGACTGAAGGCTAGAATTTTTCCTTAAAAAAAAAAAAAAAGACAGATAAAAAGCTGCAATATTCCCATAATCATTTTGCAATTCAAGATGTAGTGCAAAATTTACAAGAACTAATATTACTGTTTCCAGGCTTTATGCTCTCCTGACTACTTGGTTGTAAAGCTATATCCTTCCTGATCTACATATATCTCTTAAAGTAAGACTGACAGAAGGGGTAGGAGATCAAATACTCATTCATAACTACAGGGTCACGGATTCTGACTGCATTGGTTTGGGATGTGCATAATGAAACACGAAGTGAACAAAAGAGTTCTGTAGGAATCACAGAACCATAGAATGGAAGGGGTTGGAAGGGACCTGTGGTGATTGAGTCCAAATGACCCTGCCAAAGCAGGATCACCTTGGGCAGGTCACACATCCAGGGGAGTTTTGAATGTCTCCAGAAAGGAGACTCTGCAGCCTCTCTGGGCAGCCTATTTCCATGTTCCTTCACTCTTACAGTAAAAAGTTTTCCCTTGTGTTGGGGTGGAATTTCTTACACTGCAGTTTGTGTCTGTTGCTCCTTGTGCTACCACAAGACACCATTGAAAAGAGACTGGCACCTTCTTGACACCCACACTTCAGGTACTTAGAAACTTTACTAAGATTTTCTCTCAGTTTTCTCTATTCCAGACTAAAGAGCCCCAGGGCTCTCAACTTTTCCTCATCACTCCTTTCACCATCCTCACAGTCCCCTGTTAGCCTCTTTAATATATCCCTGTCCCTCTTGAACTGGGTAGCACAGAACTGGACACAATACTCCAAGAGTGGTCTCACTAGGTCAGAGTACAGAGGGAGAAGCAGCTTTCTTGACCTGCAGGACACACTCTTGTTAATGCATGCCAGCATACCACCAGCCTTCCTGGGCACAAGAAAGCACACTGCTGGAACTGGGAGTCATACCATGCTTGTCCAATTTGCCCTTTACCAAACTGGAATAATCCATCTTTTGCTAGAAGTTACTTAGGCAAATTATACATCTCCATGGTAGCTTAAAATCAGGTACTGTAAGTGGCTGCTAACACTGCACAAATAAATAAATCAGCATATAGCAACATTGGTCTGATTTCCTTCAGCCTGGAATGTAGGTTTATCACAAAAGTGCTTTCAAAAGATTGCATTTGATACAGTAGAGAGCAGCAAGAGTGTCTCTGAAGCATTGGTTTATTACTGGTGGTGAAAATAATGCTCTGACAGATAGAAATCATCAAGAAATCCAGCTGTGAATGTGTGTTATTGTCCCTCATATGGACAAATGTAAGTGTCTCTCGGGTACCATTTGATTTCAGACTGTCAGTTGAAATTTGTGCAGATGATGATGACGATGACACCAGCAGGGCTACAGCAAAACATATTTTTAAATAAAAATACCATTTCTCTTTGGCAGATTGAGAAGAGCTGGAGAACACTGTGGAACCATTTATAAGGCCATTGCTTTTACAATATTCCACCTGCTCTTCTCCTTAGAATGCATCTTTGTGAAAAAACCTCCTAACATGCCTGCTGCAAGTATGATTTATTCCTCATGCCCAAGGAAGTGTCATCCACAATATGTAACAAAAGCAGAAAGAGGTGCAAAACCAGGATGTTTTCCACTTCCTGAAGACACACTGAGGAGCAGCAGAAAAGAAACCAAATTCTGGAGTTCCATCAGTTTGATTTGGTTTTGTTTTAACAGTATGAAGTGATTTCAAAGCCAAACAAGTGAAATCAATTCAATCTGCAGCTCCCTGGAAAAAAAAAAAAAACAAAAAAACAGCAAGTTGATATTTAACAGCTGCAGAAAAGAAATAATCAAAGCATCAAAATATTCCTGGCACATGAGATACTTTCCATCCCATGTTATTCATGAAGGCACAGTCCTGCTAGAACTTGCAGGTCTCCAAATGGCAATACAAGAGGCATGAGCAATAATCTGCAAGTCTAAACACTCATTTGCAAGAGACATGGCATTATTCACTGAATGATCTGTCACAGCAAACAGTCAGCAATAAATTGGCATCTATTTTTTCATCATCTAATATCATTCCACATCAGCATGTCAGAACTTTAAAACAATATGCTGTAAGTTAAATTGATCCCTCTCTATCAAACAGGGTCTTACTTATTGATTAATAGTCTGCATTTTTCATAGCAAGACACAGAGGACATGTTCTGGTGTGTTACAGGCATAGAAATACTTTTGCCATGCTGCATGAAACAGGAACACATCTAACACGAGGCTCATCATGAATATATGACAAATGGAACTTCCTTGCAATTTCCAAGCAACAGCTTGTCAGGTCCACAATGGTCTTGCCATTCAGCAAAGTTCTTGTGGGTTACAGTCATATTCCACACAGTAACAAGATAACAGGGACTAGATCACAGAACTGTCAGGGTTGGAAGGGACCTCAAAGATCCATCCAGTTCCAAACCCCCTGCCACCAACAGAAAGCCAATGCCTCATTTTTCCAGGCAAGCCTGGATTCCTTAAAATATCCAAATCACCATCAAGCAAACGTTCACCTACCACCATTAAAAAGCACCTTTTTCTCTGTGCATACAGCAACTCTGAAACCACCACAACAGAAAAGGACTATGCCTCATTGCTTACTCTTCTCCCGAAGAGCAGAATATACCTCACAAATCCAAAATCAATGTCAGATTAGTAAAACTGACTGCACTAAGCAAGTATCAACCACACTACCTAGCAAACAGCTCACACAGTCAACTGAGTCCTGGGCTGCATCAAGAGAACCATGGCCAGAGGGCAAGGGAGGGGATTCTGCCCCTTTACTCTGCTCTTGTCAGACCCCATCTGGAATCCTGTGTGCAGTTCTGGATCCCTCAGCACAGGAAGAACATGGAACTGTTGGAGCAGTTCCAGAAGAGGCCACAAAGATGCTCAGAGGGCTGCAGCAGCTCTGCTATGAGGATAGACTGACAGAGCTGGGGCTCTGCAGCCTGCAGAAGAGAAGGCTTCCAGAAGACCTTAGAGTAGCCTTCCAGGATCTGAAGGGGACCTACAGGAAGGCTGGGGAGGGACTATTTATAAGGTCTTGTAATGACAGGACAAGGGGCAATGGGTTTGAACTGGCAGAGGGGAGATTTAGACTGGATGTCAGGAGGAAGTTCTTTCCAGTGAGGGTAGTGAGACACTGGCACAGGTTGCCCAGGGAGGTTGTGGCTGCTCCGTCCCTGGAGGTGTTCAAGGTCAGTCTAGATGAAGCCTGGAGTGACCTGTACTAGTGGGAGGTGTCATAGAATCATAGAATGGTAAGGTTGGAAGGGATCTCAAGGACCATCTAAATCCAACCCCCTGCCTATTGCAGGTCCCTTCCAACCCTACTGTTCTATGACTCCATGAAACAGAAATGGCTGAGGACAAGCCACATGATAATCAAGCTACAGATTCAGTATTAAGAGTAAGTAAAACCCTAAAGGAACTTGTGGATTTGCTTTCCTTGGGATTTTGTTGCTTCTCAGATACTGATTTTGGAACAAAACCTGCAGCAGAGAAAAATCATTTTTAGATCTCCATATGCCTAGCCTTCTCCATTCTTGGCAGAATGGGGAGAAATTAGCCTTGCATGAATGTGTTTTAACCAGCTGCACGTTAAGTGTGTCCAACACTAAGTTTTGTTTGGTGAGACGTTTGTTGTATCGACAGCTCTTTAAAACCAGCAGAGACACAACAGTAACACAGTCAAAGCAGCTGTAGGGAGTTCAGCAGAATTTAATGGTTGTAACAATTGTAAAAGAGAGCAGGAGATCTACATCAATCAGTTGCAGACATCACTTTGTCTTTTGAGTCTGTGGGCGAGATGATTTACTGGTTTGTGGAGAACACAAAGGAGGGTATTTTAGCAGATTCCCTTGTAACTGAGTAAGAATTTGATGCACAAGTATGGCTGTGCAGAATGATGACAGATGACCATCTTAATTATCCAAAAATCACTGCTCAATTATAATACATCTTATATTATTGAGGCTAAAACCCAGCTGAATTAGTAAAGTATTTGGGGGGAAGTCATTGTAGAGTGGTTTATGTTGGAAGGGACCTCAGAGATAATCTACTCCAACCTTCTCACTGTGGGCAGGGATGTCACTCAACTAGACTTGGCTGCTCAAGGCCTCATCCAACCTGGACTTGGACACCCCCAGGGAAGAGGCATCCAGAACCTCCCTGGGCAACCCATTCCAGAGTATTGCCACCCTTGTACAGAAGAACTTCCTCCTAAGATCTCCAGTCTAAACCTATTCTCCCTGCAGCTTATAAAAACCATTCCTCCTTGTCCCGTCTCTAGACACCCTTAGGAAAAGTCCCTTTCCAGCCTTCCTGTAGGATCCCTTCAAGTGCTGAAAGACAGCTCTAAAGTCTCCCCAGAGTCTTGTCTTCTCCAGGCTGAACAACCCCAGCTCCCTCAGCCTATCCTCACAGCAGAGGTGATCCAGCCTCCACACATCTATGGAATCTCCCATTCAGTATCTCAAATGATTCTCCTAAAAAAGGGCATGCTCAAAAAAGGGGAAATACAACTCTAAAGAAAGTATTGGTGTGGTTTGTGATACAGGTTGGGTTTAATGACAGAAATACAAAACTTATCTGAGCACACTCAACTGGAAATGCTGATCACCCTCTTCCTCCTCCCACACACCAACATCCATCACACAGAGAAAGCTAAACTACAAACTCAGCACATGAGCTCATGTTTATAAAGTGAAATGGAGTTTCATTGTCGGTTTAAATGGTAGATGTCCATACCCTGATGGAACCAGAACTCCAGACTTACAAAGGACAAAAGTACCATTAACTGCATGAATAATTTGCTCCCCATTGAAAGGGGATATTAATGTTACTCATGTGAATAGCTGTGACTAAGATAAGCAAAGCAAAAACATGGCAAATTGTAGAAGGGAAGCAATTTCCCTCTTTCCACAGTATAAGCTGGGATGAACATTGGTTTCTATTGTAACTGGAATGCTGCACGTGGAGGAATAATCATAATTTAATCAAGTCTCTTCCTGAAGGTTCTATGCAGAGAATGTAAGAAGTAAGTGTAATTAAACCAGCAAGAACTTAGAAATTGCACAACATGACAGAACACAAAAGAACAGCATTTGGGGGGCTAAAGGGGAAGAGGAAACATTTGAGAAGGTTTTTCAGAATTAGCATTGTCTGAAACAATTTGGTAGCTCAGTCCCATGAATACTGAATCGAAGAAAAAAATTAAAATATTAGATCACTGATCTGGAAAGGGCTGAACAACCCTCAGGCCATGTCAGCTGTTCCTAAACCATCCCTGCTCTTCCTATTTCTGCTTAATGGATGGATATTTTATCCAAAACTTTCCAACCTGCATCCAACCACAGTAGTTCTAGAGACAGTGTACGCTTAACGCCACCATTTTGGTGAAGAAGAGGAAGGGTATTTTTCCACCTTGATCCATGTCTCCCAAAAACTTGTAATGATTAATCCTCCAGCTGTGAAACACACCCAAGGATTTTACCTAATTCTGGTATCAATTCACAATTCAGGGAGCCCTCAGTTTGCTTTCTTTTTTTTTTTTTTTTTTTGCATGAACAACACAATTAGTGTGTGGAGTGTCAACCACATCCCATCTGCTCACTGCAAAAAGAAATTCTCACCTCTTCCACGTGTTGATTTGAACCACTGTGCTCAGCAACATCAGCATGCTTGGTCTCACCTTCTGCTTAACACCTCACACAAACATTGCAAGAGCCAGGCAGAGTTGTAGTCCCTTCGGTGATCACCTCTGCGTGCGTGGCCATGTGATGGAGGTGAGTGTAAGAAGGGCTGGAGCAGTCCAGACCTTGGAGTGCATGTAGAAACAAAATGTAATCATTCTAATTCTTACAGATAGCTGAGAAAATGGGTCATTCTCCCAGCAGCTGGAAAGACAAAGCTGTTGTAAGGCTATAAAGATGATTTAAGGGGGTGTATCAGTTTAGAGAGAAAAATTCTGCAAGCTCAGACAGTTGTAAAATTGCCACTTTGTGGCTGTGTCTGCTTGGACTCTGGCAATTTAAAGAATACCTCTATCATTGTATTGAATGTTTAGTTTACATTACCTTGTCTTTGCAATCAAATCAAATGTTTGACATCACAGCCCTTCAATAATGAGACCCCATGTCAATTAAAAAAAAAAAAAACACATACACAATACAATTTCAAATCCTACTTGAGGCTCAACAGCAATTAGTCACAGTCTCAAGATGCAGAATGAATGATAACAGGTATGAAGAACTTTTGATCCCCCAAGAAACCACACACCCAGTTTTCTCACCCTGCTCCAAGACAGCAGTGTTTTCAATTACTGTTACACTATCAAATGTCTCGAGTGCAAGAAAGCAGGTAGATACTAGAATAATTAAAGACAACAATCTGCTCCCTGCAATTATCTAGTCAGACAGAAAACCAGACTCATAAGGCTTGGCAATTGTGAAACTGGGCAGAATTTAACTCCAGAAGATAATTAATGACTGGAACTATCAAAAAAATCAGACATGTTAAGCACACAAAAATCACTAGGAGCTAAAAAGGCTTTCCAAGATAAAAGCAAATCCACCTAAGTACTTCTCTCTCTCTCTCTTTTAGTTTTGTTTTCTCCCTCTGTGTATTTATTCCAAAACCAAGTTTCACTCTTGCTGTCTATTCCATTTCCAGGAGATATTCCAGTTTGCAGTCAATCAGCTCTGGCTGAAGCACGGAGCTTGGAAGCTCTCTTACCTCCTGCCCGAGGGGGTGGTCCACAGAGCAGCACAACTCCCTGCCCTTCTCGAACAGACACCGCGCTTCTCATTTTCGTCCTGGAGTTCTCAAACTCTGTTTTTGAAAGAAAGGTGGTAGGTAGGTATTAGGAAGCAAAAAAGACTAAACATCAGGGATTTTCAGTTCCCAAACCCTCCTGTCAGATCTCTTAGGAGGCACCAAAGTTCAGTGATTTCAGTCAGTTGGTCGCAGAAGAAACAGATGCTCAGAATGAGGGAGGATGACAGAATAAAGAACAAACTAATTTGCAAGAACAATTAAACAAATTCTGTGATTAATTTTTGTTCTTATTCTAGGCTTATGCTATCCTAATTTGGACAACCAGAAAGAAGTTGTAAGCGTAACTTAAAAATAGATCTTCAAGCCACTGTTACTTCTGAAATGAAGGTTCTGATGCAAATAACATCAGGATCCTACTGAGCTCCCCTAACCAACTGTAAAATGAGACTAGGAACAGAGTTAATCAGAACACAGATATAAATCTTTTCCAACAGAAAGGAAACCCCTCAACCATCTCCCTGTGGCAGAAAGCTTTGTAACATTTCTAAGCTCTGCTGAAAACAAGCACTTTGCACCTCAGTGTATTGACCCAGCTCTCTGCTCTGCCTGGCCTCAGGTCTTCTGGGACCTTTTTAAGCTGTGTGAGAGGGGAAACAAATGCTACTGAGTCTCCAGAAATGAAAAAATAGCAGAGCAGCAGTATTTTATCATAAATTTAAATTAACTTTCCCTCTTAAGTGGTGACTCAAGATCCAGGAAAGTATATGTCTATGGCAGGGGGTTGGAACTAGATGATCCTTGAGGTCCCTTCCAACCTTACCATTCTATGATTCTACAGCCTCATTAAATCCTTGAATTGAGCTAGATACAAGCTCACATTGAGGTTCTATACAAAGAAAAGTTTTTTCCATTAAAAAGCCACCTACTTTTCCATAATAAACCCAAGCAATTAAAAAAACACCCTACATTTATTTATGACCTTGTACAGGATACTAAAATAGAGTCTTTAAAACAGGACTATCTTTATAACCAAGTGTAACAGCAGCAGTAAGTTGACCAACAGTAGCTAATTCCCCAAATACAGTTTTTAATATTGAACAGCAACAGCTGTTGCAGTGAGAACACTGAGCAAGATGAGCACTTCAATCCTCCACTTTACAAAAATACATTTAATGTTGGACTATTCCTTGTCACTGCCCACACAGTTGATAGGAGAGGTTCTTTAAAAAGGTCTGTTTGCAGCTTTCCAACTGTGAGTTAATTTCTGTGCAGGCACATCTCAGTGCCTGCGTTTCTGTGCACAAAGTTTGGATCCTTGCCCTGGCTGTGTTGTGGAGGTCACATACAACCCAAACCAAGCTGATTTCACTGGGAGGGGGAGGGTGCTAAGGGAACTGGAGCATCTCTCTTACAAGGAGAGGCTGAGATTGCTGTGGCTGTTTGGCTTGGAGAAGAGTAGCCTGATAAGAGATCTCTTCAACGCTCAGCAAGAGCTACAGGGTGCGGCTGGGCTCTTTTGAGCGGTGCCCAATAATGGGACAAGGGACAGTGCATACAAACTACAACACAGGAGATTTCACTGCAACTCAAGCAAAAACTTCTTTGCTGTGAGGGTACTGGAGTCCTAGAGCAAGCTGTCCAGAGATGTTCTTCTCTAGAGATTTCTGAAACCCACCTGGACATTGTGATCCCATGCAATCTGGTCTAGGCGATCCTGCCCTGGCAGAGAGTTAGTCTACAGGAAGCATAGCAGGTTGTGCTAGTTGTAGCACAGGAGGTTCCAGCTCAACACAAGGGGAGATTTCTTTACTGTAAGGGTCCCAGAGCACTGGCACAGGCTCCCCAGAGAGACTGTGGAGTCTCCTTCTCTGGAGACACTCAAGCTCCCATGGAGATGTGTTCCTCTGTGACCTGAGCTATATGGTATGGTCCTGCTCTGGCGGGGAGGTTGGACTGGATGATCTCTTCAGGTCCCTTGCAACACCTAACATCCTGTGAGCCTGTGATCTCCAGAGGCCCCTTCTAACATCTGCTATTCTGTGAAAACAACATGTCCTACAATTTGTTTCAGGCCTCCTAAACATCCTTCTCTTCCCTCTCTAGCAACTTAGATTCATGAGCTGCCCCTGACACAATTCTCCTGAGTCATGAAAGCAAGAAGCAAGAGCTGACAGGACCCCAGAGGACACAGATTATTCTACATTAGCATGAAAGCAAGCATACCATTTGAATTCTAAAGCTTACAACAAGGAAAAAGAAGAAAAAAAAATATCCCAGCACGTTTATGTTACACAGAAAATTAACGTAGACAAAATACTACCCCCTCCTACAACACAGCCACCACAAGGCATAGATGCAGTGACACAATTTCTGCAATTAGAAGATGGTGATGAACCATTTCACTTTAAGCACCTGTGCTCACTGATTGCAAACCTTCAGAAGCTTGGTTGTCTTTGCTCTGTCCAGCTACCCGCATTGGAAAGATGAGGTTGGGCTGAGAGCACCACAGGAAGGGACATAACCTGTGGGACGTGCCAAGGCACCTAGAAAGGCACATCCTCCTTATCCTGCTGGTGCCCAGCAGGGACCCACTGCAGCTCTGCAGTCCAATCTGTTGCAGTATGGTAGTGCAGAAGTTATTACTCACTGATTGCAGATGAAGACTGCTCTCACAGGGGAATAGTTTTTTGGGAAACAAGAAGCAATGTCAAATCCATCAGAAAATAAAGAGTATGAGCCATACTACAATGAAAGAATAATTTTTCACTAATTAGCAGAAAGCTCTCCATCCTACCTTCCAGAGCAGTTTAAGTGCCAGACTAATCACACAGCTGCAGAAATATCATCAGTTAAGTAATTTATATGCCTGTATATTCTCTTTACGCATTGTCTGGTGCCACTTTGAATGCAATTAAAAATCACCATGAAAAATATTAATAGAGTGTTCTACGGGTAATATACAGTGAAACCTAAACCTCTGACCTTGGAAAATGCTCCCCACTTACACAGGAGATTCTGCTTTCAGTTTCAGGCTTTTCTGTAGCAGCACTGATGAGGCTGCACCTCAAACATTGGGTTCTGGGGCACTCACTGCAGGAATGACATTGAGATGCTGGAGTAGGTCCAGGGAAGGGAAATTAAGCTAGTGAAGAATCTAAAGCACAAGTGTTGTGAGGAGCAGCTGAGGGAATAGATTGAAGCTTGAGGAGGGTAGATTAAAACTGGATACTAAGTAGAGATTGCTTACAGTCAATGAAGCAATTTTATCTCAAATGTCAACCACAGCTTTACAGGTGGCGAAACCTGGAACAGGTTGCCCAGGGAGGTTGTAGATGCTCCCTCCCTGGAAGTGTTCAAGGCGAGGTTGGATGAAGCCTTGAGTAATCTGGGCTACTGGAAGGTGTCCCTGTTCATGGTAGGGGGGCTGGAACCAGAGGATCTTTAAGGTCTCTTCCAACCCAATCCATTCTATGAATCTGTAACTCAACCTCTTCCACCTGGAGAAAAGGAGGCTCAGGGGAGACCTGCTCACTCTCTACAACTATTTTAATATAGGTTGTAGCAAGGTGAGTGTTGTGAGTGTCTCACAAGTGTTAAGATGAGAGCAAATGACCTCAAGTCGCACCAAGGGAGATTTATATGAAGCATTAGGAAAATATTTCTTACTGGAAGAGTAGTGAAGCCCTGGGAGAGGTTGGGTGGGTGGCAGTGGTGGAATTGCTGTCACTGGAAGCATTAAAAAATGTCTGTATTCTACTCTTAGGGATATAGTGCAGTGGTGGACTTGACTGTGCTGGGTTAATGTCTGGAGCTGATGATATTGAAGGTCTTCTCCAGCCTTAATGATTGAGTCTTGAAGGTCAAAAATCAGTTCTGATTGGTGAAGTACAGGAGAGAACATTTCAGGTTCCTGTTTGTTTGGTATTTCCAAGTTTTTGTTTGGTTTTTTTTAACTAAAGCCAATATCCTAACAGCACTAACACACAAAATTTGCTGTTACATGAAATCATTGAGAGGGAACACTAAGTCCTCTGAAAAGTGACACGATAAATAAAGCTCTGTAAAAGGTGGGTAAATAATGGAGAACAGTGTTTACTTTCACAGATCAATTTGAAATTGGAGGCTCTTATCCTGCTGAAATATCTTAATAGATAAAACGTAACTGAAAACAGAAGATGAAGGTAAGAACAGGACAGAAGATGGGTTTGAGAATAGGATTTGCTCTTCAGCACAACAGGATAACAAATATCCCACTGGCTTTGCCTTTCTCTCTCTCTCAAGCAAACAATTTTTTTCCTGTATTTTATCTATTGATCTGTAAGTTGCCTTATTCAAATTTTAAAAATTTTATCTTCCTTAAGTGTTCACCAAAAGGAAATGTTTTCAGTAGTTTACCTTGCATAGATCTTCTTACTTGTATGGATTATGGTCAAATTCTGTCCTCTCTCATATGAGATCCTACCATTACAACAGTAGGAAAAGGATACCTTTGTTACTTAACTTTACCAAGAAACACCTCTGATCTTGCTAAAAATGCCACCAAAATCTGACTGCACAAGGAAAAAAAATGAAGTAAATCCAATCTACACCTAATCTAGATCCGTGTAATTTGCAAATGAAAACGTTTTTATTGCCTGTTTATAGTTTGCTGTACAGAGGAAAGTTTAAAATTAGCAATTGAGATTTTTCTGACTCCTGAAACAGCAGATTTTTCCTTTCCCCTGCTAATACACATATTTGCCTTATTGTTTTAGCACCAAGTACATAAAGTTACATCAACTGAAATACACATGCCACTGCAATAAAATGGAGCAAGAAAATGTAATTCAGTTTTATTGAAAAGTCTTTTATTCTGCCTGAAAAGGAGAACAAAACGTGTTCTTGCACATACAAATAGCAAGGATATGAAAACTGCATATTCCACTGGGTTCTCTCCTTCCATTTCTTAAGTCTCAAGTTCCAAACACATTGCTAAGAAAGATTTCAAGCCATGGAGTGGAAGCCACACGAACATCATAGCCTGTAGGAACTGGTTCATGTCTTTAGAACAGAAGCATTTAGAAGTGTGTGCATGCAGCTCAGCCAACTGAGTCCTGGGTTGCAATAAGAGAAGTGTGGCCAGCAGGGCGAGGGAGGGGATTCTGCCCCTTT
>VWZE01019996.1:16551-28623 GCA_013396675.1 Eubucco bourcierii
CTGTGCTAGTGGGAGGTGTCCCTGCCTATGGTAGGGGGTTGGAACTGGATGATGCTTGAGGTCCCTTCCAACCCTGACTGACTCTATGATAATCAGATGGCTGGATCACCTCCCCTCTGGAGAAAATCTGAGAGAGTTGGGGCTGTTCAGCCTGGAGAAGACTCCAAGGAGACCTTAGAGCAGTCTTTCAGTACCTGTTAGAAGTCTCTCCCCAGTTTGTTTGTAGGCATCTTTCAAGGGCTTGTAGTGATAAGATTAGATGGAATGGATTGAAGCTTGGAGGGTAGATTTAGACTGGAGATTAGAGAAAAATTCTCCACCCTGAGGGTGGCGAGACACTGGAGCAGGCAACCCAGGGAGGTCATGGATGCCCTCCCTCGTGCTGGAGGCATTCAAGGCCAGGTTGCATGAGGCCTTGAGCAACCTGGGCTAATGGAAGATGTAAAGCAGGCCTTGTTCTCACCTGATGGTACCACGTAGTAAAGAGTAAAACCACTCTGATCTTCACCTGGGGACCACAGGCCTGCTGAATGCACTTACTGCAGTTCACTGAGGACCTTTTACAATGCTTTTGGTTTCTGTTATCTTGAGTAATCAAGGGAGGTAAGCAACCAAACCATGAACAGTCAGAACTGTGTCTTTCCAAAGTATAGAGGTAACCTCTGAATGCCAGGTGATGACAAAAGCAGATGTTTTGATGACAAAGCTGCTCCAAACACTTGCCATAGCTTGTGGCAGCACTGAGCTGTATCTTGTTTTGCCAGGAAACCTGTGTGGTATTTCTCCCCTAGTCACACATCTGTACACAGGATCATAAAGACATCAAAGGGTTGGCAACATTCCCAGCAGTCTCTCCTAGTTTTCACTTATTTGAAGCAATGCACATGACATTCTCTCCTTGGATCTGGCAACCTACTGAATCTGCTCCTCTCCAAGTCCAATGCTACCCAAGCATCTGACTCCATTTACATCAATTGGTATCATTGTCAGCATGTTTATTAGCAATTCCACTATGTTTTGCTAACTGCAGAACAAGGGTCCATGCTCTATGAACATAATTGTCCCTTAAGAGCCACAAAAATGTTTATCTCATTACTTCATTAAGCTCATCATTATTCAAAGCAGTAGAACTTGTTAAATGTTCTCTGTGTGTAAATCTGTACTGCTAGGATGTTCAAGTATCTAAGTGAGTCAGACAACCAAATCTTAAACTGTTTTTTTTTTTTGAGTAGGTAATTCTGAAGTGGGGACTCTGATGTCAGCACCTAAGGAAGTACTAATTCACAATCTACTTAGCCTAGTAAAAGTCACATGGTGAAAAAAAATCAAATATCAGTCTCAGCTTTTCAGAAAAACTTGCTATTGCAGCATGATGAGGCTGTAACAACTTCTAGGAGAAGGAGCACAACAATTCTGTTTCTTTAGAAAACGCAAAATCCCCACAAAATAACTCTTTACCATCACATAAAATCACCTATGTGCACAAGCAAACCTTCTTCCTCATCAGTCTAGATCCCAAACCTTGCTGTACAAAGGCATTTCCTTAACCATCTTCTTTAGACAGATACCAGAAATTGAGTGGGTTTGGCATAAAGTCCCCAAGAAACCACAGAATTTTAGCAGTTGGAAGGGATCAAGAGATCAAGCCCAACCCCCTGCCAAAGCAGAGTTACCTAGAGAAGATCACAAAAGAACACATCCAGGTGGGTTTTGAACCTCTCCAGAGGAGATGACTCCACAACCTCTCTGGGCAGCCTGTTCCAGGGCTCCATCACCTTTACAGTAAGGAAGAGTCTCCTCATGGTGAGGTGGAGCCTCCTGTGCTCTAGTTCATATCTGTTCCTTGTTCTATCACTGGGCACCACCCAAAAGAGCCTGGTACCTTCATCTTGACATCCACCCCTCAGATATTTGTAGATGTTGATAAGATCCCCTTCTATTTTTCTCTGCAGAATAGTTGGGATACTCTTCCTGTTAACTCCATCAAGCTGTCTGCAGAACATCTAGTTCCTAGAAAAAGGAAAACACAGCTGCCCACAGAGCAACTGCAACTTTCTGCTGCCTTCCAAGGGCTTTGGATCAAACTTGGGAAAATCATACTGGAGTGGGAGGATGAGACCAAAAATTGTCTCTGATGGCCAATTATAATTGAAGGTAGAAAAGAAAGTACTGACAGTGCAAAAGTTGACATTATCCAAAGCACACAGGGGTTGGGGGGATTTGTCACTCAACAAGATATTCACTGGCTACTGGAGAACCATCTGCAGTTTCATTTGTGTCAGGCTGGTGTGACAGGGAAATCATCTCATCTCACAGCAACCTCTTAGCACTAGGACACAGTGCTGAGCTTTACAGCACGGCATTTATCTGAACGTAAGAGTACAGCAGGTTACATTCGTGCACTATGGAGTAGTTCTAAACCCCATTCCAGACAGAGAAGCAGCTCCATCTCTTTTCAGTGTCCTTGTACAACTTGTGAGCAGCAGCAGTGCTCCCCCAGGCTGAGATCCAGTCCTTCTTCCTACAGCCACAGACATCCTGGGGCCATTCATGCTCTAAAGGCTCCAGAACAGAGCAAGCAGAAACAATCTCTTGCTTTCAAGACACTTTTTATTCTGTCCTGATTATCACAGTATCACCAAGGTTGGAAGAGACCTCAAAGACCATCAGGTCCAACCCATTACTATAGACCTCAAGACTTGACCATGGCACCAAGTGCCACATCCAAACCCACCTTGAACACCTCCAGGGATGGTGACTCCACCACCAATCCGGGCAGCCCATTCCAGCAGTCAATGACTCTCAGTCAAGAACTTTCTCCTCACCTCCAGCCTGAACTTCCCCTGGCGTAGCTTGATTATAGCTAAAGCAGAGCAATTCTCCTCAGTGCTGTGACTTCCCAGCCCAGGCTCTGCTCAGTGAGGCACTTCCTGAAGTTCAGGGCACATCTGCATGGTCAGGAGCTGCTTCTAGCAGGAAGAAGCTGGTGGGGAGAGTTCCTGCCAAGGGCTAGGCTGCAGAACGGCTCTGGCTAAGACTTTGCTCTTATGCACACCCAGGACACAGACACAACTTGTGCTCCACCTTGAGGGGACAGGAAGTCAGAAGTGGCACGTGCAAAGAAGTGGCCAACTGCCCAACATGGGACTGTAGCTCATGAAGGGCATCTTCAGGAGTAAGCCTCTTTCACTGGCCACTATCACAGGAGGACTCTGTCAACTCTGCGTTTGATCACATCCTGTGTGTTCCTTAATGCAGTTCTTATCTACCACTGAGTCCGATCTGGGACTTCCTTAGTGCTCACCCCCAGCACCATTGGTGACAATCACTTAATTGCCATAGAGCAATAGGCTCAATACTGGGTTTGTATACATTTTGTTAGCCTTACTTTCATCAAAGCTGTTAGTTTCCCAAGCCACCAATCTCCCTTCTTTTACTCCCTTTCTCTTCCTCTTTGGGACAGGTGAGGGGTTAATAAAGAGTGTCTGGCACTCACTTAGTGGCCAGCCCAGCCCTCACCCTTGACAATTCACAACCCAAAGCACTACTCAGAGAACTTGGAGTTTTCAGTTTGAAACCACAGTTCTGTCTCTGGTTCACATTACATTGGTCTCACCTCATTAGTCCATCCATTTCTCACACCCATAGAGATATTGCTAATAAAGTGCAGCAAACTTCTGCATGGCACAGGCAGGTGAAGGAAGAGGCCCTGCAGGTTGCTTCCACTGCATGAAAAGCAGAACATTTAATGAGCAAATCATGCAGGGATGAACAGGCTGCTGGAACCAGCTGCAAAGAACAGCACCAAACAACAGCACTCAAAACTGACTTACAAAACTCGCAAACTCCTCACCTCCCCTTTCATTGCTTGGGGATGCAGCAGTAAAGAATTAAACACTTATATCAGTTAAAGGAGACTAATTTAAAAGTCATACAGTAAAGTCTGTGTTACAGAAACAGGAAAAGCTAAAAACCACTTGGCAGGGATGTATCAGTGTGGTGAACATGAGATGCCAGCATGGAGTGAGGCAGAAGATTCTGCTGTAACAAAAGAGAAAGGGATAGAGAAAGATGAGATGCCTTTGTGGGCTCTGTGGAACAGACTGGAGACAGCAGAATAAAAAAAAAAAAAAAAANAGAACACTAATAGCAAAAAAAGTTGAGTCAACATCTGATAGACAGGGAATGTTTTTCCCTGCAAACATACTAATGCCTTGGCAAAAATGCACTCAGATCAGGAAAAGAGCATTGTCAGGGAAAAGCATGTTTTGAGGGAAAAAATGTCCCATAAATATTTCAGAAACTATGCCTTCCATAAATTCATATTATCTAGGAATTATCACTGAACTCAAGGCAAACACAGCAGTGGACAAAGCAATTCAAGTAATTTAAAGCATCTCAGGAGGGAAAGGTGTTTGCTCAAGGAAATTATCCTTCAGCCAAGTTCTCAGATGCAAAGAGGATTTGGGTCCTCTGAAGCTTTACTAAAACACACACTAAGAATATCCTGCCAGTCCATATAGCACTTTCATCTCCAAGCACTCAGGAGCACAAAGCAGGCTTAACACTGAAGAACATGAGGCTATTCACGTTTTTATGAACAGATGGCTAAGTGCTTTGCCAGATTCAGGTCTGCCTACCTAAAGGATTGTTTATTTATTAAAAGAAATGACAGTATTTCCTCAAACACATCAATGAAGCATTGATGACAACAGGAATTTTTTCCCCCCCTTTACTGCCTTCACTCCTTTGTCATTCCAAAGACAACCACTTTCCTTAAAGAAATGGATGGATTCCTCCACATATACTACAGAACATAGCTGGGTTGTCAACAGGAAGTATTACTAGGACACAGCTAACCAAAATCTGTCATCATCCCCATCTAGGTTGGTATGGAGCACCTGGCAAAGAGCCCCACTGCTTTGATTAGGGCCATATGGACTATAACAGATGTAATGATGACAAATAACAGACACAGCAGATGAGTAAGTGTCCTATCAACAGATGTCTTGCCACAGCTGCTGCTTCGCACGTAAAGATGCACTAATTTATTAGTCAGCATAAAAATCCAGTATTCACAGACCTCCAAAATCCTTCTAATCCTCACCTCAAAATACATGTCCTACCTGGCTTCAGCAGCCTAGCATGGAATGCATAAGTGTAACCAGAGTTGCAAACATAAGGAATGGCATTAACTCCAATACAGCTAATCCAAAATACAGCCCCTGGAGGAAGCTGTTTTATGGAGCTGCTCCAGTTCTCCAGACTGAGCCTCCAGCTTTCAGAGCCTGCAGACCCCTTGTTTGAGGATCAGGCTCTCCAAAGCTCTGCAGCTCCAAGAGTGCATCTCTTGCTGTGGCTACAACTCTGGTGTAGCTTTGCCTGTGAATGGCTGCCCGTCTCCCAACAGATGTGCAGCCAGCAGCCACGTGCACTGAAACAAGCCAGCTCTCCATCCATGAGCTACAAAACTAGAAGATAACAAACCTTAGCCCATGACCTACTCTGCCAGAAACACCAGTGCCATTTCCTCCCCCAAAAATCAGTCAAGTTTTATCTGTCTCCAGCTGCTCTTAGGAATTTTGAATTTGATGTCCTGCTGGGGGTCCTAAAGAGCTGATATTAAAGGATTTTCATTTTCACTTGAATTCTCTAATATAATGTTTCTCATTTGAAAACCTGATGAGTTTGGCAGGCAAATTTCACTCTGAATCTTCAGTGTAATGAAAAAAAATAAATGCAAGAGAACTTTGACACTATTTCTACATAATAGTTTTCAGCAGCCTACTTGAAGTAAGCCACAGAAGGGATAAGAGTGCAAAGAGAGAAAGTAATGCTGTATCAATGAGAAGCTAATGCTGTATCCATGTGCAATGGACACAAATTGGAATCCAAGAAGTTCTCTCTGAATAGGAGAAAAACCTCCTTTCATGTGAGGGTGCTGAAGCCCAGGAGCAGGTTGCCTAGACAGGTTGTGGAGTCTCCTATTCTGGAGAGGCTCCAAGCTCACCTGGACATGGTGATCCTGGGCAACTTGCTGTAAGTGAACCCCAGAGATCCCTTTCAATGCCTACCATGCTGGGATTCTGTGAGCAAGAGAATGATATGGTGGCAGAGTGGTGATGAAGGGCATGATGTCCACCTGGAGACCAGCGCCTAGTGGCATCCCTCAGGGGTCAGAGCTGGCACCAGTGTTATTTAACATTTGTCAGGGATATAGACAGAGGAATCAGTGCACCCTCAGCAAGTTTGCAGATGACACCAAGCTGTGTGGCACAGTCAACTTGCTAGAGGGCAGGGATCCATCCAGAGGGACCTGGACAGGCTGCAGAGGTGTGTCCAGGCCAACCTCATGAAATTCAACAAGGTCAAGTGTAAGGTCCTGCTTCTGGGTAGGCACAATCCCAAGCACAACTCCAGGATGAGTGGTGAATGGTTGAGAGCAGCCCTGAGGAAAAGGACCTGGGGGTCTGGGGTGATGAAAAGCTTAACATGAACCTGCAGTGTGAGTGCAACCCAGACAGCAACTGTGTGCTGGGCTGCAGCAAGAGCAGTGTGGGCAGCAGGGCAAGGGAGGGGATTCTGCCCCTTTACTCCGCTCTCATCAGACCCCATCTGGAATACTGTGTGCAGTTCTGGAGCACCCAGTACAGGAAGGATATGTAACTGTTGGAGCGGGTCCAGAGGAGGGCCACAAAGATGCTCAGAGGCCTGCAGCAGCTCTGCTGTGAGGGTAGGTTACAAAATTCGGTGTTCTTCAGCCTGGAGAAGTGAAGGCTTTGAAGAGACCTTATAGGCTCCCTTCAGATACTGGAAGGTTGCTACAAGAAGCCTGGGGAGTGACTATTGACAAGGTCTTGTAATGACAGGACAAAGGGCAATGGGTTTGAACTGGCAGAGGGAACATTGAAACTGGATGTTAGGAGGATGTTCTTTGCAGTGAGGGTGGTGAGACACTGGCACAGGTTGCCCAGGGAGGTTGTGGCTGCTCCCTCCCTGGAGGTGTTGAAGGCCAGGTTGGAGGAGGCCTTGAGTAACCTGTACTAGTGGGAGGTGTCCCTGCCTATGGCAGGGGGTTGGAACTAGATGATCCTTGAGGTCCCTTCCAACCTTACCATTCTACGATATTTAGAGAAATTCAGAAGAGATGAATACTTTCTCTTATTAACAGAGTTATAGGTAGAAGAAAAGTGCAGAGGCAGAACTAGAAGTACCACATTTGTTCCTGGAGAAGAAGAATAGTTATTTTACTTTATCCACTATTCACATCACAACTTGAAGAGAGGTAAGTGAATTTTCACATCTGACAAATACAATAACCCAGCTTTGGTACCCTGAAGATAGCTCATGGTACTGACATTAATTGCTTCTGTGATATTCCAGCTGAACATTTCTGAAGCAGGGATATAACACACTCTTCCCTGGGTGCTCCACTAAAACTGCAGCAGTATCTAGCTGAGCACAAAGATGTTGCCACAGCATAAAACAGATTCTGGAAAATTGCTGCAAACATTTATGACTATAAATCTCTTAAGTTACCAGCTAGGATTAGACTACATTAACAGGCTCAGGAGGACAGCATAGATAAGAAAATTGATCTATTTTCATCTAGGCACCGTACAGCAACGCTGAAGTTGTAGCTTGATGGATGTTCAGGAGCACATCAAAGCAAACTAGAATAGATTTTGTTCATTTCCTTTACAGTAGTCCAAAGTGGCTAAAGCAGATGGTCTGTAGTTACATTCCTTATAGACTTCAGGCAACAGGGATGCAGTGAAATGCATTTCTTGCCATTATGTCATTTGCAGCTGACAAGCAAACTGGTATTTGCTGTGGCAGATATGGTAGGAGAAAAATAAAAGGAAAAAAGCAGCTACAGCATTGGGATGCTGACAGGGGTGATGTTTAAAACAATGGAAACGCAAAAAAGAAAAATGTAACTTTATCTCTAGGAGACAGGACACTGCACAGTCCAAGAGACAGAAGCATCTCCTGAATTCTGAAGATAAAAGCCAAATGATGAGGAGTTTCCCATGAAGCCACATCTCCAACCTGTGCACAAGCATGAGTTCTTAAAAAAGAAATTAGTCAACAGCTAAAACACACTGCATACAGCAATTCAGTGTTCTTGGCCAAACATAGAATCACAGAATGATAAGGCTGGAAGGGACCTCAAGGACCATCTAGTTCCAACCCATATTACCCTGTAGTCTCCAAGAAAGCAAAAAGAACATATTGCAGTTGCAAAGTCAGTTATCTGGAATTAGTAGATCTCAGAATCAAAAGTTGCCTAAGACCAGAAATATTGGCCAAGATAAAATAACAAAAGCCCAAGGAGCAGGATTCCAGCACCAACAACTTGCAAAGGAAAATGCCTTGGTCCCTGTTGACTGGGGACACACTGAAGCTGGAGAATGCACCAAGGACCCACGAGCAAAGTTTCAAACATGGGTCACATGAAGCAGTTGCATAGGCTGAAATCTCCAGACCTAGAACACTCCAGTCCCAATATCATAGGTTCTCGTTAGTAATGAGATGTTTTAACTTGTGATACAGGCCCTACATATTTCTGCCATTCCTCACACCACCTCCCATCCTGTCCCTGCTCCTCAACAGCTTCCCTTCAATCCTTGCTTCCCTAACAATTCCAGTCTCCTCTTACCAAAGCTCAGGCTCAGCACATCCCTTATCATGATCTTAATTCAGAAGTAGGAAAAATTATTAATTACAATCAAATTCCTCTAGACCCTTCCCTTTCACCAAGATGGATTTCACAGCTTCTGCTGCTGGCACCTGAACACCTGGCACCTGAACAGTCTCATCTCAGTAGCAATCCATTAGGTGAGTGTTGCAGAAAAAATAGCAACAAACACCAAGAAAGGGGAGCAACAAAGAGGGCATACTCCACTGGTAAGACTTCATATATCTAGGGTAGGAGCTAAAAAAGGATTTTCTTGCCTGTACCTAAGGTACAGGGAGGAGACACTACAGTGAAGCTGGGAAGCTTTGGAGAGTAGAATTTGATGGAAGCACTTCTTAAGCAGCAAAGACTAAAAGCCAGTTTAACCAAAAGAGCCTAAAGGCCGTCTGGTCTCATTTTGGAGCTGGTCAGTATGGGGAGGTGATGACTCGTACCAGTTTCCAGCTATTAGAGCAGCCACTTCCTTGTCTTATCTGGAAACCTCTCTCCAAGTGCCACTGAGTATATTTAATTAGTTTTTGAGAATTTGAATGTTCAGTGGAAGGTGTCAAATTATTTTGTGCCTAGAGCAAACTGCAGCCAGCATTAAATGCATGGCAGCTCTTGCTGAGCAGTGGTTTCGTGCTCCTGGTTGGATGTTTAAGGAAACTTGATGAGCAGTTGCAACTCACAGAATCACAGAATGATAAGGTTGGAAGGGACCTCAAGGATCATCTAGTTCCAACCCCCTGCCATAGGCAGGGACACCTCCCACTAGTACAGGTCACTCAAGGCCTCCTCCAATCTGGCCTTGAACACCACCCGGGAGGGAGCAGCCACCTCCTCGCTGGGCAACCTGTGCCAGTGTCTCACCACCCTCACTGCAGACAACTTCCTCCTAACATCCAGTCTAAATCTCCCCTGTCATTTTAAACTCATTGCCCCTTGTCCTGTCATTGCAGTTGCAACTTGCAGTTGCTCCAACATTCGCAGCAGGACACTGCAGCAGTGCTACTTAGCTACTCTAAGATATGTTTTCACTGTAAGCTGAATGCTTGTACCTTGCCATCTTGCAGCAGTCAAAAGAAATCATGTAGAGCAGAGTGAAGGGATACCAGAGATGTAAACTCAAACCACAACCTGCAAAGCTGGGGTTGGCTTTGCAGTAGCTCTCAGCAGCATGCTGCCTATTATATTTCCGCAGCGCTTTCTCCTGCTATCATTTCTCAGGAAGGGCAAACCCAAAAAGCTGGAGTCAACTCAAGTTAGAATGAAACTTCAGATAGTTCAAAAGAAGCAATAAGTTACTTGTTTAACACAAAGGTTACTGAGTAAAGTTATGTTGTGCTGCTATTCACAAGATGAAAACAGATCATGTAACAGTTCCTTCCTGCCATCCTGGAAACACATGAATAACCCACACCACAGCTTGCTGTCTCAGATCTGAAGGACTGCAAACACTACCTTTTATCTTACTGAAGAACTGCTATGCTCCTACCAGCTACACAAATGCAGGCTGATCATCCTGGCTGGAACCACAAAGCCTACCCACTGCAGTTAAGCCAAAATTCCATTTGCTCTATCACATCTACTTCTGCTCCTTATGTCCTCTATAAAAATCAGCATGGCCTTTTCAGCATATGTGCCAGAATGCCAGCCTTGTTACAAACCCTCTCTTCCAATATCAATCATTGCTCTGACCCAGATCTAATAGAGAGACTTTTGGAAAACAAGCAGTATAATCCCCACGCAGAAAACAAATCCCGTATTTTGGTTTATAAAAGCAGGAACCACAATCGTTATGCAATTAAACAGAAGGATGAAGAGATGATAAAATTGCATTTGGTCTTGCTCAGAAGGATTTGGTGTCTGATACTGCGTTGTCTGGAGGAAGAACAGGAGACTCTTGCAAGCATGAGTTGGAATAAATTAAACTCATTACACAAAAGCGATGACTTGCTCTAAGAACTCTAACTTGATGTACTTGGATGCCTCATATAGTGACAAATCAATGTAATTCAGAGTGTGTGGCAGACAAGCACCATGGTGTGGCTCAGTGTCTTGCTCTCAAGTGAACCCAGTTGCAATTCATAGCAGCCCTTTGCCAGCCTCTAGACCAGTAGAGTCTTGTCACAGACTGTGGGATATGAGAAATCAATTTTACCTCTGTCGTGGAGTCTGTAAACGCTGGAGTCCAGAAGTATGTTTAGGTCCCACAATGTAGACAAATCTCATAACTGGAATCTCTAGACATTTTACATTTAAGTAGAGGAGGATTTAGTATGAAGCAAAAATGTTTCTAAAAAAACCAAGATGGGGATTCAGTGGAATTGCTATCAAAAAAAGCTGGGAAAGAAAAAAAAAAATACAGACTGGATAAGAGAGAACTGGCTTAAAGAAGCTATAGTTACTCCTAAATGGAAGTGAATAAAAGAGCTGCACACAAAGATTCAAGGGAAGATAAGAGTAATGCATGTCTTTATGAGCAACAGTTGCCAAATTTCAAGGAGGAAAGTGCTAGATTTTAAGTGAAGCAGCTCAACATTCAAAGAAAATATCTTTTAAAAAGGCTACCAAATAAAATCAGAAAGACATGCATGAAGAAATCACAGGTTCAAAACCAGATGAATGCAAAGGAGTGGAAACAAGTGATAAGGAAGTGCAAAACAACTATTACTATCAGATTATTAATAATCAAAATCACCACCTACACTTATTTAGTACTTGGGAAGGGAGGGATGAAGCCTACTGGTAAATCTCAAACAAACTGAGAGAACAGATGAGAAGCTGCAGCAGTGTCGAATCAGTCTCTAAACCAAGACACCCAATAAATCCTGACTCGTTTGACTGTTTAAACTTCATTACTGGATAAAGCAGTAGTACATACAATAGAACCAATCAATAAAAGAGCACTAGGAAAATACAAATCATTAGACATTACAATGACAATGAGTTCATAAAGGGAATCTGCACTCAATGACACGACAGCTGCTGCCTGACACGCTGAGATTTTGAACAGACGTCCCCAGACAGCAGTTCCAGCCCACCATCTACAAGCTCTCATTCTCTCCATCAGCTCTGCAAGATCAAGGCCATCCACACTGCCTGAACAGCACTTATAGAGTGCAAAAAATGACACAAAGTTCAGAGGAGGGTGTTTGTTGTTTTAAACAGTTCACTTGTAAATTATATGAATGTCTATCTGGGTAAGCACAACTCCAGGCTGGGTGGTGAATGGCTGAGAGTAGCCCTGAGGAAAAGGTCCTGGGGCTCTGGGATGATGAAAAGTTCAACATGAACCTGCAGTGTGAGTGTAGCCCAGACAGCAACTGTGTGTGCTGGGCTGAAGCAAGAGCAGTGTGGGCAGCAGGGCAAGGGAGGGGATTCTGTCC
>VWZE01019996.1:28741-69605 GCA_013396675.1 Eubucco bourcierii
GAGGGAAGATTTAGACTGGATGTTAGGAGGAAGTTCTTTGCAGTGAGGGTGGTGAGACACTGGCACAGGTTGCCCAGGGAGGTTGTGGTTGTTCCCTGCCTGGAGGTGTTCAAGGCCAGGTTGGAGGAGGCCTTGAGTAACCTCTACTAGTGGGAGGTGTCCCTGCCTATGGCAGGGGGTTGGAACTAGATGATCCTTGAGGTCCCTTCCAACCTTACTGTTCTATGATTATACAGACAAAACACCAATGTAAGTTCAGGCTTAAGTTGTCCCCATACCTCATTAATATTTAAACATGATTTAGTTGAGTTTGGGTAAAGAGGTTTTGACTTGCTTAGTGCCAGGGTAGCTGTTACTAGAAAAACTAAAATAATGGAAAAGATGTATAAACTGTTAGTTAAAAGCGACAAAAGCAAATGAGATAAGGAAGCAAATGAAGGCCTTTGAAATTCAAGTGGGAAAGAAAGCTTCCGCCTAACTGGTGAGTTCATCATTCCAGTTTGCTCCATCTCCCAAAAGTTAGCACAAACACAATCCAGAGAACTTTCTCCTTTGCTCATCTTACAGCAAAGGAGTGAAAAAATAAGATGCAGGGATCATTTGAGCACATAAACCTCTTTAGAGGAGAAGGGAACTAGACAAGATCTGCAGAGAATTGCATTCTGTCTGCCTCTGCAGTAATGGCATTACACTTGAATGGAAGCAAAATTATGTGGAAGACTGTTAGTTTACTGAAAGGTCAAAGAGATGACAGCTGTGGCAGGCAGCAGTAAACCTTTAATATGCCATGATGTACCAATGTGCACATCCTTCAGTGCGTGAGCAAATGTGGCCGAACAAAAGATTACACCTGAGCAAGCAACCCCATAGAATAATACAGTCAGTGTTAGACCATTCCCAAACAGCTGTTGCAGGAGTGCAGAAAAATAAACTGCCCAGAAATACCTGTTCTTCTGCTGTTCCATTTACAGAAGCAAATACAGTCCCAGTGTTATTGAAGAGATTTTAATGGATTGAGACATCTACATAAGGAGAAAACCCCGAAAACACAGTGGGACCTCCAATCTTTTTGTTGGTGTCTAAGCAGTATGGTTAAGTGACAGATGCTCTATCTGCACATTGATCTCCAGGCTAAGCCAAATTGCTCCACACAGAGTGATGTAATCCTCAGAAGTACATTGTTAACTACAATTTAATAAAGAGCCATGGGCTGCAAAAAGACAGTTTCATGAAAAAGAAACTCTGACTGCACAGGGCTGAGAGAGGAAAATAAAAGCCAGGTACTGCATCTCTTGTAAGCAATGAGAATTTTCCTGATTATTAAATGAGACTCCCCACAATCATAGAATGGTAAGGTTGGAAGGGACCTCAAGGATCATCCAGTTTCAACCCCCTGCCATAGGCAGGGACGCCTCCCACCAGTACAGGCCACTCAAGGCCTCATCCAATCTGGCTGGACGCAGTGTTTGAGGTGGAGTCTCAGCAGAGTCATAGAATCATAAGGTTTGAACGGACTTCAAGGATCATCCAGTTCCAACTCCCTGCCATAGGCAGGGACACCTCCCACTAGTACAGGTCACTTAAGGCCATGCACAGCCTCTGCTCTCTGTTACTGCTCACCATCATCTTCTTGTGGAAACACCTAGGTAAATGCATTTGAGAAGGGTAAATGCAATATGAGAATAAAAGCAGTGCAACAAGAGGAGTTCTGAGTGTTTTGCAGCCTTGGGTTGGTTACAGTTACCACGTACTGTACATTGGTATATTCATGGGGCACATGGTATCATTTGGTACATAAGGCAGCTGCACTTGTTACATATCTTTTAGCAACACCACTAACTTAGCAACACTGTTGCAGAACTTGTTGCTGCAAATTGCATTCACAACTATTATTTTAAGGTATTTACTTCATTTTGAGACAGTTCCAAATCCGTGTTTTATTAGCCCTGAAGGGTGAAGTATGATACAAACACATCTGTTGACTGAAACTGTTTTTGTTTTTTTTGGTTTTTTTTTTTTTTTTGTTTTGATTCTGTAAGTTGTAAAGTTACAGTTGAAAGATCAAAGTCTTAAATTGCTACTCATCATACCTATCAACTTCAATGGATTTTAGATCAGGTCTTTACTGTGGTATTAGTATTAAGATAATTAAAGAGATTTACATTATCTGTGGTATGCTGAATAGGCTAATGAGACCCCATTAGATACTACTGGCAAACAAAATAAGGGCACAAATTCCCTCACTAGCAATAACTTGGCTTGGATTTTTCAGTAAGTAAACTGTTTCCCCTAAAAAATGGAGGAGAGTAAGAAAATAATGATTTTTTGTTTGGAGTTTTACTAGATGAGAAGAGCAAGTGGGCTGGAAAGAATGCCAAAATTTAGTTATTTATAACAATTCTTACACCTATAGACATTAAACTATCACTTCAGAGGTCCCTGTTAAAAACTTCTGAGAATATAGGCATGTCTAAATATCTAACAGACCATATTAGCTTAATTTTTATGTATATTCTAGCATTGAAGGAGTTTTTTAAGAGCCTCAAGACTCTTGACAATTCCTCACAACTAAAAACCTTCTCCCCCAACCTCCCCACCAAAATCACTGAAAAGCCTTACAGTGTAAGAACTGAATACTGGGGTCTGGAAGATCACTTCAGCAAACAAATTTTTGCCCTCTGAAGAGTATCTAAATTAACAAAATTAATGCTTAAGTAAAAAATAATCACTGTCAAAATGCAGATAACTATTGGCAAGGAAGGTTGGACTAGATGATCTTCCAACTCCTATCATTCCGTGATTGGAGACAACATAAGGGGGATTAGAAGGATGAAACTCGGGCTGCTAAAGAGTCCATTCCTCACCCATCAGCAATAAACACTATTTGAATGCCTGCAGAGAGTTTGGTAGCAAAGCTACTCTGTTAGTCACTGCTAGAGTCCTGGAAGTGGTGGAAAACTAAATGCAGGTGAGTAACAACATGCAAAGCAAACTGCAATTCCAGAAGATCCTTATTTCTTAGTGTCAGCACTAACCCAGTCCCAATCAGGCTGTATTTCTCTCTCACAACAAGCTGCAGCCACCAGAACCGAGGCAGTAGACAGCTGAAGAATCTCCATGACAGCTACGGAAGAAAATTTTTGCTACAATGAAATCTGCAGATCTATCTTTTGTTGCACTTCACTTGAAACACTAAAGCACCTCCCATCAGTGACATAATGTGAAAAGAAAATGGACAAAGCAAAAGCTGCTTTGCCCCACCTCATCTAATGCCTTCCAACTGCAAGCAGCTGTGACCAAGAGCATTGTGCTGGTTCGAGGCTAATTGTAATGTTTCAATAGAGAAAATTATAGGCTGTGAAAAGGAAACAATGGTGATGTCTACTTCACTCACAGGCTTGCTGCGATGTTTAAGAATAAGAACTCAAAACATAGGTAAGGCAGTCTCTCAGTCTTTCTCTGGGAGCTAGTGGGTCCTCTCCTCCCTGCCGAGTAACCTCACTAACCACTTTCCTTCTAACCTTCCTGGCCGAGCCTCCAAACTCACCTCGTGCATAAGGCAAATCTTGAGGTAAGGTATAGCGGTGGGGAGAAGGTGGAAGGGTGGCTGGGAGCCCCTCCTGGGGTCTCTGATTTCTGGGAGGGGAGTTGTTTCTGTATTACCTTTAACTTGTCTATGTCTGTAACTATTCCTGTCTATTGTGTATATCTCTGCTTGTACATTGTGCTAAGCTGTAAACAGAGCTTCAGTCCTTAACTTCCAGCTGGTTGAGTTCTAGTCTGGGGGATTTTACAAAGTGTGGGGGGTGGGTAGCTCCCAAACCATTTTGTACAAACCAGTTTTGCACTCTGAACTGGGCTGATGGTTTTAAACTGGAGCAAGGTAGATTTAGGCTGGAAATAAGGAGGTAGTTCTTCACAATGAGAGTGGTGAAATACCGGAACAGGTTGCTCAGAGATGTGGCCGAGACCTCACCCCTGAAGACATTCAAGATCAGACTTGATGGAGCCCTAGGCAGCCTGATGTAGTTGGGGGTGCCCTACTGACTGCAGGGGGTCTGGGCAAAATTAACTTTAAGGTTCCCTTCCAACATGATGCAATCTGTAAAACTCAGTTAAAGCGGCACTTCTCTTCAGTTACCTAAGTCATAAAAGTTGTAGGCCATTAACTCTGTTTAGGCCCAGTCAAAAACGCCTCTGCTAAAATAGCATGAAAGGTTTAGTCTTCATGAAAATATTCCACATTGAAAGTGTTGCAATAAATAGCTCTGGGTGAAAAGAAAAAATGGTTTTATCTTGCTATCTCTCTCCAAAATATTTTTCCTTATTTCCTACATCAGAAAGCCTCAGCTGTTTCTCCTCACTATCGTCCCCTCTTTCACAAGCTATTCATGCACAAGCTTTGAAAGATAGAGATGAGCAGATTTACATTAAAAAAAAAAAAGAGATAGATAAGGTTGCTATGGGAATAAGACAAAAAAATGTTACGTAATCCAACATAAAAAGGATGAGAACTGGAAAGAACTTAAATGGAATTGAAACTGTCACCCCAACCAGTAAGGTTATGATCTGCAACAACTGCTTTTTCTCCTTCATTCACTTTATGCTTTTAGGTAATTTTATTTTCTCTTCAGATACTATTTGAAGACTATAATAATTCAAGGTAAGATCCAAAAGAACCCTTTAAAATAAAAAAAGAAAATTGGAGTATTTTCCAATCTGCTGCTCACTGCTGTCGCTCACTTGTAAACTCTCATGAAAGGTGAAATATGTCCACCTTGCATCGATGCTCTGGATGCAAGATCTGGAATGTGAGATTAATCTTTATGGTTTACATATGAAATATATTTTTAAAAAAAAAAATTGGATTTCTTTTTGCCACAGTTGCAAAGGCAACTCTTCTAAATTTTGAAAGCAGAAGGAACTGTCACAGCACCCCCTCTCCCCAAAAGTCAAAGCACCATTAATGTCAGCAGTTTATCTCAAAGCCCACTGTCTCTTATCAGAGTGTGCTGGAATTGCTTCACATCCAGCACAAAACATCATGGGAAGGAATGAATCTGTTCCAATTTTTAAGCTGTTGATACAGGATAAATGTTTCTTCACGTTTTGAAAGGTGCAGGAAAAATGTATTTCCTGCCATTACAGATGTCCACAGCTGCCTTGCCTCATTAAATAACCTGCCAGCTGATCTCCCAGCACACTGAACCTTCCAAACAAGCAATGTAATGGAACCTGAAAAGACCCAATTCATACAGCCACTGCCTACGGATGATCATTGGCAATATAAAGACCAGAAAATAATCTGGAATGAGCTGCCTCATGAGGTTCAACAAGACCAAGTGCAGGGTCCTGAATCTGGGTCGAGGCAAACCCAAGCACCAATATAGGCTGAGGAGTCAGTTCTGGAGAGCAGTCCTGAGGAGAGGGACTTGGGGGTGCTGGTGGATGAGAAGCTCAACATGAGCCAGCAGTGTGCACTTGGCAGCCCAGAGAGCAAACAAAGCCTTGGCTGCAGCAGGAGTGTGGGCAGCAGGATGAGGAAGGTGATTCTCCCCCTCTATTCCACTCTGTTGAGACTCCACTGGAGTACTACATCCAGTTCTGGGGCCCCTATTACAACAGGGATGTGGACATGCTGGAGTGTGTCCCGAGAAGGGCCACAAAGATGCTCAGAGGGCTGGAGCACCTCTCCTATGAGGACAGACTGAAAGAGTTGGGGCAGTTCAGTCTGGAGAGAAGGCTCCAAGGTGACCTTCTTGTGGCCTTCCAGTATCTGAAAGAACCTACAAAAAAAAAAAGCTGGGGAGGAACTTTTTAGGCTACCAGGTAGTGACAGGACTAGGGGGAATGGAGCAAAGCTGGAGGTGGGGAGATTCAGACTGGACATGAGGAGGAAGTTCTTCACTTCTGATATCAGTGTGAACCAAACCTCACTGCTAGTGTCACAATTTGCTTGGGGTTGGAACTAGATGGTCCTTGAGGTCCCTTCCAACATTACCATTCTATGATTCTACAAAGCCACAGAATCTGCTACTCAGTTGTTTACCAACACCACCTTCTGCCACCTCTGAGGAGTGGGAGATCTTTCACTGAATTCAAACTATTTGGGGATTTTCTATATTGCTTCCAGTTACAGGATAAAACAGACACTAATTACACTTGACTAGGCCAACTAAGCTGGTTTTAACTCAAGTTTAAAACATTTTAGAGCTCTCATTGCACAGCCACTGTCAAGAGGAAAGCAACAAAACCTCTTTTCCCCTCTTGCAGTCCTTTGCTTCCTGTTGTAGAGCACTGCAAGATGTACTTTTGCACAATAATTTGGAACATGTGTGTGTGAGGTATGACTTGCAGTTCATGGAGGACAAAGTGGCACTTTGAGCCTCTCCAATCTGAGATGATGAAGTGACATAGGAGTTGCAAAATTTTCTTTATTTAAAAAAATGCTCCTGGATTACTTCATTGTCTCTACTGAACAAATTGCTAATCCACCAACTCCTCGCACTTGGTAGGCTCTTCACAAAATGACACTAAGGAGGTAGGAAGAAACTACAAGATGCATTTGGAACAATGCAGTAACTCCCAGGTTTAGGGTTCTTCCCATAGGCCACTGGAACTGCACACAAACTTGCAAGCATCATTATGCTTTTTGTAGGCAATCTGAATGAAAGTCTAAGTCACCTACACAAAGTCACAGCCACCACAATTCAAATCCAGACCTTAAAAGCCACAGCACCCTGGGCCTTCTGCATTAAGCTATTCCAGGTTTATAATTTTACACCACAGGGAAACACTTTCAAGACAGAATTCCTCACTGTACATCATTGCATGAAGTTACTCCATACCTCCCTTTCTCCATAAAGGCTTTCTCTTCTCTGATGAACTGAAATACCAAATACTCACAATGCCTGGTTCAAGTAAAGTGGTTTCTACATTAAGATGTTTCTGTGCTGAGCTGTTAATTCCTGAAGAATCTGACCCTTGACTACACAGGAGTCAAGTGCAAACATTCACCTGCGTGTCATCATCTGCTTTCTCTTCCAAGAGAGCAAGAAGCTTTTCACTAAAGAAAGGTCTAGTTTCCTGCCAAGAGGCAGGCATTTGAAGTGCTTTTGACTTTGCTAAAAGACTCCTAAAAAGTAGATGAGAAAGTCACAACTATTTGTTCCATCCAAGAAGGAAAAAAAAAAAACCAACAAAAAACTCCAGCATGCTACATTAGCCAGCTATATTTTAATATTCTGTTTATAGTTATGGAAATTCAGTTCCTTTTAGCATCAATAAGTTCTGATTGTGCTAATCAGACAAGAATATAAATGAGTTTCTATTTGCTTGGGTTTTCAAACATGTATTGTAATATGGTTGAGGTTAAGCTTTTGCTTTACAGCCATATGTTGCTTTTTTAGTGGAAACTTGGTGTGAAAATAGTGTTCTTATCCCTGACAAATACCCCAAAAAAAACCTCATCACTGATCCTGTACTTTAAAGGTTAAAAGGATATTATCCCATTTGTTATTAAACTAACAGGTTAACAATGGCAAAAATAGAGGAGGCTACCAGCAGCCTACTGAAAACTACCAAAAAGCAAAAAACTGAAGCATTCCATTTCAGATGCGATCAACAAGAACAATAAAATCAGGATAGTTTCTTCTGGAAGGCTTTTTTAAAATACAAACCAAAGTATTTCTTCTCAGTTCTGCTATTTTCCAGAACATCTGCCAAATTATTCAGCTTTATACTGCAGTGTTACATCCCCTGTTCAGCTGTCACTCACAGCCACTTGTACATGTCTTTCTTCCTCAGTGTCCTGAGCTTCCCAAGTCAGAGGCTGGTACAGTTCATGTTCTGCACAGTAAGCTCCTCTCAAAATTCTTTTCCCTTACATTCCCCCTCTCCCAAATGCCTTTTACCCTTCTGCTTGCAAAAGGAAAGGGGTTTCCCCTACCCACCTCAGTATTTCTATGGCATGCCTCACCTGTGCATCACTTGAAGCCCAATCCCTGAAAACATTCAAGATCAGACTCAATGTGGTCTTGAACAACTTGATCTAGGTGGAGATGTCCCTGCTCGCTGCAGGGACTTGGAGATGACCTCTGAATCCTGACCTTTGTAAAGCAATGAGCACCACTAGACAGATTTTGCAGCTACAGAATAGAAGATTCAAGGTAGCACCCAAGACTCTGGAAAGTACCACACTAGATGAGGTTACTCATCCATCTTAGTCATCATTTATTCTTGAGAAATGGCCAGTGACAGATACTTCAGAAGGCAATTTAATCAATGAAGATGGCTGAACAGCAAACCTGGGATGCTTCTGTCTAGCTTGCTATCAAAAGGCTGAAGAAACAATAGGATGACTATTGAGTAGGACAGTCCAGGTAATGAGTGAAAGCTTTATCTTCATTTCATTACACAAAGCAGAAGAAAGGCAAAACAGCCAGGCTCTAAGCTTTTATCTCTTCAGTAGGGACAGCCTGGCAAGTAAAGAAGAATGACTTTAATAGTTGCTGCCAGGGGACAAGGGAGAGATAAACTGATGTTTCAAGCAAGAAGAAAGATGGATCCCAGTTTGCAGAGAGATGATGACACAGCCTCCTCGAGTCCCCTCATACCACCTAAGGATGGGAGGGGAGAGCTGCCTGATGTTAACATGAAAACTACTTGTCCCACAACAACTTGTGAGACCCTGCGTCTCCTAAAACCCTGCATTGCCCATGTTAGGCCATGTTAATCCCCCCCAAAAAACCCAAAACCCATCTGTAAAGATAAAGATGCACAAGTCTTTATGCATTAGACCTGTTTCATTGCAAGATAAAGCACTTAAATTCTTCTTGCTATTTCTTGTAAAAATTCAAATGGCCACTAGCCAAAATGTCTCTGTTCAATTGCCACAAGGTCTCTCTGATGAGTTTAATCAAAGATAAAGACAGCATTTGTCTTGTTGCAACAGAGCGTGTCTGGAGGGAAGGATTCAGCTTTAAGGTTAGACAATATCTGCAGCAAGAAGGGAGGTGGCTTTAAGCAAAGTATTCTTCAGCTTGGAAAATAAAGCAGAAAATGAGGAGATTCTTCAAAAGGCATTTAAGGTCTCCCTTCAAAAAGGGTCTTGGTAACACAGCATTTTCCAACTCAAGGAACTCAATATTGCAACTGATAAGAATATGGTTGTTATTGAATATAAACTCACCAGACTTGAAGAAAGTCCATTAAAGCAATGACAGCCTTCTCATAGACTTAAGCCTTCCCAGGTTTACATTAGCTTAATTCCAAGTTAGCAGATTAGTGTCCTTCTCCATTGCTGCTCACCTTTACTGCAATACTGATGAACAACTTAAACCCTAAAAACCCTTTGTTGAAACGAGAGTCCTCCACTGATAGACTGCAAAAAACATAAGGCACAAGTGTACTAGATGACCACAGAACCTTAGAATCATTTTGGTTGACAAAGACCTTTAAAAAAGTCCAACCTTTCTCTCACTCTGCCAAGCCTGCTGCTAAACCATGGTCCTCAAGACCTCTATGTGTCTTTTAAAAACAAGAATTGCAGCAGGAAATCAAAAGCGAGTTTCACACTTGTTCACAGCAACAGGTTGAACTGATTCTCTAGTCAGGTACCACCATCTGTCACTTTACAGACAGAAGACAGAATCGCAGAATGGCAAGGTTGGAAGGGACCTCAAGGATCATCTAGTTCCAACCCCCTGCCCCAGGCAGGGACACCTCCAACTAGTACAGCTCACTCAAGGCCTCCTCCAACCTGGTCTTGAACACCCCCAGGGAGGGAGCAGCCACAACCTCCCTGGGTAACCTGTGCCAGTGTCTCACCACCCTCACTGCAAACAACTTCCTCCTAACATCCAGTTTCAATCTCCTCTCTGCCAGTTCAAACCCATTGCTTCTTGTCCTGTCATTACAAGACCTTGTCAATAGTCCCTCCCCAGCCTTCCTGTGGCCCCCTTCAGATCCTGGAAGGCTACTCTAAGGTGTCCTGGAAGCCTTCTCTTCTCCAGGCTGTAGAGCCCCAACTCCCTCAGCCTGTCCTCATAGGAGAGCTGCTGCAGCCCTCTGATCATCTTCATGGTCTCCTCTGGAACCGCTCCAACAGTTCCATGTCCTTCCTTTGCTGGAGGCTCCAGAACTGTACACAGTACTCAAGGTGTGTGCAGAAGGGCTAATTTCTTGTCTCTCAGTTTGTATACACCAGGCAATTCTCTGGATTTTTTTCCCCCCACTGTAATAGAGGAGTAGTGAGGCTTGATGGCATGTTGGGTTTAAGTGCAAGGGGATACCTACAATGTGTGCCTTTTAAGATTTACAGCAGCAGCTCTGCCTTCTGATAACACCTGTGATATCAAACAATTCATAGAAAAGCAGAACTCTAAGATTGCTTCCTCATTTTGCAGCTAATTCAATAAGCAAACAGAATTTTCTCTGGGTGTAAAGCAGCCTGTTAGCAATACAGCAGCGATCCAAGCTAAACAGTTCTGACAGCCACTATTGGCAGGGATGCATTTTAGCACTGTGACTGTACATGGGAAATGGACAAGAAAGGATATTGCTATTAATATGCAAACCCATTATGCATTAAGATACAGCCCTGCTCTGAATGCTGCAACTCTTAATGAAAACTGAATTTCAACAAGAGCAGTATCACAGGAGTAAGTAATGACAGCTTTTTTATTTTTTCCTACAAATGGATTCTCACCCATACAGAAAAAATGTCCTCACTGAAAGCTAAATCAAAATGATTGCAAGTTTCCAAGAGCTATACCTGGTTTGCACTGGGGAAGGTATCATTGGAATTCTGCCACTGTGCAAAAAAACCTACACTAAGAATTACACATTTGTGTCTGCAAATATACTGCTCGTTTCAATTCAAGAATTCACCACAAAGCCATGAATTATTTCCTCATCTACACTGAACCACCAACATATTGATGTTTTGTACACCCCTTGAAATAGGGAAGCAAACACCTCCCCTCCCCCCAAAAACCAAACCACACAAACCAAACAACAACAAAAATAACCCAAACCAACCCAAGCACTCTTGCAGCTTCCAGAGATGTTCAGTCACCAGAAAACAGCATCTCAGTACATCAGTGCTTACCAAGAGGAAGATAACAAATGCACCTGTGAACACTGGGTGGGAGATTCAGCTCCAGACAGACTGTTCATACAAATTCAAGGTAATAGGGATTGAGGCCACACTCATTACTGTAGGTAGATCCTACAGCAGCACTCAAATCAAATATACACATCTCAGACCAACAGGAAACCATGGACTTGTGCACCTGTAAAGAAACCTGGTGGAGGGGCAAGGGACTAGCCTTCCAGATCAGCTGGTTTGGTAAGGATTTGACAGAAACTCAAGCCTGGCCAGGCCATACCTTGAGTTCTGTATCCAGTTCTGGGTCCCTCAGTTCCAGAGAGATGTTGAGGTACTGAAAAGTGCCCAGAGAAGGGCAGCAAGGCTGGGGAGGGGCCTGGAGCACAGCCCTGTGAGGAGAGGCTGAGGGAGCTGGGGGTGCACAGCCTGCAGAAGAGGAGGCTCAGGGCAGTCCTCATTGCTGTCTACCTGAAGGGAAGTTGTAGTCAGGTGGGGTTGGGTTCTTCTCCAGGCAACCAGCAAAAGCATGAGGGGACACAGTCTCAAGTTGTGCCAGGGGAGGTAAAGGCTGGACATTAGGAGGAAGTTCTTGGCAGAAAGAGTGATTGGCATTGGAATGGGCTGCCCAGGGAGATGCTGGTGTCACTGTCCCTAGAAGTGTTCAAGCAAAGCCTGGATGAGGCACTTAGTGCCATGGTCTTGTTGATAGGTTGGACTGGATGAGTTTGGAGGTCTCTTCCAACCTGGTTGATTCTACGGTTCTGTCTCCACATGGAACCACAGCATAAGGTGTGATGGTTTGGGAGTTCCCTGCCCCCCCCCACACACTTTGTGAAATGACCCAGACTAAAACTCAGCCAGCTGGAAGTTAAGGACTGAAGCTCTATTTACAGCTTTGCACAATGTACAACCAGAGACACACACAATAGACAGGAATAGTTCCAGAAATATACAAGTTAAAGGTAGCACAGAAACAACTCCCCTCCCAGCAATCAGAGACCCCAGGAGGGGTTCCCAACCACTCCTCCACCTTCTCCCCACTCCTATACCTTACCCCAAGGTTTGTCTTATGTGCAAGTGAGTTAGAAGGAAAGTGGTTAGTGAAGATTAATCGGCAGAGAAGCCAGAAGCTAGACCGCCTGAGACGCTGTGCCCCAGAGACTGACTTATCCATGTTTTGAGTACTTGTTCCTAAGCATCTCAGCAAGCTTATGAGTGCAGTAGACATCACCAGTGTTTCCTTTTCTCAGCCTATAAAATAATTTTCTCTATTGAAATGTTCCAATTAGCTCAAATCAGCACATAAGGGTTGCAAGGGACCTCCAGAGATCAACCCCTGTCAAAGAAGGATCAACTAGAGCAGGTTGCACAGGAACGCATCTAGGTAGATTTTGAAAGTCTAAGAGCAGACCAGGCAAGAGTGTAAACAGGAATATCATTCACTCATCTCACTGATCTTACAAGGCCCTGATATTTGGGATCCAGCACAAGTGCGAAGAGGCATTGGAACAGGTTGCTCAGTGAAGTGGAGTCATCATCGCTGGAGATGTTCAAAGAGCAAGTTGATGTAGTACTTCAGCACATGGTCTAGTGGTCAGGGAGATGTTGGGTAGAACATTGACTTGATCTTGGAGGTCTTTTCCAAGCTTAATTAAAAATAATAGTAGAAATATTTTAAAAAGTGATCCCGTATCACACTGAGGTCAGCAAGGTCCCCTTTTTGCCTCTCCAAATCAATACAAGACAGAAGTTGTGAGGTCTAAACAGGCACCTGGCTGAGATCCTTTGTACATCCCCCAGCACATGGATCACCTACCATCTCTTCAAATGGTATTCTGGTTACAGAGAGGCAAGGATTTCCTCTGAAGAGGATATTTCTGCTTTCCTCATGGCATGATTTAATAACAGCAATAAACCAGTAGGAAGACAGAAGGTTTATCTTCATGCTCTTTTAAGAAACATCAAGGAAGAGTAAAAATGTTTTCTCATTTCATAAGTCTCCTAAACCTAATACTAATAAAGAGGAAAGCTGTGCAGCTGATTCAGAACATTGCTGAGCCTGAGGGTTTAGTCTTTTTCCTGTGTGAGGTTGAAAAATAAAGTGAAAAAAAAGAAAAGCAAAAAAAGAATGAAAATGCCAGAGTTGACATAAATACATGATAGCATCCAATTCAAGAATCAAATACACCACTGAATCAGGAATCAGAAGGAAAACCTCCCTGTTTGCAAACTTCAGTGTAAAGGGACAGAACAGGAACCAGGCTTCAATGCCCAAATGGTTTCTGTATGTGAAAATATTATTTTGCTTGGGACTTTGTTACAGTCTTGGTTTGAGAAAGTTTTTTGTTGTTGTTGTCTTATGTTGGGGGTTTCGTTTTGCTTTGTTGTATTTTGTTTCAGTCTGAGATTTTTTTTTTCTTTCCCAAGCTTTGCAGTGGCTGGAGGGAAAAGGTTAATGGTAGTGTTCTTGTTTGCCTTATGTAAAGCACAGTCAAGATAGTGTTAGGATACACTATTGGTGGTGGCAAACAGAGTTATGAAGCTTAGCAGGGAAAGTTAGTCCAAGTGAAAGTGAGTCCAAGCCTGGGTCTGGACATGCTGTTTGAAATGTGCCCTTTCATCTCTTGAAAAACAAAAAGTATGCATTTACACACAGTCCTCCTTGTTTCTTTTCTCTGAACTCACTCTTTATTCAGAGCTCTTTACCCCTCAAACATCCTTCTAAAATTGTTTTTCCTCGTAATTCTCAAGAGATTTTTCTTAAAAAATGATACCTTTTTCTGTGGAGAAAAGAGCAGTCAGTTTTAGCAGGACAAGGCAGGTAAAAACAATAGCAAATGACTAAAGGAGACTCTAATGGCAGTGCTCACACTGGTACTGCTGGGAAAGGCTGGGTGAGCAACTGCACAGCACCGCTGCCAGCTGGGGCTGGGGCAGTCACTCCATGGAGCTTACTCCTCCTCTCTAGTTGAGCAGTGCAATGAACTGCAGCAGGGAAATAAAGTCAAAAGCAGTTAAGAGTGGTAAGAAAAAGCAGCTGCTGTGCAAACTGCAGAGAAGCAGTTTACACACTTCTGTGATGGGTCACTGCCATCCATAGGGACCATGACAGGCTTGTAGGTTTGCCCATGCAAACCATGTGAAGTTCAAGGAAGCCAAGTGTGAGGTTTTGCATATGGGCTGGGGTAATCCTGTGCACGGTTACAAGATGGGAGATGAGTGGATGAAGATACAAGCCTTGCTGAGGAGGACTTGGGGATGTTGGTGACTGAAGAATTGAGAATGAGCCAGCAGTGTGCACTTGCAGGCCAGAAAAACAATCATATTCTGAACACTTTGCCCCTCTGTTCAGTTCTCCTGACACCCCCACCTCTGGGGTCTCTGGTGCACGAAAGACAACGACCAGCTTGAGCAGCTCCAGAGGTGGTCACAAAGATGATCAGGGGGGCTGGAAGACCTCTCTTATGATGAGGTTGTGAGGCTGGGAGAGTTGGGGTTGTTCAACCTGGGGAAGAGAAAGCTCCAGGCAAACCTTACAGCAGCCTTGCAATAATTCAAGGGAAGTACTACAGAAAAGCTGGAAAGAGACATTTTATCAGCAAGTGCAGTAGTAGGATGGGGTGTAACAGTTTCGAACTGAAAGGGGAGAGATATAGATTAGATATAAAGGAGAAATTCTTCATTGTGAGGCTGGCAAGGCACTGGAACAAACTTTTCTGAAAAGCTCTGGATGCCCTATCTCTGTAACTGTTCAAAGGCTTTTAGCAACCTGGTCTAGTAGGAGATACCCTTGCAATCACAGGGGATTTGAAAGGGGATGTTTGAAGGCCGCTTCCATCCCAAAGCATTCTATGAGCCTGTGATAGAAGTTAACCTTAATTATCCTCAGATGTTCACCATTTTGACCAGGCACTGCACCAGCAGCCTGCAGCGTGCCTATCCTCCCACATTCTGGAAAAGAAGGAAGTGTTGTGCAGTTCACCAAGATTAAGTGAAATCACTCAGGTCACTCAGAAGGGGAGGAAGCTTACACAAGACTCAGGAGAAGTTGTGACACAGACAGAATCAATTCATGACTTCACCACAGATTGTGGCTTAGTTTTGTATTTTAACTGTTCATCTTTTTGGCATATTTTATTCATTTATCTTTGAAGTTGTTCTTCAGAGGAATTCAAAACATAATAATACTAGAATAGGTGTTTTAAAACTCCTTTCCTAACAAGGTAGACATTATGAAACTTTCTCTCTATATATATTTAATGCTAACTAATCACCTTTTTGCTCCCCAAGGTAAACAGACAAAAAGACTGCAGGATCATTAGTCACACAGATATAAGCACACATCAACAAACAGAAACCCCAGGGCCATTTATTTTTTTTCCTCATTAAATACTCTCAACATCCCCACTTTGATGAACTGTGAAGATTCACATAGGATAAACAAAAAGCAATTCAGTATAGGACAGCTCACCAAGGGAATTAGTTTGAAATATAGTATCTGGAAGGACACAGAATGCCAAAGTTTATAAGCCAAAATCAGCAGCATCTCCATTTCTGTAGCTGCAGTGTTACTTCATCACACTGAACTGCAGGCAGCTCTCTGTTTCTAAGCAGAGCACAAGAAAAATTGTTCCCTACAGAATCAGGATACTTGCTGATCTATCTTAATGATGGGTTAAAAGTCATATTCTCAGAACAGTTTAACAACTTGTTTCACAGATCAACAGTGTGCCTCTTGCAAAAATCTGTCTGGAAATAAACGCAGCTGCAGGTTTCTCAAGTGGATTTTAGAAGGACACTGATTCAAAGGTCTACTGATACCATTCAGGGGACTGCAGCAAACAGGTAGTGTTAGCATTATACATGTGTCCAATTTCCAAACAGCAGAACTACATGTCAGGAGTGAGACCTTCTGTTTCGAGTGAGATGAGTTAGGCAGTTGGCAATGCTCAGTTCAGGCTGTTCAGCAAATTACATCTGGCTCAAAGTGTTGTCTCTGCAAGTGCTGAGTAACTGGGAGGAACTCTCTCACAACAGCACTAGAGCAGTGTTAAGTCAGGGATGTATCTATCAATTATGGGTGCTCAAGGCTTCCAAGCAGTCCTGCTCCATCAACCCATCCGGCTTTTGGCAATGTGAAAAATAGCTTTTTGCTTGACTTCTTGCTGGTCCCTCCGATCTACCAACACCCCAAGGCTACTAAACTGACATTTGGGAAGTATCCTAATTGAAGGGAGATGAACTGAAACAGATGCAAAGAATGGCCAGCAGGATCAACACAGGAAGAGGACAGTCTAACACAGGGCCAGAATCATTTGTTCTTTGAAAGATTAGCAACATTCTCCTTGTTACTGCAATAGTCTTGGGGAATTCAGCAATCTACCAGTAATTAGCTGAGTAACAAATCTTTCTCTCTTGGGAACCTTCATGACAGTCAATGCCTATTTTAGTATTAGAAGACTGAACTTTGAGAGATGTGAATTGGTGCACTTGCAGCTAACATCATTCCTTTGACGCTGTGTCTCTTGATGCACATAGAGCTACATTTATGGCTAAATGTTTGTACCAGGAAAATGGTTTGCTACACTTGGTGTTAATACACTTTATGGTAAGAAACCTTCACATTATCCTTAAAGCTACCCTCCTTCAATGGGCAGCAAAACAAAACTCACAGCTAAGTAGCTTTTAAATGTGACCCAAAAGAATCAAGATAACCCTAAACAAAAGTAGTAGGGAAGATTAAAGGATAAGAGACACAAGTCCTTCAATGAATAGGTGAGAAATCTTCCATCCTTGTTGAAGAAGGTTATGTTCTACTCCAAACAAACCACTACTGAGGTCAAAGTGATCTAAGCAAAGCTTTGAGAGACAACCAAGAGTTCTGCAGATTTGACAGCTCCCGCTCCAATATCTATTTACAGCTCTCTAAATGGTGATGTTTACAAGTTTCTCTCTATTACTGCTCATAGATCAACCTTGTGTTGTTCAAGAGTTAGCCTACCCTCCTGGGTCTGGATGTTACCTCATGTATTACCATCTCAAAGTTCCCCACACTCCCCATTTAAAATAAAAAAAAACATATTTTAATCCCACATATCAAGCCAGAAGATTGGCATACTCTGTAGTTTAAAAAGATATAAAACTTTTTGTAGAGTGATTGTTATCTTTCAAAACAACATTTTTACTGTAGGTTGTCAAAACCTGAAACATTGGGGTTTGAGCCTTCCTCTCTTACACTAGTTCCAATTCAAGTATTTGTTACTACCCAATGAACAAATAGTACATTTCACAGCCTTAAGTAATAACTACAGCAAGGAAAAGCTATTAGCCCTTATCTCCCTTACCTCTTATCAAGTGAAAAATACATTTTTTTTAACAAGCCTTTTGTTTTCAGCATCAGTGCTCATCTAACACCAACACAACCACAAACACAGTGAAGTCATTTGTTCTACTACAAGTACCATAGAACCATAGGATCACTAAGGTTGGGAAAGGCCTTTAACATCAAGTCCAACCCTAACCCAGATAACCAATGACCACTAAACCACAACCTGAAGCACCACATCTACACCTCTAGGGATGGCAAAGCCACCACCTCCCTGGGCAGCCTGTTCCAACTCCCTCACCACTCTCTCAGTAAAAAAGCTTTTCCTAATGTCCAATCTACACCTCTCCTGGCACAACTTAAATCCATTTCCTCTCATACTATCACAGGTTACTTGGGAGAAGATACTAACACCAGCCTCATTACAAGCTCTTTTCAAGTAGTTGTAGAAAGCAGTAAGACCTACCCCCAGCCTTCTCTTCTCCAGACTAAATAAATCCCTCAGGCAGCCCTGTATGATGCCCTCCAAACCCCTCACCTGCCTTGCTGCTCTTTGGCCATGCTCCATGATCTCACTGTCCTCCCCACACTGTGGTTCCTACAACTGAAGACACCATTCAAGCTATGGCCTCATCAGGTCCTGGTACAAGGGCACCATCATTTCCTTATTCTCCTGCTGGACACAATTTTGATTCAGGCCAAGATGTTGTCGTATTTCTTGGCCACCTGAGCACACTACTGGCTCACAAGTCAGCTGCTGAGAACAAAACTCTTCTTCTCCTCATCACACAGCCCTTGGAATTACTGGAGATGCTCAAGCAGAATGGATGTTGAATGAAGACGTCACCAAGTCAGGAATTTCTGCTGCTGCTATGAACATTGACCTCGGTAAAGAAAAACTCAGAGCTAGTGTGGCAAGAAAGAGACCTGAAGAGCTCCACAAGCTCCAGATGCCAAGAATTCACTAGGTTACTGTCTGACAGGGTGGAAAAAGCAAGCTTCTGAATTGGTGCAGTGATAACATAGCACTAATCCTCATGAATAAACCCATTCTGAAGTACACCAAGTTGTGACAAAAGCTGCAGCTGATTTCTCCAAGACCAGGAAGAATTTACAGTCTCCAGTTGAAGAACAAGGCACATTGCAGCTTTTAAATCAGCATACCTACACTGCATGCACCACTAACAGCATCCTTCACATAGTCAAGTATCTTCTGCCTGCTTTGAAAGCACAGCCTGATGTAGTAACTTCAGAGAAACTCTGGTACTTGCATTCATTCACTGTCAATATTGTGTATTATTTAAGGTATGCTTGGCTTGCAAACTGTGACGTTTGCATGTCAAAAGGTCCAAGGTTTTATTCCTCAAGTGCAGTTCAAATCTGGAATCTGGAAACACACTTAAGTAGAAACTACAGCAAGAAGAAAAAATAGTAGCCCTTATCTCCCTTACCTTTCTACCAAGATATTTCTAACAGGCCTCCTGTTTTAAGCATCAATATTTAGTGCAAATACAACCACAAACACAATGAATGTATTATGTCAATTCTATTGACATCATAGCTCTAAACTACAAGTCAGACATAATTGTGTATTATTACCTCCAAGACAGCCAACAAATGACATCAGGAACAGCTGTTTCCACAGCAGCAGCATCTTCAGTCACCTAAATTCAGTAATTGTGGTTCAGTCTCTGGTGAACTGTATCTTTAGTCTTCCAGGTGGTACGGTTTAACCTGTTAAAAGAACAAACATAAAAGTGAATCCCATGATGATCCTTAAGAACCACCTTCCTTGTTAATGTGCTTCTTAACAAACATAAAGCTGCCAGATCCTCTAATGTTCCTCTTTTTCCTGTGACTTGACTCCTTGCAGAAGGGTACATGTATTCCATTTAGAATATCCAGGTGGTGATAGAAGTTATATAAATCAGCAGCACTGACAGTTAAGTTCATTTTCAGTGCCTCCTCCTCACCAACCTCCAACATTCATTTATTTGTAGGAAACTGTAGTTTTAAAAAAAGAAAGAGAGTCCACGAGGTGCAATCACACACAAAATGTAGTAGTTTAATGCATTTGTTACAAGAGTTTGCATTGCACTTGTCTTGTATAAACTCTGCTAGCAATGATCTGAACAAGTGCAATAACTGATTTAATTAAAGTCCTGTCCAACCCTTTACTCTTTGTTTGCTCTCCATACTCAACCTGTACTCTGTATGCATAACAGCACTGCAGAAATCTGAAGAGGGACATCTAGAAATCAAAAAAAAACCAACTCAAACTTCTAGTGAGTACACTGCACCCAAGTGCATCAGGTGCAATGCTGTGAACTCATCTGTTCAGTTCTGCTCCCACCTTTGTTACTGGCTAGATTGTTACCAGTTTACCAGGGCCTACCCAGCCTGGCTATGACATTGCTGGTTTTACTTTTTCTTTTCCTCAAGAAGCTTTACAGGAAATTTTCTGGCAGTCATGTCACAACTGTGGCCTTTATATTTTGTGCATGTCACTTCCACTGTTTCTTCAGAGAAAGAGGAGCTGGACAAAATCTGAGGTTGTGCAGTACACTGATCAGACCAAATGCATCCTTCTGCAACTAGATTACAACCAATGCATAGAAATATTCAAGGCACAAAAGCACTAACTGAGGAACCAAATCTAAGAGGTCTGAACAGACTTTTTCCATGTGAACTGTGTAAAGTTTCTAATATTTCAGTAAAGAGGTCTGAATTTCAAGCTAAACACTCCTGATTACACACACTACTGCATTCTTGCTTCATGACTCACCAGGCAAGTGCAAGCATCTCCGAAAAAACATCCCATGGACCTTTGCCACAAAAACTGTATCTCTTCTCATCCTGCAACCCCAGCTCACACAGGATACAGAACCAGCTTCTGCAGCAACACAGTGGCAACTGCAGAGTCCTCTCCTCTGCCCTCTCCAAAGTGCTGCTTTCTGGGTTTCTTTTTTTTTTTGTGTGTATTTCAAAATCAAAAATTAATCAAACCTAAACCTTCCTTCCCTTTTATCAGGTAATAGGCATTGATCACTCAGCAGGTACCTGCTGCCAGCAAAGCTGGTACAAGAGGGATGCTTCCTGTAGGGCTACAGCAATTCTCAAGTACCTAAAAATAGGGGTAGACTGACACATCTCACCCCTAGGCAGCTCTCTGCATCAGACACTTGGAGGAATTGTAACCAGTTCTCTCAGCCCATAAGATCTGAAGAAGTTTATCATATGCAGCTAAAGTGTAACTGGTTTCTGAGAGGAATCATGCAAGTAGCAACAAATTGCTGATAAGTCTGCCTGCTTAAAAAAACTCAACACACATACACATTTTAGTTCTTCCTATCCTAGAGCTAAAAAAAACCACCCTTGGAATTCAGATGAGCATACTGAGGATGACATATGAAGGAAAGTAGAAATCTGTTTAGCATCACATCATCAGGTCAAAAACTTGTTTTTTAATAGTAACAATTAAAAACAAAACAAAAATAAAATCCCCACCCAGACAAAAAACAACCAAACAGGTTGCCCAGGGAGGTTATGGCTGCTCCCTCCCTGGAGATGTTCAAGGTCAGGTTGGAGGAGGCCTTGAGTGACCTGTACTAGTGGGAGGTGTCCCTGCCTGTGGCAGGGGGTTGGAACTAGATGATCCTTGAGGTCCCTTCCAACCTTACCATTCCATGAAACAAAAAAATCCTTTTTGTTGAAACTTAGAACTCTGAAGCAGTCTCAATCACCACCTCATCTTTTCAAGGCCCATCTACTAAGCCATCCCCCTAAGGAGCAATAGTTATTCATAAGGAGTCACAGACCAGAGATAGAACAACCAAACACACACCAGTCCAGGATCCAGCCCTGGCTGTGCTGCTTCACAGAATCACAGAAAGTCAGGGGCTGGAAAGGATCTCAAAAGCTCATCTAGTCCAACCCCCTCTGCAGGATCACCTAGACCAGACCACACAGGAACATACCCAGGTGGGTTTTGAGTATCTCCAGACAAGATGACTGCACAACACCCCTGGGCAGTCTGTTCTCAGAATTCTGTCACTGTCACAGTGGAAAAAAATTCCTCTTCATGTTTAAACGAAAATTTTTATGCTTCCATTTCCACCTATTGCCCCTTGTCCTGTTATTGGGCATCACCCAGCAGAGCCTGGCTCTGCCCTCCTGCCACTCACCCTTTATATATTTGTAACCATTGCTGAGGTCACCTCTCAGGCTCCTCTCCTCCAAGCAGCACAGCCCCAGCTCCCTCAGGCTCTCCTCCTAACAGAGCTGTTCCATTCCCTTCAGCATCTTTGTGGCTCTGTGCAGGACTCTCTCAAGTAGTTCTGTGTCCCTCTTGAACTGGAGGGCTTGAGGACCAGCTGCTTCCAAAGCCATGACTGTGCCAGTGGCACCCTAGCATGGCAAAACATCACCTCAAGACACTCTCAGTTTTGGGCTGCAATGCAAAATCCTGCCAAAGCATCCCCATCCCAGCCATGGAAATGAGTGATTTTATCTCTGCAATGATTACCCCAAGCATTAAGGACAGCCAGAAGGGCAGGGAGGGAAAGGAAAGGAGGTGGAGTAAGAATACTAAAGTAGGTCACTCTGCTATGTCAGCTTTCTTGCAGTCTTACAAGAGATAGCAAAAAAAACCCCAAAATTAAATTAATTTGATTTTGTTCAAGTGCTCAAGGCAAAGTAGAACATGATAGAACCCTTTCAGGCCAGGGGAAAAAAAAAAAAAAAAAAAACCTTTCAGGGCAGGGAAAAAAAAAAAAAAAAAAAAAAGTGTCAGCAGAATCTAAAAAAAAAAAAAATAAATAAGAAAAGGAAAAGTTTTAGTTGTGGGTATAATAAAAATACAATGCAGGCAGAGGATGGGTTGTATTTTAATAAATTCTAATATCTGAAAGAGAGAAAGGTACTTAGCAACTTGCTAACCTTGTAAGATTTAAATTACTTGAAAAGTTTCATTTTCTCTCTGTTCTCTAAGAGTTTGCTGATCCAGGATCTGCTCCTGAACACCCAAAATTTCATTTGTAAAACATGACACTTAGTAGTGTTCAAATTTATAGCTTTAAGCCAGATAAACATTTCTTTATGCTCATTAACATGTCAGTTCTTTACAAAGGAAGACGTAAATTCATATGCATACACATTAAATATCATGAGGCAGCAGTGTGCCCAGGTGGGCAGCAGAGCCAATGGCATCTTGGCTTGGATCAGGAGCAGTGTGGCCAGCAGGAGCAGGGAGGTTATTCTGTCCCTCTGCTCAGCACTGGTCAGGCCACACCTTGAGTGCTGTGTCCAGTTCTGGGCCCCTCCATTCAAGAGAGATGTTGAGGGGCTGGAAGGGGTCCAGAGAAGGGTAGCAAGGCTGGGGAGGGGCCTGGAGCACAGCCCTGTGAGAAGAAGCTGAGGGAGCTTGGGGTGAGCAGCCTGCAGAGGAGACGGTTCAGGGCAGATCTCATTGCTCTCTGCAGCTACCTGAAAGGAGCCAGGTAGGGTTGGGCTCTTCTCCCAGGGAACCATCAACAGAACAAGAGAACAGAATCTCAAGTTGTGTCAGGGGAGGTCTAGGATGGATATTAGGAAGAAATTCTTGACTGAGTGAGTGATTGGAATGGGCTGCCCAGGGAGGTGGAGTCACTGTACCTGGAGGTGTTGAAGCAAATTCTGGATGGGGTACTTAGTGCCATGGTCTAGTTGACTGGCTAGGGTTAGGTGCTAGGTTGGGCTGGGTGAGCTTGGAGGTCTCTTCCAACCTGGGTGATTCTATGATTCTACAAAAATACAGAGTACCTTGAAGCTTCTCCTCAGTTGATTGTTGGGCCAGAGCCTTCCTATTAAAGAACAGAAGCTAAAAGGAGGTTTTCCTCTGCTGATACCATGCTGGTTTGCAGCTGGAGGGTACAGGAAGCATGGGACACAGCAGGGACTCTCTGCCCTCCCCTTTGACACTGAAGTGCTCTGCCAAAACGTTCTAAAAATGAAGTATTAGGCTGTTTATAGATCCTCAGTGCATACCTGGCAGTGGAGCAAGCTTGTTGCTCTTGAAATTGCTCCAAAATCAAGTATTATTGAGTAGGACTGCAGCTCAGCTTCACTGTGTTAATCTAAGATGATTGTATTAATCTAAAAATTAGATCCCCATCAGAGGCAACAAGTCAAAAGCCATTACATTAAAAAGGTTGCACTGAGTTGCTTTTCCTAATACACATATTTCAATTATCTCTCACATAATTTGCAAAGGTATTAAAATAAAAAAATAATTATTTTTTTTAAAAAATCAGGTGACAGTGCTGAGCAAAACTCTGTCACCTTCAGAGCTCCTAGATAACCATGGTTGTTTCTCAGATCATCCAAACACAGAAAGGTGGAACAGAGTCAGAAAGACCATAAAAAGAAAAATCTCATGGCCACATTTCACACCTTACAAATAGAGAACAATGTAATATTAATACTAAAGGATCAACTTTACCTCCCCCTTCTTTTGCAGAAGGGGCAAATCTACATTATTCCTTCGGTGCTTCTGGAAATATCTGGACTTAAAATTTTACATCCAAAAGAGCCCAGCACTTTCTACATAAAGGCTTGAAAGAAAAGCAAGCAGCACCTGCTGTGGTTGGGAAAGATCATAGAATCACAGAATCATAGAATGGTAAGGTTGGAAGGGATCTCAAGGATCATCTAGTTCCAACCCCCTGCCATAGGCAGGGACACCTCTCACTAGTACAGGGCACTCAAGGCCTCAGCCAAAGATGAAGCAGACTAATAGTCACAGAATATGTAAAAAGATAATATATGGAATGAATATGTAAATACACATTTAAAAACAGAAATCTTGCTAGTTTTAGCCCTCTAATTTCAGGAGGAGCCATACACACTTCAAAACCATAAAGGAGATGGAAGTTGGAGTGACAGGAGCAAATCAAGAAAAAACAAAAAGCAAACCAGATTTTATTTTCTACAAGACTAATTCAGTAATGAGATTAACACAGATAGGAAGTTTCAGCTAAACACAAGGAGGAGCTTCTTTACTTTGAAGGTGACAGAGCACTGGAACAGGCTGCTCAAAGACATGTGGACTCTCCATCCCTGAAATCATTCAAAACACACCTGGACACCACCCCATGTAACCTGCGCTAGGTGAAAGTTCTCTGGCAGGGAGGTTGGGTTAGATGACCTCCAGGAGGTCCATTCTAAACCCTGTCACTCTGATTTCTTTATTATAAATTATCTCTGAAACTCAAAGATGTTTAAGTTCCTCTGAGAAGCTTGCTGAAGACCACCACAAAATCATAGAATCATAGAATGGTAAGGTTGGAAGGGACCTCAAGGATCATCCAGTTCCAACTCCCTGCCATAGGCAGGGACACCTCCCACTAGTACAGCTCACTCAAGGCCTCATCCAATCTGGCCTTGAACACATCCAGGGAGGGAGCATCCACAACCTCCCTGGGCAACCTGTTCCAGTGCCTCACCACCCTTACTGTAAAGAACTTCCTCCTAACATCTAGTCTAAATCTCCCCTCTGCCAGTTTAAGCCCATTGCCCCTTGTCCTGTCATTGCAGGACCTTGTAAATAATCCTTCCCCAGCCTCCCTGTAGGCCCCCTTCAGGTACTGGAAGGCTGCTATCAGGTCCCCTCGAAAGATAGTAAGGTAAAACCTCCACCAGCCAAGCAAATTTCATAGGAAAGCAGACACCAAAAAGAGAGCAAACCCACAATCAACTTGATTCTCCTTCCTTCAAAATTAGCTTTACCAAAACCTTTCAGATCATGGGACCAGGCTATATGACCTCCCTTCTGGTCCTGACCATTCTGTGATTTTATGTCATCAGCAAGTAACAGACAAGAAAGTTTGAAAGAAAAAGCAAGCTCGGGAGAAGTTCAAGAGTTTTATTCAGTGACCTTAATTTTACTACCTAGAGCCAAGTGTAAAAAGTAGTAGTCCCCCGAAGGTGGAATTTTTATTTCAGTCTATGGAAATGGAGCTTGTCAGATCTGGCTGACAAGTTCAAGTTAAACATTAGTAGCAGCTGAAGGAATTTGTGGTGTCACCTAGCCTAAATTAATCAGAAATTCCTAGAACTTAGGAGAGCTACAAAGATCTAGAACTTATTTTTCTGTATTGATCACAAACCACAAAGGAGAAAATTAACTGAAGTGCTGTCACTAGAGGTCAGCATACCTTTGCAAAGGGAAAGAATTATTAGACTCTCATCTCAATAAATTATGAGATTAATTCTCTAGCTAATGATAAAGTCATTTCCACAGGGCATTGTAGAGAGAAGAGTCACTGATGAGTGTGGGATAGCCCTCAGCAACATCGAGTAGCCCATTTCTTGAAGGAGGAGGAATATCCATTTCTCATTTCCCTTAAAATGAAATTACTAGCTGTGAAAAATTACTGTTATCTTCTGCATCATTAATTCAAGCTTCTGCCTCTTACAGTGCTCACTAAGACTGAAAGAAACCAGTGCCATGACAAAAACATTCTAGGTTCATAAAGTAACTACATGGAAATAAAACACAACACAACTACCACCCACAATTGTAAGATTTTGGTAATGCACCTAAAAAACCCAACCCAAATACTCATCAAAAACTTGACACAAGCATTAAGTTTGCACATAATTTAATCAAGATAGTAAAATAATAAAGACTTTGCTCTTGTCAGACCCCACCTGGAGTCCTGTGTGCAGTTCTGGAGCCCCCAGCACAGGAAGGACATGGAACTGTTGGAGACAGTCCAGAAAAGACCATGAAGATGATCAGAAGACTGCAGCAGTTCTGCTGTGAGGACAGGCTGAGAGAGTTGGGACTCTGCAGCCTGGAGAAGAGAAGGCTTCCAGGAGACCTTAGAGTAGCCTTCCAGTATCTGAAGAGGGCTACAGGAAGGCTGGGGAGGGACTATTGACAAGGGCTTGCAATGACAGGACAAGGGGCAATGGGTTTGAACTGGCAGAGGGGAGACTGAAACTGGATGTTAGGAGGAAGCTCTTTCCAGTGAGGGTGGTGAGACACTGGCACAGGTTGCCCAGGGAGGTTGTGGCTGCTCCCTCCCTGGAGGTGTCCAAGGCCAGGTTGGAGGAGGCCTTGAGTGAGCTGTGCTAGTGGGAGGTGTCCCTGCCTATGGCAGGGGGTTGGAAGTAAATGATCCTTAAGGTCCCTTCCAACCTTACCATTCTATGAAATACTGGCTGGTCTCTAAACTTTTCTTCAAGATCAAGGTAGTCCAGCTCACTTGGATCTGTCTCTGGTGCTATCAACCCAACAGTGGTAAAGACATGTTGCACTGAAGTCAAAGACCTACCCAATTCCAGAGATGATCACAACTCTATTATTCTAACATGTAAAATAATTATTTTTCCCACTGATGCAGATGTGATATCAGGTTAACATGGGAATTCAGAAAGGTTTTCTGTTATTTGAAGCAAATAGTTAATTCATAGAATGACAGAATACTTTGGGATGGAAGGGATGTTTAGAGGTCATTTAGTCCAGACCCCTGTAGTAAGCAGGGATACAGAATGGTGTGGGTTAGAAGGGATCTTTAAGGGTAATCTAGTCTAACTCCTCTCCAATAAGCATCTTGTTCAGAGCTCCATCCAACCTCAGCTGGAATGTTTCCAAAGATAGGGCATCTACCAGGGGCAACTTGTGCCAGTAACTGACATAATCCAATGGGCCAATCAAAAGAGTAAGGTATTCAAGTACTGTTTGAGATTGATAGGCTTTGAAGAAACAAAAATGCAGAGGAAGCACTGGCTCCTACAGAGCCAGCACCAGTAGCATGCTTCTGAAAGAAGAGCAGATGCAGTTAACACACCTGAAAGAATGCAAATAAGCATGAATTGACCAGTTAAAATCTAAAGTATTATGACAAAAGAGTAAAAAATCCCTTCTAACCAATACTGTGCCTTGCTCCAAAAAAAAAAAAAAAAGTTTCAAATGGTGCTCCAAGGAAAATCATGGCAGCATTGACTCCTTTGGGGTCTCATTAGATCTTTATTCCATGGCTGCATGGTAGCACCACTCATTAGAAGGAGCCTTTGCAGGCAGTAGTTGTGAAGCTGCCTGTGGCTCTTCCTTCTATCCCTGCAGGGACTTTGACAATAGACAAATCATCCTGATCAAGCTGGACTGTAAGCACAAAGAGAATAAAGAAATTTTTAGGGAAACCATCGTCAAGCGCTAAATAGGATGTGAAGTCATCTCCAGTGTGTCATTAGCAGAGACTTTGCTAAATGTAATTTTAAACCAAACTCATTTACAAAACCAGAAGAACAAGCAACTGCTCTGTGGGCAGTTCCATCACTCTGCCTCTTGCCTGACTGGGTTTACAGAGTGACAAAATCAACCAGGTTGGAAAACACCTCTGAGATCATTAAGTCCAACCTATCCCCTAACCCTTCTAATTAACTAACCCTAAGTGCCTCAATCGAGCCTCCTTTTAACCACCTCAGGGATGGGGACTTCACCACCTCCCCAGGCAGCCCATTCCAATGCCAATCACTCTTGCTGTGAGGAGCAACTTCCTAACATCCAGCCTGAACCTGCCCTGGCACAGTTTGGGACTGTGTCCTCTTGTTCTGCTACTGGGTGCCTGGGATTCTTTCAGCCTGAGTCCCCTGCTTCACCTGTCCATCCATCATTTGCACAGGTCCTGCACCTGGGTAGGTACAATCCCAAGCACAAATCCAGGCTGGGTGGCAAATAGCTGGAGAGCAGCCCTGAGGAAAAGGACCTTGGAGTCTGGGTTGATGAAAAGCTCAACATGAGCCTGCAGTGAGAGTGTAGCTCAGACAGTAACAGTGTGCTGAGCTGCATCCCGAGAAACGTGGCCAGCAGGGCAAGGGAGGGGATTCTGCCACTTTACTCTGCTCTCCTCAGACTCCACCTTGAGTCCTGTGTGCAGTTCAGGAACCCTTAGCACAGGAAGGACATCAAGTGTTGGAGTGGGTCCAGGGGAGGGCCACGAGGATGATCAGAGGACTGGAGCAGCTCTGCTATGAGGACAGGCTGAGAGAGTTGGGGCTCTGCAGCCTGCAGAAGAGAAGGCTTCCAGGAGACCATAGAGTAGCCTTCCAGTATCTGAAGTGGCCTACAGGAAGGCTGGGGAGGGACTGTTGACAAGGTCTTGCAATGCCAGGACAAAGGGCAATGGGTTTGAACTGGCAGAGGGGAGATTTAGACTGGATGTTAGGAGGAAGTTGTTTGCAGTGAGGGTGGTGAGACACTGGCACAGGTTGCCCAGGAAGGTTGTGGCTGCTCCCTCCCTGGAGGTGTTCAAGGCCAGGTTGGAGGAGGCCTTGAGTGAGCTGTACTAGTGGGAGGTGTCCCTGCCTGTGGCAGGGGGTTGGAACTAGGTGATCCTTGAGGTCCCTTCCAACCTTACCATTCTGTGATTGTATGACTTCCCTAAATCTCTCTGTTACATTAACCACGCAGGTGGTTCTGGTTTACAGAGCATCCTCCCCTAGCCTCACAGTTATTTCAGTCCTTCCTTTTCCCACTGGAACAAAGAACATCTGAACACCCACCTTCCCCACATATTCATCCTTCTCCAAGCAGTGGCACAGAGCACCTCTGCTTTCCATCTGTTAGTTGTCATCATGTTACCATCCTCTCTGAACACACCAACAGGTTTACTGCAGTCGGTATCTGCAGTTCTGCCATTTAAGGGCTGTAACCACTGAGTAGAGCTTTAAATCAGCTAAGCCTTTTACCACAGGGAGTTATTCCACCCAAGTCAGCAAATGCATTGAAGCTGCAAAAAGGAAATGAAGAATGACATTCATTTTGAAGTCCTCAGAAATCCTGCATTAAGGCCACCACTTTCCACAACTCTCTATCACCAATTTGAGAGTCTCTTTTAAACCTAACCAGAGGGTTTTACTTTGCAGCACCTGTGGAGACAGCCCACCTTGATCAGTTTTAAGACACTCAAGGGAGCACATCACAAGAGAACCAGTTTTGTTCCACATACCCCCACACCCCCCTTCAGGTTTGCAGGGAAATGTTTAGAAGAACCTTTTAACTCTTTTGGGCTAAACAACAACTTGATGTCATTTGAAATCAGGAAATCTAAGTCATAGCAAATCATAGAATGGTAAAGTTGGAAGGGACCTCAAGGATCAGCCAGTTCCAACCCCCTACCATAGGCAGGGACACCTCCCACTAGTACAGGTCACTCAAGGCCTCATCCAACCTGGCCTTGAACACCTCCAGGGAGGGAGCAGCCACAACCTCCCTGGGCAACCTGTGCCAGCGTCTCACCACCCTCAATGGAAAGATCAGACCCAAACTGGTACCCCAGACTGTAAATCCAGACACAAAAAACCAGCAATCTTAAAAGGTATTTTTTAGCCTTAATGATTATATAAAGACCTATTTCAGAGTGATTTGTTTGATGGTTATCTTAAGTTACTCTCACAAACACCCTACATGATGCCCATTTCTGCTGTTGGTATGCTCACAAGCTAGGTTCATTTTTCCAATGCAACACAAATATTACATTTAAACAATTATATTGCTTTTTTTCTACATTACTTCATGAAGAATCCACACAGTAGTAAACAAAGAAGTTGAGGAGACAAAACAGACTTGTACACAAGCTCACATTTGATACCTCAAAACTTATCTTGATACTGTTTGCTTTTTCTGACCAGTCAGGGTTCTTGGTTAACTAATTTATGATGAATAAGTTAAAAAAAAAACACTTATGTCAGGAGTTTTCCCAACTATTTTGGAGATTTGTTTGGAAATACAGACAAGAAGACATCTACTCAGAAAAGAAACATAGTTAAGATGCTACTAGACAAAGGATCTGCTCTGATAATATTAAGAGCAGAAACATCAGCTAAGACAGTTGGTTTCAAATGGCAAAAGCATGGTCCTGATATGGATGCAAGCACAGATTCTGTCCTTGCTCTGAGAGCACTAAAGAGCAGACTTGTAGGTGTGCTGCAGCGTTCATCTGCACACAGAGTATGTGCCCTAGGTACCATCAAGCTCCAATTTTCAAGTAGGATCTTCTCTTCAGCACCAAAATTGTACCTTCAAACAGTACAGGAGAAATGGGCATTTTTTACAGCAAGCTAAGAGTTCCAGGCTGAAACTTCTCGGTAAAACTTCTTCCCCTTCAGTAATCAGGAAACTTGTCTATTTAGCACAAAAAAAGTTTCCAATTCCCTACAAGTATCATTAAAATTTAAACACATATATATTACTCTTCACCAGTCATGGCCAAAAGCTAACTTCTGCTGCCACTTTGAACACCTCCATTTATTACCATTACACAGATACATTCCTCTGCACTTCAGTCGATTATTAAATGCCTTGCCAACCCATAATACACAAATGTCAGTAAAACAGCCTCTTGCATTTCAAACCCCTGTGATTAACATACTGCAAGGTTAAAACTGCAATGCACCCTTGAACTCTGCCCATCAATTCTTCCTTCCTTGGAATAACAACATTTCAAGCCAACAACCAACTTCCAACAGCCTTATTTTCTTTTAATTCCACAAGAGTGACCTGTCACAACTAAAAGTATTTCCACTGTTATTTCCAACCCCCTGTTCCTATAATTTGTATGCCTGAGGCTTTTCCCCTGCAACTTACCAATTTCAGACACCCTTTTGATAACACATATGGGTCATCACCCTCAACCAGGCATTCCAAGACAGGTACTTCCAGAGGTCAGAAATTTTTTGAACCCAGACACCCAGATGTCACAAATCACTGCAAAATAATCTAAGGGTCTAGAATTATGATAAATAAATCAAGGCTACTAGAAAAACCAAACATGAAGTTAGATGAACTATGCCTTATGTAGCTACAAAAGAGGGAAAAGGGAGGACCTGACTACCTGCTTTCCATTTCTGTAACTCTGATGGTTGTGATGTCTGTGTTTGTATTACCAGCTCTCCAGGGCTGCCAGAGTACCTGCTGGCCATTAGCACAGCGAGCCTTAGGACAGCAAGAGATGTTTCTGATGAACCAGTTCTGAAAAAAATCACAGAATCTCAGATGCTGGAAGGGACCTCAACAGCTTATTCCAGTCCAATCCCTCTGCCAAAGCAGGATCAACTAGACCAGGTCACACAGAAATGCATCCAAACAGGTGCTGAATATCTCCAGTGGGAGAATCTACAACCCCACTGGGCAGCCTGTTCCAGGGTTCTGTCACCCTCACAGGGAAAAAATTCCTCCTCATGTTTACATGAAACTTTTTATGCCTCAGCTTCCACCTATTGCCCCTTGTCCTGTCATTGGGCATCACCCAGCAGAGCCTGGTTCCAGCCTCCTGCCACTCACCTTTACATATTGATACCCATTGCCGAGGACACCTCTCAGGCTCCTCCTCTCCCAGCAGCACAGCACCAGTTCCCTCAGGTTCTCCTCCTAACAGAGCCTGTTCCATTCCCTTCAACATATCTATGGCTCTGTGCTAGACTCTCTGAAGCAGTTCTATATCCCTCTTGAACTGAGTGGCCCAGAATTGGACACAGTACTCCAAAATGCAACTGACCTCTGGCTACTAGAGTCATTTTTAAGACATTCCTCATTCCCATGCAAGAAGCCTTCATGTTGTATGGAGAGAAGTCTCTGGTGAGGTACAAGTAATGCAGTATTTCTTTCAAAAGACTTTTGGTTCCATCTCCTACAAATCATAACTTCAAAAGCTTCTTTTATCCTGCATGGTTGCTCAAATAACTCATCACTTTCCATTGCATACATAATTTCACTTTGATATTCTTTGGCCAGAACATAGTTGATCTGTCTATCATGCCTTGTTCCAACTGACCCTAGCATCCACCTCCAGCCAGGGTCTCCCAGGAATGCTGCTTATGGCTTGATGACCTGGCTCCAAGGGTTACCTACAGCAATTTGTCAGCAGTTGCCTTTTAAAAAATTTAAGGACTGGTGAATTTCCAAGAATCCTTCTGCTCACTGTATTATTATCTAGTTCAAATATTTTTTTTTTAAACAAAAAATGCCATTCTCCCTCATGTTTATCCCACAGAGAGGTACAGTACCCACATAATACCAAAGTATTCAGGACAACTAAAACTCATCTCACACTTAAAAGATGCTTTAAAACCTGGCAACTGAAATTCAGACAGTTCTATTTACCTTTAGTGAAGAATGCAGGGCGCAAAGAAACACTATGAAATAGGACTAGGTTATCAGCACCTGTAAAAATTAAACTAAGAAAACCCAACAAAGGAAATCCAACCCCCCAAATATTTCCCAGGCTCTCCCCCAACACAAAGAGATTAAAAGAACCAAACCAGTAAAACAAACCCTCTAAGCATAGGCAGACAACGAAATGCCAGGTCAAACACATCCAATGCACTCAAAGTGTTGACATATGACTTGGTTGGGGAGCTGCAACTCAAAAGCTCACAAAACTCAGAGAAATGCTCTCCACAACAGACTGCACCAAAATTTACATAAACAGGCACCTGTGTTTAAGTAACTTTCCTGAGAAAGAAATTACTCTGATCTACAAACCTCTGTATAACAAATATTGCTGCTCTTAGTCCCAAAATGCACACTCCAGCCTTGTTTGTCTCTCTCACTACAGGAGTGCATGTAGAAATTCAACATTTCTACCCCAACTTTTCCTTAAGCTGAGAATTTAAACTGTAATTTGAAAAAAAAAAAAAGGGTCAACCATCGTGTATCTAATTTGTCAGCTATAAATTTTGAACCATTAATTTGGTTTTTTACATAAACCTTAACAGTGAATCATTGTAAGGATAATAGACACAAACCCAAACAACTGCATTACATGACTCTAAGACAGGTTATTATCCCCTTACATGAATCCTCTGGTAGATTCTGAAGGGGGTCTACAGGAAGGCTGGGGAGGGACTATTGACAAGGTCTTGCAATGACAGGACAAGGGGCAATGGGTTTGAACTGGCAGAGGGGAGATTTAGACTGGATGTTAGGAGGAAGTTGTTTGCAGTGAGGGTGGTGAGACACTGGCACAGGTTGCCCAGGGAGGTTGTGGCTGCTCCCTCCCTGGAGGTGTTCAAGGCCAGGTTGTAGGAGGCCTTGAGTGACCTGTACTAGTGGGAGGTGTCCCTGCCTATGGCAGGGGGTTGGAACTAGATGATCCTTGAGGTCCCTTCCAACCTTACCATTCTATGATTTGTATAGGCTTAAAGGTGCAAATTTAGTGTTTTACTATTACACTGAATGTTTGTTTCTTCTTGACTAATATCAAGAGAAACTCCCCAGAACTAAAATGACATAAAGTGGATGGAAACATGGTGAGACACATTGCACCACTCGAGAAAATTTGTCTTTCCAGGTGCTTCACACATTTTCTTTGCTTCTTTCTCCAAGCAGAAGCCAGCCTAGAGGATGAGATGACCTCCAGGCAGGTTGACCTGAGACAGACCCCACAGGCTTGTTTTCTGCCTCCCAGCCAGATAAGCAGATGAAGCAGCCTGCAGGTGAACACAAGGGATCCTTTGTTGTTTCTTCTTTAGCTATTAGACATCTACAGGTTTTGCCACGGCAGGCAATGGTGAGGTATCACATACATCACTCAACTAGCAGTAAATTCTTGTTTTTAAGGTCAGCACACATCTCCAAGTACAACAGCCTTTAAACCCACATATACAGAGTGGATAGATTTTATTGGAAACATCAGTCAGTGGTGATTCGTGGAGGAGTTTGTGTGGGGAAGCCAACAGCAAAAGGCTTCTCTGGAGAGCCTTCTGCTCCAAAGCCCAATGCATCTTCAAACTGCCTCCAGCAATGGAGAAGCTAAGCTTAATGCTAGGCCATGCTTGGTGCACTATGAGCAGTTGTCTGACAGGGAATAACTCTCAGACCACCTTATATGGCTGAGGAGAACAGAAAAACAGGACTGGGAGAATGCATCATTGCAGCCCCAAGCTGGGATTTCACCCTGTCAAGTTAAGGGGGCAACCCTGTTTCCTCACATGCTCCACAGCCACACTTGTTTACAGCTTGGCAGCTGACATGCAATGGGTAAAGAGATTTATTGTCTGTCTAATTGTCCAAGGAAAAAAACTAATTCCCAACTAAGATAGTAATAAGACAAAGTAGCATATGTGCTTTGAGTATTGCTGAACAAAGGGGGCACAAAAAAAAGTGAAAACATTTTCTATACAGCCTTACTAACCTTTTCTTATTCTTTTGATCTATCTATAGCCTGGGAATAGGGGAGCCAGATAGAAGAGTTCACCAATTTTAGCAAGAGAACAGTTTCAGGAGATACGGCCACAGGTATCCTTAATCTATCCTATCTGTGATTATCTCACTCAGTCACATGCAAGGAAATAATCCCCTGCAGCATAGAGCACTGATGTGAAAGGAAAGAAAAGCTCAAAGTCACAGCTGAATGGCTATAGCTGAACCCGTTTCAGGAGGTTCCCCCCTCTCCACTTCTTGAGACCAAAGCAGCTTAATCTGCACTGATGCTTATGAAGTTTTACTTTTTAAAAAGTTATTCAGCCTGAGAGACTTTCCTCTCTTACGAATAGGAATAAAATGTTCACGTCTCTTTATGCAAAGTTTGGGGCTTTCTTGGGTTTGTTTTTTTTAAGTCAGAAAGTATGAGAGACTGCATGAAAACTTGAATATTGCCTTGTAGTCAAATTTCAAACCTGGAGCAGAATTATTAACCCCAAAGTGAAACTGTAGCAGTTAAAAAAAACCACCAAACAAACAACAAAACCCAACAAGCCACACTTAAACTGAACTAGCAGGCAGAAAAATACCCACTGGAGAGTATGTTCAAGCCATTACAGATGTTCAGCTGATTAGTGTGGCTGATTAGCTTGCAGAGGACAATGCACTACTAAACACAATCTGATCATTTTATGGTTACTATTAAGACTACAGAACATGGTATTTTTGAATTATTTGTTTAATGGAGCACTTCCTTACTCCTCACTTTCTCTGTTTTGCCCCACACATCCCTAGGGTATTAATTCCCTCATTACTTTAGATATACTTGCTTTTTCAACTGGGAGTACCCAGACTGTTATGATGGAAAGCCAAGGCAAGAGAGAGGAAATACTATGAGCAATTAAATGCCAGCAGGTAATCCCAGTTTTGCATCATTTAGAGATTATCATTTAGGCATCTTCTCACTTGTGTCCTGCCAGGGTTCAAGTCTCAACATAAGACCATTAATATGAAAAAAGCAGAATTGTGGAAATTAAATGTCAACCGAGTTCTCTTCCTACAGTCGACTTGCTAGAGGGCAGGGATGCCATCCAGAGGGACCTGGACAGGCTGGAGAGGTGTGCCCAGGCCAACCTCATGACATTCAACAAGGCCAAGTGTAAGGTCCTGCACCTGGGTAGGCACAATCCCAAACACAAATACAGGCTGGGTGGCAAATAGCTGGAGAACAGCCCTGAGGAAAAGGGTCTGGGTTGATGAAAAGCTCAACATGAGCCTGCAGAGTGAGTGCAGCTCAGACAACAACAGTGTGCTGAGCTGCATCACGAGAAGCGTAGCCAGCAGGGCAAGGGAGGGGATTCTGCCCCTTTGCTCTCCTCAGACCCCAACCTGGAGTCCTGTGTGCAGTTCTGGAGCCCCCAGCACAGGAAGGACATGGAACTGTTGGAGAGGGTCCAGAGGAGGCTACAAAGATGCTCAGAGGGTTGCAGCAGCTCTGCTATGAGGACAGGCTGAGAGAGTTGGGGCTCTGCACCCTGGAGAAGAGAAGGTTTCCAGGAGACCTTAAAGTAGCCTTCCAGGATCTGAAAGGGACCTATAGGAAGGCAGGGAGGGACTATCGACAAGGGCTTGCAATGCCAGGACAAGGGGCAATGGGTTTGAACTGGCAGAGGGGAGATTTAGACTGGATGTTAGGAGGAAGTTGTTTGCAGTGAGGGTGGTGAGACACTGGCACAGGTTGCACAGGGAGGTTGTGGTTGTTCCCTCCCTGGAGGTGTTGAAGGCCAGGTTGGAGGAGGCCTTGAGTGAGCTGTACTAGTGGAAGGTGTCCCTGCCTATGGCAGGGGGTTGGAACTAGATGATCCTTGAGGTCCCTTCCAACCTTACCATTCTATGATTCTAAGGGGAATTTCAGGGTCTATCCCAAAATTAACATATGCAACCACAGCTGATCTACAGCCACAAAAGCATCCTCTTTAATCCTTCCTGCATTAGTAAGGCCTCACTGAGGCTATTGAAAAAAAAAAACCAACCTTCACAAAACACAATGTTTAAAGTGACTTAACAAGACCTCTTTAAATATCAGCACAAGGTTAGATGTGATACAGACTACATCAACTTTGCTGGATAAAGTTTGACAGCTTTAATTCATAAAGAACCAAACAAATCTAGAAGGAGCAGAGGGCAATACTGAGGTAAGGTTCAGGCATGATGAACCTAAAGAACTGAAAATAAGACAGAACAATCAAATTCTTGACTTGGGAACTGAATTCAGATTTAGGAAATCTGTCTGGCAGAGGTTCAAAAAGCATGGGAAGAAAAGAACAGGAGAAGGGATGTTAACATGTGTAATACTGAGCACCTTGCTGAGTGCCCTGGCAGGAAAATAAACCTGAATAAGAGCCATAGAGAGTACGTGGACTTCTCACCAGAGAGAGTAATGCAAAATTAACCCCCCCTTTTTTTTTTTTTTTTAAGGTTCAGGAGGTTTGTTTCATTCTACCAACATGGTTCTGAAATCATGTATGGAGCCAAAGCAAGTCTGAAATGTAACTTCAGAAAACCTACACTTGGAGCTTTTCTAACTGAAAAGCTCCACTTCCCAAATATCACTACACCTTTTCTTCAAAGAATTCTTTCCCACAGTGACTAACAGTACAGGAGCAACAAGCCCCAGACCCCAGAAGACGCTGTTTTTCTTCTGGATCTCCAAGGTTCACTTCGTGTCGTAATGCACTTGGCGCTGTTCTCACTATTAATCACGCACTGTGGGCCAAAAGAAAGCACTTTTGCAGAAGTGACCTTAAACTAAACTCATAATTCTTTAAGAAGCAATAAACCCACTGAACCAGAATGCTCAGCCCTTCTGCCACAGGCTACGAGCAGCCAAGCTGCTTTGCTCCCTTTAGCAAGATACACAACCACCTTTTATTTAAAGCACTGAGCGGAAACTGTTTGTATAGTTTAACAACATTATCTGTGTCTTCAGCCAGGAGGGAAAGACTCAGTCAGAAGACAACAAAAATCATTTATGAACAGATACTCTAGAGACATGTTACAGAGCTTTCATCTGTCACTGAATTTGGACTTTCCTGTGCTATAGTCAAAAGGAGTAAAGACTCCTGGACAAGCCTAATGCTTCTCCCTCATCCTCTAAGAGCCAGGTGAACATCACTTAGCACTTTCCAAGGGTGGCTACAGAAAGATATCCTGCTTTACAATTCTCTGGAGTTACCTTCATCAGGAGGAACAATTTTCTGTGATAAATGGGTAATGTGTCTCTCAACACATACTAGATGGGTTCATGGATTCATAGAATAGTTTGGGTTGGAAAGGACCTTAAAGATCATCTAGTTCCAATCCGCCTGCTATGGACAGGGACACCTTCCACCAGACCAAGTTGCTTGAACTCTCATCCAAGCTGGCCTTAAGCAACTCCAGGGGATACCCACGACCTCCCTGAGCAACTTGTTCCACCCTCACTGTGAAGAATTTCTTCCTAATAGGCAGTATAAGTTCTTACTTTTTATTGCAGGGGGAAGCTATTACATTGAATATGAAATTGGTATGGTCCAAACTGTGACATGTAGTGCAAAAGGCACATTACTAAAATATCTGTAAGACTTCTGCATCCTACACTTCAGAGGGAAGGTGAAACTTGTATGCTGAAAAAGAGCTTTAAAGATTATTTGAATACACCTTAAAGGTTTGTAGTGGTAGGATGAGAGGGAATGGATTGAAGCTTAAGAAGGGCACCTTTGGACTGGAGATGAGGAAGAAATTCTTCACAGTGAGGGTGGTGAGGTATTGGAACAGGCTGCCCAGAGAGGCTGTGGATGCTCCCTCCCTGAAGGTGTTCAAGGCCAAGGTTGGATGAGGCCTTGAGCAACCTGGGCTAGCAAGAGACACCCTGCCCATGGCAAGGGAATTGAAACCAGATGATCTTCACGGTCACTTCCAACCCAAACCACTCTATGAATCCATAAATATTAGCTCTGCCTTTAAGCAGTATCATTAAAGTATAAACTCATCTATGACAGATCTTGTACAAGATTATGTAAAGCTGTGCTTACAGTGCTCATGTTTTTAAGTCATGAAAAGTAATTCATTTCTTACAAAGGCTTTTGGAGCCTTTTTCGACTATGAGAGCATTAAAGTCACCTGAACACCCTATGAATTCAGGAAACTGGAGTTTTCAAAGCCTCATGTTAAAAGAGGCTTTCAAGACTTCTTTCATATTCCTGCAATATTAATTGAATCTGCATAAATTTGACATGATGGGGAGGAAGAATACCGTGATGGGTCCATCATCAACTGATAATACAGCCTTGCTGGGATTTTGCTTCTAGAAGTACCAGTCGCTTTCAGTTAAAAACAAGTCTGCAAAATGTAAAATATATCCCAGAGCAACAAAGAAAGGTTGCCTTCTTTTCCCTCCCAAAACCCTCCATACAACACAGAGAAGAGTTTATCAGAACAATACATCACTCAGGAGGATTTGCAAAGGAACCAGATAAATAACACAAATAACGAGCGTGCCCAGAATTGAAATTGCCTGCATTTGCAGATTAAATAGGGACTGGAGCCAGCACTACAGGACACAACTTGTAGCTGTCAGAGGGAGGAACCAGCTCCATGGAGCACCAGCTGCAGAAACAGACCTCACCAGGCTCCTTCCACCATCCTCCAGGTAACTGGGATTGGTTGTTTGCTGGGAACACTCATGTAAATATTCAATATGACTTTGCATAACTGAGACTTTGAGAGAATCACCTTTTGACATCACTTACTAAGATGACTGAGGAAAAAAAGTGTTGCTTGTTGCCAAGGCAAAATCTGACTTGGTTGGGGTCAAAAAGGTAAGAAAAAACATGCACTGTGAATTCTCTGTCCTCTGATTCGTAAGCATAATACTGCATATATACTTCAGGTTTAATCTCAAACCTCACTACCATTTTCTATCAATTTCCCACATTTTATATTTCCACACCCACCCCCCCCNTGCTTTAGCCTTTGGGTACATTTCCCCCCCCCCCCCCCCCCCCCTTTTTTTTTTTTTTTTTTTCTTTCCCCTAAACATAACTACTGAAAGTCCTGGGAGCTTTTTGTTCTTACAGCATAAAATCCAGGTATGGGCAGTTAACTAGGCAATTTATCAAAATCTGTAACATTAGAACATTCAGATGCTAGGGGAAGAGAAGACTATGTCAAAATAGCTCACAACAGCAGGAAGCACAAGGTGCTGGAGCTTTGCAACTTCCTTAAGCTGCTTAGTTTCTGATAAGGAGCTTATAGAACTTTTAACTCTGGAGTATATTCAGCCAATGCTATCAAAAGAGTTTTAAACTGAAGTTGCACTTGGGACAGAGACCTCTTGAGTACTGTGATTTTGCCCTCTTACCAATGAAAGAAGCCACAAAAGAAAAAGAAAACAAACCAACAAAAAACCAAGAAAAATGTCAACTTCTTTTCCCTGACATTTTTCCACATGACAAAGGACATCTGCATATTAACTCCAGCTTTAAAAAGCACAAGCAAGAGATTGTTTCACAGTTTATGTGCAGCTTGACAACCAAGAAGCTGCTTTGCAGTCATCTAGAACTACTTGTAAACATACTGCAGTAACTGTAGTCAAAAACAATGTTTCAAATTAATTGTTTGGATTTTTGTCTGAAAGTAAACCAATGAACCTACAAAGCTTTCAATCCCTATCCTGTTACAAGAATATTCTTGATGAGTTCAAAACTTTGAAAGTCTTACAATCTTGATCAAGGTGCATCAAAGCTTAATCTGATTAATCAATGAATACAAAAGAATCATAGAATCATAGAATAGTAAGGTTGGAAGGGACCTCAAGGATCATCTAGTTCCAACCCCCTGCCATAGGCAGGGACACCTCCCACTAGTACAGGTTACTCAAGGCCTCATCCAATCTGGCCTTGAACACATCCAGGGAGGGAGCATCCACAACCTCCCTGGGCAACCTGTTCCAGTGCCTCACCACCCTTACTGTAAAGAACTTCCTCCTAACATCTAGTCTAAATCTCCCCTCTGCCAGTTTAAGCCCATTGCCCCTTGTCCTGTCATTGCAGGACCTTGTAAATAATCCTTCCCCAGCCTTCCTGTAGGCCCCCTTCAGATACTGGAAGGCTACTATCAGGTCCCCTCGAAGCCTTCTCTTCTCCAGGCTGAAGAGCCCCAACTCCCTCAGCCTGTCCTCATAGGAGAGCTGCTCCAGCCCTCT
>VWZE01019996.1:70095-87017 GCA_013396675.1 Eubucco bourcierii
CCATGCTTTTCCAGTTTGGTGACCAGGATGTCATGTGGGACAGAGTCAAATGCTTTACTCAGGTCCAGGTAGATGACATCAGCTGCCTTTCCCTTGTCCACTGTCGCTGTGACTTCATCATAGAAATCCACTAAATTTGTCAGGCAAGCCACTACGCACCTCTTGAAGTTGAAGGAAACATTGAAAAAGCTGAGAACAGTCTATGATCCTGCTTTGCTGGACTACAGCAACTTATGGAGAGGCACCAAATGCCTCCAGCACCACTTCAGGGAAAACACAACAGTGGTATCAAATACCAAGTGCAGGTACAGCACTCATAACAGCTCACGCAACATACAACTGTCATGGTAGGCCTAAGCAGGCCAAAATAGGCTTATAGACGTCCTGGTTTGCCCAGACATGTTTTACTGCTCTCCCTCCTTCTGTTTTGGAGAGAAGCAACTGCAGGAAAGAGGACAAAGAACCTGAGCCACTGAGTCTAAGGACTGTGGCTTGCCCAGACTTGTTTGCATCCTGTGGTAAACAAGGCGCACAGATTCAGCTTGTGCCTGCCTTGGGCAAGGTTGTGTTCTGCCCCAAAATGGGTAGAGTAAGCCTATGGTTTCACCTAGTATGGTCAAGCTTGGCTAACTGCCATTTTGATTGGCTAGTGTGTGTCCAAAGGCCCATTAGTCTCACACTGTATTAATAAAAGGAGATGAGCAGGTGACACAGTATGCTCTGTCCTTGTACTCATGCTTGCTTACTGCTGCTGCCTTATATCCAAAACTGCCTGGAAACTGCCTGCCAAGAGTTTACCAGGAACAGGCTCTAAATGCCTGCACACGATCAGCCTGCACAGCCAGCATGACACTGTGCTGAGCCTGCACATGGCATTGCATCCTGCCTGCACCTGAAAGCCTCCTGTCAAGATAGGAAGTCCTGGAGACACACAGATCATCCAGAGAGCCAGGACCATGTCAGAGATTGGCTGCCTCCTTTCCCCAGCAGGCTGGGAAGAACCAGAAGCCTCAGCAGCTGACAAGACAGTCACAGAACTCCCTGAAAGCATTTGGGTACTGCCTGAAGCTGTAGCCAGCCCTGCCAGTTTGGAAATAATATTTGTGAGTAAATACTTAAAGGCTCTTGGAATTCACCATTGCCATAAGCAGAAAGGAGCTCCGTGAATCCATCTAGTGGGCAAGCAGGGTATTGACTGCAAGCAGTACATAGACTGCAGGAACCTCCTCTGCCAGTTCAATTTGCTATACATTATTGGTAGTTATTTCTAGATCCTGCGTTATTAACCTGTATAAAGAGTTTCCATGGCCAATGCGAAGATCTCATTATTATTAAAATGAGTGGTCAGGTTGGAGAGAGTTCTGAATATTAATATTATAGAATCATAGAATGGTAAGGTTGGTAGGGACCTCAAGGATCATCTAGTTCCAACCCCCTGCCATAGGCAGGGACACCTCCCACTAGTACAGGTTACTCAAGGTCTCATCCAATCTGGCCTTGAACACATCCAGGGAGGGAGCAGCCACAACCTCCCTGGGCAACCTGTGCCAGTGCCTCACCACCCTCACTGTAAAGAACTTCCTCCTAACATCCAGTCTAAATCTCCCCTCTGCCAGTTTAAGCCCATTGCCCCTTGTCCTGTCAATATTAAACAATATTAATCTTTGAAAATCATCTCTCACGTTAATTAATTACCCCTCCATAACAACACACCAGAGTAGCTTCACAGGAGGCAGTTCTCAGGCTGTGCTTTTGAAACTTCATTTATTTCAGCTGCTTTGCAGGAGGGCTTTCAGATCTTCATCTACCTGATGAAACACTGGAATTCCCCAATGTGCAAACCACAATTGAAGGCAGTGAAAAACTTACTATGAAACAAAATGCCAAGCAAAATCCACAATCTTTTGTTACCCTCCAAAGGAAGAGAGAGTAAGCAACTCAACTGGTTCTCCATGTAGTGGTCACAGCAGAATAGTATGGTTAAACAGAAGCTTAAAATGTAAATAGAAGAAGTCTTCTGTAGAAAAAACAATGCTCAAGCAGCCAAAACCCTTTGCTTTTAAAGCATTAAAAACTGCTCTTTAGCAGAGGCACACAGATTTTTGGTTTCTTGAGCAACACAACAGCAAGGATGGCAAACATGAGATTCTAAATGCAATAGTTGAAACAATCACAGTATGAAATTGATAAACTCCAAAAAAATCTATAAAGAGACTATGCTAAACATACAACAGGAAAACTATTGTATACATACAACTACTTCAGTAATTGTATTTGATTCCACAAATCATTGGCCAGTCCTCTGCAAGGCTTCATTGCCTTTTCATTATATTTGCAACAGAATTTTTAGAACAGCAAAAGACAAGCAACAAGAGGAAAAGTGCTTTGCGAAAGGGCAAACCCTCAAAAGCGAGGGAAGAATAGGAAAATATTTCTTGTTTACATTAATTTAGCTACTTCTGGGACAAAAGCTAACTCTTGCTTAGTCAAGAGTAGAAAACAGACAAACAAATAAATGTCTGAGAATGGGAAAAGTGCTACACATGAGCAGCTGCTGCCCTTTATCTTGTCAAGAAGAAAAATATGTTTAAGTGCACTTCCATAGCAGCTGGGTGATGATGACAACAGAGCTCATCAGGGCCGCATATAGCAGAGGTTGTGTAGCCCAGTGCTGCTACAAGGATGATTGCAGAACTTGAACACCTACCTTATGATGAAAAATAGCAAGACCTGGGGTTGTTTAGTCTGGAGAAGAGAAGGCTGAGAAGAGATCTTAACAGCTATAAATACCTGAGGGGTGGGCATCAAGATGCAGGTTCCAGGTTCTTTTTGGTGGTGCCCAGTGATAGGACAAGAAACAATGGGTACAAGCTAGGACACAGAGAGGTTCCCCCTGAACATGGAGAGACTTTTTAATAAGGAAGGTGACAGCACTGGAAAAGGCTGCCCAGAGAGGTTGTGGAGTCTCCCTCTGTGGAGACTTAAAACCTGCCTGGACACATTCCTGGGCAGCCTGCCTTCGGTGAGCCTGCTTTGGCAGGGGAGTTGGACTCAGTCCCTGAAGGCCCCTTCCAACCTCTATCATTCAGTGATTCAGCACTGGTCTAAATGCAAGTCCACATAAACTGCCACTCAGCCCAGATGGAAGAAGGAAAGGAAAAACAGTTTACAGCAGCAGTGTAGCCAGTTGCCTTCTGCCAGATTTACCAGGGAACCTTCTGGTCAGGCAAACACCTACATATCTTTCTTCTTGCTATATGAATGGTCTTCAGTTTACAAGAACAATAGAGTATTTCCTAAGGCGTAAAAAGTTTGCTGTACAAATAGAGGCTTTTCATACACCACTAATGACATGCACAAAAACTAATGAGTACCTAGAACATCGCTGTAGAACCAATAAATCTTTATCTGGAGGAGGTGCACATTGCTAAAATGTAGGTTTAAATGCTCAGATACAAGAGGTTGCACAGCTGAAGACCTCACATGAAGGAATACAAATCTTCGAAACTAGAGTTCTCTTTTCCCCCCTAAAAGGCTTCATCATGTAGAAACCAGAGGGCTCCGTCACAGGGATGGTTTTTCAGAAGCAGTGCTGATTTAGTCTGTAGCCTCATCTACTCATTATTCACTCCTTAGGTGATGCCAGCACAGCCATTTGTCAGACTTGCAATGACCAAACCCAAAGTTGATAGAGGCTTAATTAAAGGGTCATCAAGGATATAGGTGATTTTACCCTCTCTACATCACACTTAACTCAAGGACTATAGCTCTGAAAAAGTTAAGTCACTTTGACATCTCTAAGTTTTCACTGTTAACCCAAAAAGTCTCTCAAATCTAGAAGGGATTAAACAAATTTAAATTACCTCTATTCTTAACCATACCTCCTTCCTTCCTGGCTGCTAAATTAGTTTTGTTTACCTTCCTTCTCCAAGCTTTATCTTTGATTTTTTTATCCTGTAAGCCAATGACTACACATCAAGGAGACTTAAAACCTTGTGTCTTGAACATCACTTGGAAGTAAAAGAGACACCAAGACACACATAGTGATGTCTATTTTTCTCTAATTCAGCCTCAACTAATTAAGTCAGCAAGTTTCTTACCTAAAATTCTCATTTCCACTACAAAATTTCTCCTTCCCTTTTTAATACAGCTGCATTGTCTGCAACATCCTGACCTTGGCAACTTACCTCAGATTTTAAATGGAAAAAGTAGCAAGAAATGGGATGGTTAGAAACTGATATATTAAAAATCCAGTGTAGCATACAGCTGATAAACATAAAACCTCTCCCTCTTAAAGTTGTTTTAGTTTGCCTATTTTAAATCAGATTACAGCACTAATAAAAAGAAGAAATCAATTCACTTAAAGTGAAGAATCAAATGCTTCATTCTAATGTTCTCAGATTTTATCAAAAAAAGGGAAAAGAAAAATCCCAGCAGATGCTTCAGCAAAGTTGCTCAGCATCACGCTGTAGCTCTCCCATAGAGAAGGTCCAAGAGCTGGTCACCTCCTCAGCTACTCCTCCATCCATAGCAAAAAGCAGATGTCCTGCTAGATGACTAGACACGTTGGGTCAGAGGACAAGAAGCTCTTGGGAAAGAGGGTAGAAGAAAGTCAGAACTCAAAGTGTTTCAGTGGTTCCTGTTCTACCTACAGATAGCAACTCCTAATCATGAGACTAATTAACACACCATTTCCACCCATTTTCCCCGGGAGGCAAGATGGGGGACAAGTTGCATGGAACCTGAGGAATTTACAACACCCTGACCACACTGCTGTTGATGTGGTCCCCCAGATGATCTCCCCATCTACAGAGGTGAAATAAACTTTATGGAATGCTGTCTGGGCTAAGAGTTATGTGCAAGTCCTTTTAAAAGGGTTAAAAAAAGTCAGCATCATAGGAGACCTTAACATGTTGGAAGTAATCTGCCAGAAACAGCATTCCACAGGTCACAAGGTAAGCAACCACCAAGCACATTGCCAACATTTCAATAGTTACTGTTTAAAGGGATTCTAAGTATCTAGCTCTTCATATTTGTTTCTTTGCATCATCTTTCCAGCACTCATTTCATTCACAGACACAGCGATGCAGATTTCTGCCCCATTTCCATTCACTGCTACTCACACCCACTCCAGTAGCTGACTCAATTCAATATTCAGGATGACATTTTAAAGGAGTAGCAAGTACTACCCCAATTATACCCCAAACATCCAGCAGCAGCCAGTCATCCTCTCCACTCAACACATCTACCTGAAGCACTGGACCGAAATACCTTGCAAGCTGTCTTCCTGAAGACTCCAATATCTTACTTAGCATCTTTGACTTTCTAGGAGGTTGGGTTTTTTGGATTGTTTCTGCAATTGGAAAAAGGACTGGGCACATGAAAGTGCAGGAAAGAACACAACCAAGCACACATACAATACTCTGCATAAATTGTAGCCGAGCCTCCATAAACGTAACCTTTTGTCTATCAGTGAAACCACACATTAGGTGAGGCAAATATTTGTGCTCATGGGTGGGAGAACAAACATGAAAAACATTAAAATACCAAGTTAGGAATCGCTGTTTTGGACTGTTGATTCCCTTTCCTGCTGTAACATCATAGACTTATTACTAACAGACTCCAGTGGGATAGCCACTAAACCTTCTGGAGGTACTGCTCAGTAATATTTGTCATTGATTTAAAGCACTCTATATAATGTCCATTTCACAAGACCCAGACATAGGAAAGAATGACTGGAAAAGAAAATTATAGAATGGTAAGGTTGAAAAGGACCTCAAGGATCATTTAGTTCCAACTCCCTGCCATAGGCAGGGAGACTTCCCACTAGCACAGGCCACCCAAGGCCTTGTCCAACCTGGCCTTGAACACCTCCAGGGAGGGAGAAGCCACAACCTCCCTGGGCAACCTGTGCCAGTGCCTCACCACCCTCACTTCCTCCTGCAGAGAACTTCCTCCTAACATCCAGTCTAAATCTCCCCTCTGCCAGTTCAAACCCATTGCCCCTTGTCCTGTCATTGCAAGACCTTGTCAATAGTCCCTCCCCAGCCATCCTGCAGGCCCCTTTCAGATACTGGAAGGCTATTATTAGGTCTTCTTGAAGCCTTCTCTTCTTCAGGCTGCAGAGCCCCAACTCTCTCAACCTGTCCTCATAGGAGAGCTGCTGCAGCCCTCTGAGCATCTTTGTGGCCGCCTCTGGACCCGCTCCAACAGTTCAATGTCCTTCCTGTGCTGGGGGCTCCAGAACTGTACACAGTTCTGATATTAATATTCACCTACTCCATCTGTGGTGTCAGGGAAAGCTTCACTTCCTTGAATCTTTTGGCTTCAGCCTCACTGGAAGCACAGTGACATGAAAACACTTAGAAACCCTGAATAAATCACACCCCTTACTCTCTTCAAGCCATTATGCTAACAGATGATTCACTCCACATATTTACAGGCACCCTCCTACAAAAGAGGAGAGAAAAGTTCTGAGCCTCATACTTTCCACCTAGACTATCCAAAACAGATATTCATCTTCATACCTTCATCTACACAGTTAAAAACCCACACTTGATATATTTAGTCACTATAAGAAAAAAAACTAGGACAGATGGAAAGGAAAGAGCTGGAGCCAGCACCAGTGTGTAACGAATGCCAGTTCACGTACAAAAACATTAGGAATTTTCCTAAAAAGCCAGATGCAGACCTGAACCATCCAGAAGCCAGTAGCAACGCTCAAAACTAGGGCTTACTTACTAGGTCACTTTCAAAAGTGGCAAGGTTACTCTCTGGTTGGAACTTCAATCAATCAACGTTTAACTATATCCCCCTGTGAAGCAGCACAAACATTTCCAATTGCCTTTTAATAACTCTAAGGCAATACATTCTTAAATCCCAAGGTTAAAAATGAAACAACTGACATCATTAAGACTTGCTCTGTATGGACCAATGAAGTGAAGCTTAAATTCAGTACAGATAACATGATGTGAACTCGCTAAGCACTAACAATTTCTCCATTTCAAGGGCAATTATTTATAATAGTGTGCCCTTGTAACTCAAAATGGGAACAGCAGCTTGCCAATTACTCAAGCATTACTCCATTGTACAAAAAAAAAAAAAAAAAAAAACAAACACACAAAAAAAAAAAAAAAATTAAAACCACAACAGAAACTCCCTTAATCATAAAAATTAAAAAGGCTGACACTGTAGACCAAGCTCGGATCTGCACCTTCTCTCCAGTCTCAATTGCACACAGCTTTGAACACACTGCTTGAAACAGGGTGTCCCACCACTATACTGGGCTGGCCACAGACTCTTTCTACATCATGCTGGATGTTCAGGGCTGTTGAAAGGCTGTGATGAAGTACAACCTCCAATGGAACAGCCTCCCTTCTGTGACCATGCCCTTGATTCACCTTTCTCACCAGCCATAGCTGGCAGCAGGAGAAGAAACAAAGAGCACCAGCTGTTCCTTGTAACAACCTTCTGGTTTCTCTACAGCTATCACCTCCTTGAATACTCAGTGACCAAATTTTAGAGGAGATGAGATGGAAAAGCATGGACCAAAGGAATTAATAGCCAAAAACATTAGTGAAACAAAGTCCTGTTCCATCAGCTCAATAGATGTTAACAGTTAATGTAGTGCTGACCTCTCTAATGAGGCTGTTTTAAGCCTCTGTTTTTCACTAGGTAAGTACCGATAGGAAACTGTACAATGGGATTGACTTGTTTTACAGTCAGAGAAAAATACTTGTTACAGACATCAGACCCTGCCCCACCTGTAGAAGTGAGGTTTCCTCCTGGTACCACTGCTAAGCATCTGCTACAGGGCTCAAACTACACCACAGCCTAGATTAGATCCTCCTCACCAGCTAACCATAAGCTTCCAATTGGAAACATATGGCCAAGGAGACAGCTACTGCCAACAGGAGTTATGAAGATCCTCAGTTAACAGCTCTCTCCTATAACTATGCAAGTGTCAGAAAAAAAAAAAAATGCCACCTTCAAACCTAGAGTATTTTAATAACAGGCAATAACTACCTATATAATCATTAACTCACCCATTCTATTACATTTATAATCCTGCTGGTTTAAAATTGTATATAGAGTGGAGCAATCAGAACTATTAAAAAACACCCTCTGGTCTCTCTTATGGCAATGGAGAATATAATTTCCTGCAGCAAAGTATTTAACTGCAGAGAAAACTCAACAGAATAACCAAAAAGTTCAATGTATACTCCTTCAGAAGAGTCAGGGGGAGAGTTAAGTGTTCACCACTATTTTCCACAGCATTTGGACGATCAGACTTGAAAACAGTTACAAGACCATAAAGGGTCTTCTACTAATGTTAATAAAGGCAAATACTCAAAGTGCATGGTCATGTGTGATGAGTATATGCTAGCAGATCTTCATCACTGTGCTAGGTTTCTTTAGAGCATTTAAGAAGCTGTTATTAATTGTCCAGCACACATAGCCAGAGCACAACACTTCAGTGGGTCAAGCAATGACCTAGCAGAAATGTTCTCAACCTATACACCACTTTCTAACTTACTCTAGTAAAACATGAATTGCAATAAAAAGATTAGGCTGTTTATGTGCAACCTATATCACACTTGGCTGAGATATAAAATGAGTCAAGATGCTGAAGAAAGCTTTCCTCCCACTCTCCACCTCAGCTTTGTGCACACAAGAACCTGCACTGCACTTGGAGCAGCAAGCATCAAAAAAGTTACTGCTCAAATAACAAGCCACCACAGTAAGTGTTGACATCTTAGGCATTAGTTCCTCCTGCAAAAAACTGTGTGACCCTGCACATCTACATCTCACCACCATATAGCAGAGATTTACTGTCCAGCATACAGACCACCAAGGGTTACCACCTGCCCCAGCACTTAAGCATCAAGCTCACAGGCTGCATTGGGTTGGAAGAGGCCCTTGAAGGTCATCTGGTCCAACTCCCCTCCTGCAGTCAGCAGGGACACCTCCAACTTGGTTAGGCTGCCCAGGGCCACATCAAGTCTGATCTTGAATGTCTCCAGGGATGATGCCCCACTGGGTAACCTGTTCTAGTATTTTACCACTCCTTGTGAAGAACTTTCTCCTTACATCCAACCTAAACATACCCTGCTCCAGTTAAAAACCTTGATGCTCATCCCCACCTCCCACCCTGCCCTGAGTAAGTGTACCAGCATGGGGATGCTCATCCCCACCTCCCACCCTGCCCTGAGTAAGTGTACCAGCATGGGGCTGGGTGGTAGCAAAGAAGGATCCTGTTCTCATGGGTTTAGAGAAATACTACCCTCAACCACCAGGAAAGACACATCCACAAAACTGTAGCAAGCCTTAACAGCTCAAAATGAAGTCAAAACATTTGGTTCTATTCAGGAAAAGCAAATGAAGGTTTCTGCATGAGCCATGTGAGTTCAAGTTCCCAATTTCTCCATGTGAAATATCTCCACAATAAGCAGCCATTAAAACAGTATTTCTCATCTCACACATTTTCACCAGGAACACTGAGACACTGACTTCAACAAACGGAGCATCTTCAAACGCAGAGATGCATGATTCTTCTGTAAATGAGCTGTGAAAATCAGTATGCTTGCAAGCTAAACAAAATTTATCATTTACTGACCTGCTCTGGATTGAACTAGACAGGATTGCTCCTTATGTAGTCAAGTAGTGCAATACGCTAAAAAATGATTGTCTTGACCCCAGTACAAACAACAGGGATGCTGGCCACACTTTGCATTAAGTCAGACTGTGAAAAAAAACACTTCATTTTCCCTACCAATTTACTCCAAAGAGAGGTTTACAGACAAAAAAACCCCAGCTGTAATTTATTATATTTTAAATTTCATAAAAGACCTAAGTACGTTGAGCAATAATCCTCTTTGGAATTTTCAAGGCCTATTGAACTGCAACACACTCCCCAGCCACAAATCCAGCACTGTGATTTCAGCAGTGCTGGAGAAATAATGATTTTTCTCTTTAAAGGGAGTCAGTAAACAAAACATGGAAATAGAAACAGCATTTTTTAAAAACAATTTGTGCCAGGGTGGCCCATTACTGCTTGGATTAAAATGTAGATGGCAAAGTAATCTGAATTTAACTATTGATTTTCAATCAAGTTCAACCTACTGTCTTGAAACTACAGCAACATTCAGGAGTTCCCAGTTCTCCATTACAATTGAACATACAAGTGTGTCCTTCTTCAATTTTCATAGAATGGTCTGAGTTGGAAGGGACCTCAAAAATCATCCAGTCCAACCCTCTCTGCAGTCAGCAGATCAGGTTGCCCAGAGCCCTGTTGAGCCTCACCTTAAGTATTTCCAGGGACGGGGCTTCAACCACCCCACTGGGCAACCTGGTTCCAGTGTTCTACTACCCTCGTGGTAAAGAGCCTCTTCCTAACATCCATCCTAAACCAGCCCTTCTCTAGTTTGAAGCCATTGTCCCTCATTCTATCACTACTGCCCTTTGTGAATGTTCAAGGCCAGGCTGGATGGTGCCTTAAGCAACCTAGTCTAGAGGAGAGTGTTCCTGCCCCTGGCAAAGAGGTCAGAACTGGATTATCTTTAAGATCCCTCCCAACTCAAACCATTCTGTGAAAAAACATATTGAAATGGATCTACAGTAAGAGATACAAAACCTGTCCCCACCCAATACCTGTGGTGCTTCTTGTGCAGTGTCCACCATGCCTCACTTGAGCAGAGCAGGTCTGGATTTCACAGTTTCCCTGGTACTGCACTAGACAAGTGATTTAGTATGGGAAAAACACCTGCCTTATTTAGTTCTCTTAATTTAAAACACAGTATGGAGAGCTGATTTGTGACACCTGAATCAGTCGAACTATCATGGACTCTGCAGAAAGTAAGCTGAAATCAGAAAAGCAGAGACACCTGCCACTAGCAGACACACCCCTGGGTGGAGGTTCAGCATAGGAGTCTTGCACCATCTTCAGCGGTGGGAGTTGTCATGTCCTAGGCAGCACGAGGCTCTCCAGGGTGACAGAGAAGTTGGTGGCACCATCCTGCAAGATCACTTGCATAAAGCCTTTGTGAGCTCCTTTGTGCTTGCTCTTATTAACCCCTTGTCACCCTAACAGGCATCTCCCCCTCAAACTGCAGGTCAGAAAATGAACACAACTACTACACCAACCCTCCAGCTCTCCTCTGCCCATCACAGACAGAAGGAACAAGCCTTTAAATGAAAGCATCTTCTACTCACCTCTGCACTGTTGCTTCATCAACCTCTCTCTATATCTATACAGTCACATTAGTATTGCGTAGCAAGTGATCCAATACTGAGGGGCTGGCTTGGGGTTAGGATTTTGGGAGGTGGTGGGATGGTTTGTGTTTCATTTTTCTTGTTTAGAGGTTGTTTTGGTTTGTGGGTTTTTTTTGTTTTTTTTTAAATTATTAGTGGTGGTGGTTTGTTGGAGATGGTTGCTTGGGGGTTTTGTTTATTTTGTTGTTGTTTTGGGCTTTTGTTTCATTTTGGAATTTTGGTTCAGTTGGAGATTTGTTAGGTTTTTGGTGGTGGTGCTTTGGGGTTTCTTTGATTGTTTTCTTGGTTTTGCTTTGTGGTTTTTGTGAGTGTATTACTTTTTGGTTGTTTGATTAGTTTGGTTTGGGGTTTTTTGTTGTTGTTTGGTTTTGTTTCCCCCCCAGTGTTTGGGCTCAACTACAAGACTGCCAGACAAGAAATAAAGCAGCTAACAGCTCAAGGAAAAAAAAAGACAATTCAGTCAAGTGTTAAATTTCAAGAGCATGCTCTTCATAACCATAAATGTCAGCCTGCCCATATGGAATTAGTTTCTTTGACAACAACTTGCTTATTTCCAGTATTTACAGTAAAAACAAAAAAAAAAAAAAAAAAAAAAAAAAAANACTTGCCTGAGTTTGGTGCACTGGAGTGTGAGTTAGCAACACAACTCTCCCAAGGAAAAACCCTGAGATTTACTCTTCTTCATTCCAGCACCCAATAACTGACTGATCAATAAACACCTCCCAGACAACTCTGATTATTCCTCCTATTATCTGAACCACTTGCTCCAAAGCTTTTTACAAGCCATACTGCTGTGGCTCATTTTCTGGGGGCTCACCGGAAGCTCTGCAGTAGATACTTCAAATGCTTCATGACTTACAGTCAAACACTGCAAACAGACAAATTTTCTCCTGTGTGCCATCAGGCTTCACAAAACACTAAAATCCATGTCCTGGTTTCACAGGCTGTCCATTCTCACTAGGCACTTTTCTCCAGAAGGGCATGAAGTAAAGAGTGCAGATACTATTGTTCAGGGCTGAGCACAACTTCAGTAGCTCTGATTGCTGTTTTGCTCAGCTGGAAATGCAGCAACTTTACCAGGTAATTATTCTTTATATTGATTAAAGTGATACAGTTTTCAAGAGAAAAATCCTTCTAAGTGTTATCATTTGGGCAAAAAATAACCCACATCTGCAATGCAAGATTAAATTGCCATCTGTATTATTATACTTTATTACATTTAAAAGTGAAACCGATGCTATGAATACTATGAACTATGTTTTAATTGATCTTTCCTCAGACCAGAAGTCAATATGCATATTTTAGCTTGACATAAAAAAAAACCCCAACTCTCTGCATTATTTCACCTGCTCCCCACCAACTTCTCATCTCATTCAACCAAGTACAAGACTGAGAATCAAAAATTTAACTCCTGTCATTTCACTCTGTATCAGTTCCTCATTTCTTTCTATAGGGCACCACACTAAAGAACTCACAAAACCTATGTACAGTAGGTTTAATGAAGTAAATGCAGCAGTGAAACCTTATTTTTCCCCCTTTCCCATTTTTTGTTATCCAACCAGTACCCTCCTGGATGCAATTTCTTTTTAAAGGCCATCAACTTTGATTTGTTTTTCATCTGTCTCAATGGACACTAGAACAATGTGGCCTTTTGAGCCCTGAATCAATACCTGTAAAAAAGGAAAGCACTTGGATTTTGCAGACCTGCAGCCTTTACCTAATCCTTTCCCATGTTAAGGCACATTGCATTAGAGGGAAAAAAAAAAAAAAACAAAACAAAAAACCCATCAGTGATACCTTGCATTCTCCTATGCCACATGCTAAAAAAAACTCAGTGTGGATATTCAAGTCTACAATGAGAAGTTAGGGCTAAGATTTTAACTGGCTTCACTAAACCAACAGTGGGGATGTTGGCGTAAGAGAAGATCACAGTTCTAGCACCTCTATGCTTCTGCATCTTAATTAAGTTGGCATAATCCTTGGATGGTCTTTGCTTGGTTTTGCTGAAAGAAGTTGCTGAGGGAAACTTAAGTTGTAGAGCTGCAACTCAACAACACAAAAAGAGCACCTGGGAAATGACTTGGCTGTCACTGCAGATGTGTCTTGCTAAGGACAGCAGCAACCACCATTTCAGAGCATGAGCATCAAGACAAGTCTCCATTTTGAGTCAGTTTCTGTGGCACATTCAGTTTTAAAGAAGCAGAACAATAAGTTGCTTAAGTTCTTCCAATGAAAGCTCATTTCAAAGCATCTTGCCATTTAATTCTTCTTGACATCACCCATGAACAACATGAACTTAAGCAGCACATCCATCACAGAAGTCCCTCAAGCAACTCATTTCCCACCACTTGTAACTAGCAGTGTTCAACCTCTATGTGTCTGTGCCTCTCAGGAGACTCTAATCTAGTCCTCCCTAGTTTTCAAGTACCAATTAGAAGGTTACATATTCAAAGTTAGATCAAGACAGACCTAGATGCCAAAGTCAGCACCTAATACATACAAAAAGTAACTCTACATGTGAACAGACTTCCTATTTTCTAGTAAACAAAGCCTCATCTTGCAATCATTCCTCCGACCATCCACAGTCACCGTTGCACTCAGGAGAGACACTCACCAGCCACAGTCATGCCTCATCACCTGTAACTCCTTCCCTTTCTCTGTAGGCTTGTTGGCTCCTTAGGCAGGACCATCACACCACACAGCACCATTCCCTTAATTGCTTCTAATGTGTAAAAATCTCTTGTTTGCAGATTGTAATTAATGTGTCCTTTAATATCAAAGCAAACCCTGATAATCACTTGCATTTATAAGCTGATGGGTTTATATGTCTCCTGCAAGAATCTGTCTCTTCCAGGATGAAAACTAAAAGGATTGAACTGATTTGCAGAAATTTCTTTTACCACAAGAACATAATGATGTGGCACAAATTGAAAGACAGTGAATCTTGCTCAAAGAAACAACCCCAAAACCTTCCCCTTCTGCATGAGCGGTTGGAAATATTTATTTGCAGGGGGAAATTCCAGTACAAACACTGTAGAAAAGCAACATGAACATGTGGCATCCCTATGCAGCTACAGTGACTTGCTCTTCAAGAATGTTAAGAAGTTGTTTCGGTAGGTCTGTAATTGACACACCTGTAAATTCTCCAGTCCAGTGATCTGCAAAGCATGCAAACAACGGGGTGCACACATGGATTTCTGTGCAAGACCCTAACTAAAGTCACCAGCATGGGAACTGAATGACTGTCAGAGTTACGGGATTTCTGCACAGGGCCAGATCTTGCCACTGCTTTCCAGCAGCTCTGAACCCCACAGGTTTTCTTCAAGAGCCCAGCACTAATTCCTTCCCTTAACATAAAAGGTACCAAGATGCAGATTAATTAGGCAAGCTCCTACCTGATGTTCCATTCATTACAAAAGCAGCAAAAACAACTTCACAAGAAACCCCGTAGCAAACATCAGTGCCAACTTACAGATTCTCTGCTCTGACACAGAGTAGAGCAGCACCTCCTGCTTCACACACACAAGAAACCACCAATGCTTGCTGCTCGAAGCCTGTACTTCATTCTCAGTGCAAGGCAACACTTACAGGAACGCACAGAAGTATATAATGCCTGTAGGACCCCTGATGAGCAAGAGAGCAGGCTGGAGAGTTCACAGCACAGGGAAGAACCACAGGGCATCAACGTGCCTTTAAATTGCAGCCCCAACATCGAGTTGGCAGCATTTTCAGGAAGAATTATACACTTCCACTATACCATTTTCCTCCAATGCTTTCACAAATTCACTTGCCAGATTAGTCTGGGAAGCCTTTTGCATAATAAATAACTTTCTGGAATAATTTCACACAGAGTAGCAAAACACTTTCAATGCTTCGAAGTTCACTCAGCATTTCCATTAATAATTTCCATCATTTGTTCATAACTTCCCATATACATGAAAAAAAACAACATATCACTGAACAAACCTGGCATGCAGCTTAAGCTATAGCTCAAGTTCCTCTTGCAAAATACCAAAGTGGGCAGTTTGGAGACTTTGCTCATCCTTCATAAAGTCTTGATTTCTTTATTTCTGTATTTTTGCACTGATCATGTAAACACAGGTATTATTTTCCCTTGTGTAAAGCAAGCATTTCGGGGCCAGCCCAAAAATCAGTATGCTAGTGATTTCGTGTGTGTGTCAATGTCATCAGTAAGGTAATCATGACTAACCAGCTAACACCCAAGGCTACTGCTGGATCATTTCACATCAGAAACACACCAATCTCTCTCCGACGCGTACAACAAAATGGTGCTTGGATTTAGGTTAATCACAACCAGGCACCACACTTAATTGGCAACAAGGTCATACAGTAATAGTGGGGACAGCAGCAGCTCACACCCAGTTAGGTACAAATCATCAATAAAAAGCAAAAAAGTTCCAGAAGAGAAGGCAAATCACCAGCGACAGAACGAACACTGGAGCGGACAAAATCTGCAGAGAGGCTGTTACAGAGAGCTACAGAGGGAGAGGAGAGCCTTTTGCTGTGCTGAGCCACTACACCCCGAGAAATACCACTGAAACTTAACCTCTAGCTCAATCTTCTCCTTCAGGTCTGATGGGAAAGTTCTGGTTTTGTCAGAATTCAGTGGTAACTTAACAGTCCCAAATGCCTCACGGAAAGAGCACATCGATGATTCAAGGGGAAAACAGAAAAAGCTTTTCCAAAAGCCTTCAGTAGAAGGATGTGGGGTTTGGGTTGTTTTTTTTAGCATTCCCACTAGCACCAGAAAGAGAGAAGAAAAAGCTCATATACCCACACTCAGAATTTGAGACAATTATTAGTACTTAATTAGAATCAAAGCCACAAAAGCACGGCTTGAGAACTTGAGTAACTCCAGACTCACTGAAAACAATTTTCTGGAGGGAAAAGCCATGCAAACACTCCTATGTTCGGTAGCTTCTACAGTCCGGCACAGACACCCGGGTCAGGCTGAGCAGACGGACCCCAGCAGTGCCTAGCCCCGCAGCCCTCGGGCGCTTCCAATCCCTCGGAAAGCGGCTGGGGACCAAGCGAGCGTTTCGCGGAGCGTTTGCAAGCGAGCGGGAGGGGAAAAGCCGCACAGCTGCTCCCGGTCGCGCAGGCAGCAAGCAGAGGTGCCTCGCTAATGCAATTAGCGGCAATCAATCAGGGAAACAGCATCAGTCGCTTCGCACCGGTGCTGCAGGAGCACGTACCCAGTGCCCGTAATGCACCTTACCTGGAAGAGCCTGATGTTCCACGCTGGACTGTTCAGCGAGCTGCACCCCAAACCCCGCTATCTCCCCCACACCTGGCAGGGTGTCCTCCGGTGGCATCTCAAACAACCAAGAGCTGCTGGCGGCTTCGACCCATGCGGGGCCCTTCTCCCCGCGCTTACCGCCGCCAGTGCCCAGACTGCAGCCCCGCTCTCCTGACAACTCGAGCGCCCACGGGGCAGCCCCAAGCACAGAACTAGCCACGGTTCTCTCCTGCGGGGCGCAGGAACCCCAGGAGCGGCAGCGCTGAGGGCAGCCTGGCACCGCGGCCGCCACCCCGGATTAATACCAACTTTGTTCCCCGAAAGTTGCCCACCTCAGAGCAAACCGGTCCCCGCCGAGCACGGAGCCGCTCACCGGAGCCCCCTTCAGCAG
>VWZE01019997.1:0-70600 GCA_013396675.1 Eubucco bourcierii
TTCCTGGGCTCCCCTTCCTTCCATGGTTACTTCCCAGTACTTGCCCAGTACTTGCCTCTGGTGAGGCCACACCTTGGGTATTCTATTCAGTTTTGGGTACCTCATTACAAGGGGATGTTGAGGTGCTGGGGTGAGTGCAGAGGATGGCAACGAAGCTGGGGAAGGGGCTGGAGAATGAATCTTATGAAGAGCAATTGAAGGAGCTGGGGTAGATTAGATCAAAAAAGAGGAGGATGAGGGGACACCTCATTGCTGTCTGCAGATACCTGAAAGGACATTGTGGAGAGGTTGGTGCTGGTCTCTTCTCACAGGTAATCAGTGATAGAACAAGAGGGAATGGCCTCAATGTGCTACTCAGTAGGTTTAGTCTAGATACTAGGAAAAAAAAATTCCCAGCAGGAGTGGTCAGGCATTGGAATGGGCTGCTCAGGGTTTGAGTCACCAACCCTGGATGTGTTTAAAAGTCATTTGGATGTAGTGCTTGCAGATATGGTTTAGAGTGAACCTTGTATAGTAGGTATGTGGGTTGGATTTGGTGATCCTGAGGGTCTTTTCCAAACAGAATTTTTCTGTGATTCTGTGAATAGTGCTGAATCTGAAACCAGAGACTCATGTTCCCAGTTGAGGATGTAAATAGTACAAAAGTGTGAATATTATAGATTTTGTAAATAATGGGCTGGAGTATGTAATTCCAAAAGTTGATTCTATATCCAAATTGATAAAGCAATACCCCAGCACCTGTAGAGGAATGCTGTCACTCCCTTACAGAACAGGACCTTTGTACTTTAGTGACTCAGAAGCAAGGGTGCCATCTGCTGAACTGCCAAAGCACATGAGTAATTTATTTCTCAAGAAACCTGAAAAAGAGAAAATGATGTTTAGAATCTTTAGGCATTTGTATCTTAACCATTTACACATCGGGCTCCCGTATATATAGATGAGGATTCAGTCTTTAAAAAGATGATGACCTTTTCCTAGGAGCACCATTTATCTAGTGAGAAATATGTTCTCATTGCCTAATGTCCTGTTTCCTGTATAGTAACTTTGTATCCTAAGTTAATACCATTTTTTCCCCTTTCTGTATCAGAACAGCAGCTATTTATAAATATCCAGCATGTCATTACAGCTTATCATGCTTCACGCTACAGATAATATGTAACCAAGTATCACTAAGGCATTGATTAAAGCCTCATGGACCACATATCAAGTGTCAACAGGGCGTGAGAAATACATGGAATACAGGCTTATAATTCTTGTAAAGGGAGGAAAATACAGTAAATCAGCAACAGAAATATATGCTTTTGTGAGAAATATTTGTTTCTGTTGAAGTTTGGATGAGGCTTCCATAAAAGCATTTCCCCTCATTGGCATGCCAAACAGACACAGAATTTTTTGAATGATGTCTTGGATGTGAAAATATATATCTAAAAATACTCTCTCATCCAGAAGAATAATTTGTTTCAGTGAAAACAAACCATTCATCCATATGTGAATACGTCCAATTATTAGTGGTAAAGGCAATAATGTTCTGAAAGCAATAATCTCATTTCCAGCTTTCATGGATATTGAATTATTGTTAACCTTTTTCTGCATAACAGCAATGACAGGACCCACTCTTCTCATTTTCTCATATGCATAGCCTAGCCCATAGTGTAATATAAGGACATTTCACACAAGATCATGAGTTCACCCAGAAGGAGGATAAATTTGATTCTTACCTCTCCTAGGCGAGGGATCAATTGACAAAAAGATGCAATTCTTGTATTATATACCTAACTCCTCTTAGAGATTCATGTCTAGATTGTGGTTTTGATGACTTGACATTATTAAAGAATGATCTGGCATTCCTCTCTTCAGCCTAAATGGCATATTTCTGAAGTTTCCCAACACATCCATACCCATGGGATAGTGTCAGTTTAATCATGTCAAGATTTTGACATTGCATTAAGCAAATGCTAGCTTGTATAAATTTGTTTCTAAAAGGGTTTTGAGATTCTGTATTTAATCAAGGTGAAGAATAGAAGAAAAACCACATGCATGGAAGATGATATTTAGTGGTACTCATAAGCAAGCAGGTCAATCACACCACCACAATCAAATGCATTCCAAGTGAATTTTTGAATGTGCTATGATTGTGGAGAAGAAGAGAGATGCTAGTAAAGTAAGTAAGGAAGCGAGATGCCAGATAGTAAGTGAATTTTTGTGGCTTCTCTGGTTTGAAATTGAACCTTCAGAGTAAAAAAAAAAATTAAAAAAAAAAAAAGAGAGAGAGAATTTAATCAACATTGTACAGTAACATTTTTATTGGTTATTAGATTTATTCTCAGGATACAGAGAATTATGTAAAATGCTGAGTTATGTTACATTACGTATGGTTTGAGAATTCTGTAATGTCATTTAGAAACAAGAGAACAAACTAGGCAAGAAAAAGGCATTGTAATGAATGTAGTGAGTGAGAGGGATGTGGGTTCTGATCTGATTACAGTAATACCTAATTCTGACTGTTATACTTAAATTTTGTTCAGTTTCTATTCAATACATAATACCTACTGAAGTTAGATAGTTCTTGAAATTATCTCATTGCAAATTAACATCTACCTGAAAATTTCAGTAGCAATCAATCTTCACTCTATCCAAGATTAAAAGTAGTGGGATGAATTCTTTCACTAATGTAACAAACTATAATTTGCTGGATGGAGAGGAGTTACGCAGATAGAAAGGCAAAGAAGAGGGAGGAATATTAAAGCCATGCAAGCAAATGATCATTGAATGGTGATGTGATCAAAGGAAAGACACGGAGAGGTTTCATGCAGCAAGTGAACACTTTTCAGCATGTATTAGCAATGAAATTCAAGTTTGGGTTGCCAAAATACTTGATAAAGTTAAAACCTGGACAAAAGCTTTATCTGCCCGATTATCAGTTCTGTACACATTGAATCTCAATATACCAAAGTAGTTGCAAGGATCTTGATCTGGGCAAATATTTGAGAGATTCCAGAAACTATAGGACCCAGTGCTGAGATTTAATAGCTAGGAGAAAGCTTCTGTGAATTGCAGGAGCATCATGTCAGATAAAACCAGAAGTTAATGGATCCACAAAACCACATCAGTTGCCACAAACTGACTTTTCTATTTGTTCTAGGGCAAAAGTGGGCTAGCATCAGCCACTGCTTTCCTACCCAGTCTTGAAAATTACCCCAAAGGAAAGATCATCAGACAGGTTTGAATTTCTGCTTTGCTAAGACAAATTTACATTCTCTAATTCTGTTATTGTATACCTGCCTTAAAACCAGGAAAGCTCCACTGGCATAGAACTGGTCTTTTGGGGAATAAAAGTTATCTTTCTTTCTGCCTATTTTGATCCATGTTGCAGGCGCAGGCAGCTTCATCTGAAGGGAAATGTGAAATGGAATTCTAACTTGCTCCAACGTAGATGAAAAATGGGTATAATAGCCAGGTACTAAACCATATGTATTCTGAAAAAGCTTACATGAGCAATTCTGCCTTCCCTGAAACCCAAAATAAGCTATGGTAATATTGTCACCAGTAGATGTAATTGTTCCTGTACATTTGCTGTGTGTTCTACAGGCAAGCAATATAAGCAGAAGTGTTTTTACAAGTTTCTGTGCATGGCCATGCATAAATTTCTTATGTACATTTTCTGTCTTAAAAAAAAATAAATTAAATTGCTATCACAATCATAAGCTAATCCTTACACAGTTTGACTTTCTTTGGATAAATTGGAATTGCTTATTTGTAAATATTTAGGATGGCTTGGAATAATGTGTTACATTTATGTTGATCATAAATATATTAGATGGAAATTAATTAGAACTAAGCTTTGGTGCATTTATACAAAACCATTAAGACTATCTAAACTTGAAAAAAAGGAAATGAAACAGCTTGCTAGTTTTGCATAGTTCTCACTAGAAAAAGCAAAATATATTATACATTATACAAGGAATCTGACTGTAGACTTCTCAGTCTTTACAAGACAAAAAAAATCATTGTAGTTATTACAGTAGAGAGGTAAGGTTTCGAGGTTATCAGTAAGGTAAAGCAAGGCTACATTTCCAAGCCAGTTAAAAATGCTATCTCAAAATTCTTTCAAGGGAAAACCAGGATGTTGTCACTAAATTATTAAAGATACTTTTTACTGTGCAGCAATGGCATCCAAGCCCAGATTCCTATTGCAAATTTAGGAACACCCTGCTGGTACAGCCAGTATCTCTGTATCAAGACAAATTTATGCTTTGCTACTCTTAACCTCTAGCATTACAAAGATTTAAGAGTATCCTAACCTTTAAGGTTTGTGTGAAGTTCCATAACGCCCACATAGCATGTAAGGACAGCTGCTTGAAAATCAGGCTAGATATCTGAGTATGAAAGTCACAGCCTATCTTGCAGAGGATGTCAGTAATATCTGTGAACATAAGTTTCACATTAAATTGTTAGCTGCATACACAAAGCTTATTTATTTGAGTGAAGTCTGCAGGACGAGTTCCAATATTAATAATCACTAACCAGCAGGCACTAGGTACAGTATTAGTTTTTACTAGAACGTGAAGAGCATGTTAAGGTGCCACTATCTGCACAGGTCAAAAGCAAGACACATACCTGTAATTCATTGGAGCACATAGGAAAAATAAACTTTAAAATAAAATCAATGCAAAGCATAATACATATATTTGTTATTAAATAGATGATAAATATACTATGGTAAGTGCTATTCTGTTTCCACAATGTAGGTAAGAATGTTTATATACATGTTTATAATTACAGTAAATAGGACAGGTCTGTTACTATGTATGAACTGCAGTTTCTGTAACATTATTTACATCTGTAAATGGTAATCCCTAAAAATTAAGCTTACAAATTCTAAGTATAAACTCACAAGAAAGAGCTCCAGCAACGAAGGGAAAACTTCCCAGGAAAAAATGACAGATGATGTCCTTTCCCTAGCAGCCAGCTGATGCAAGACAAATACTGTTCTGCAGTTCTTTTACAATGGTTGTCTGTGTCTGATTTCAAACCCATTTGTATGCCGGTCTTTGTTAGGAGCAGTAAATTCCTCCTGCTTGCGAAGAAAACCTTACTTTGCAGTGATTTGTCTAGTCTTTGCATTGCACATCCCTCTCGTGCATAAAGTTAGGGGAAAAAAATGTAAATTATTGTTTCTGGAGATCACAGTCCCTGACCTTTATCTCCAGTTAACAACAGCTTAAATTCCACATTTTGTTCAGCATAGTATTCACACAAAAGTCTTCTAAATAGGCCTCTACTGGCTGCTATTCAGAGTGCAAGAGCTGCTCCTATTGTAAAAGTCTTTTCTCCCACATTTCATTGTTTCAGGAGTAAAATGTTAGTAGTTGTATTTTCAGATTATTTAATGAGAACAGAAAATGCTAATAGTCTGCATCTGCATTGCATTTTCTTTCTCTGACTTTCAGCCAAGTGCAGACAAATCGGCAGTCAAAACACTAACGATCTTTATGTTAACCAGAAGAATAATTTGAACAGTGGTTTGGAAAATGTGATTGTTTCACTAACATTTTAGTTCCCAACAAACATTGTTTACACAGAAAGCAGGTACAGATTTTGTGAATGTAAAATGTTTATGTACAACTCCATAGCCTCAATAATAAATATGTAACAATGCATTCCTAATGTAGAATCAGAAACACACCTCCCCCCCAGATCTTATATTTTCAATCATATTCTTCTTTTAATTATTAGAGCTTAAGACTACTAACAGATACATTGCTTCCTAGTCATAGTCATTCATTCCTACCTATAGAAATGATGTAAAATAAAGGAACACAAACAAACAATCAAATAGTTATTCTGAGAGGGTGAGACAGTTCTACTGCCTGGCTTTCAGTAAGAGGAAAAACACAGTGATCCCCTTGTGTGTGCATGCAACTAATAATTCCTGATGCTTTGCTCCTCCTACTTCCTTCTTTGCTTTAACACAAAGTCACAATAGCACAGTAACAATGATCATGTTTTTCCTGTATTCTGGTCCGTTCTCATCAAACACAGTAGAAAAACATTGTACTCCCCACCCTACTTATCCTCACTAAGTAACAGAGATCAAATAGATTTCAATAAAAGTTTATATTGCTATTATTCTTGTTAAAAAACTTGTTAAACTTTGCATGTTTGTGTACATATGTGTTGGCTTTGTGCAATCACTTGACTCTTGTAACTTAGGCCCACAGAGAGATATCTTAAGGCTTCTGAGGTAGAAGTAAGAATGAAGTTAGACATAGTAACTGTTAAGAATTACCTGACTGAATCTGTTTCCATCTTCCTGATATGGTTAAAGGACATGCTCAAGCAGATGTGCTTTAAATCTTCTGCTTTGCCATTTGCACATTGTTACACAGCTGTTGTGACTTCAGCCACTATCACCCAGCATTTTTAAGTCTTCCTTAAAATAAATCTCTAACTGTATTCCAGGCTCATTAGACGGTGTCATTTTACCAATGATTCACAATGTAAAGAAGTCCTTGTATGATGTTGTGATATTGATCATTATATTCAAATCTTTCCCAATGTTGTGTATTTGTACTTAAACTAATTTACTCAAACAGTGTTGCAATATTACAGGGTAGATTTTTGATCCATTGTGGAGAGAGAAAAAGAAATAAATGCAAGCTTTTGAGTGTAATTATTAGTGTAATCTTTTTTTTTTTGTTGTTGTTCCTCTAAGAAGAGGAACAAAGTTGTGAGAAGTGTACAGCCAACAAATGACTCATAGATTGCTAATGAAAGGATATTGCATCATCCCTCAAGTAATACAAATTGTGCATTGCATGGGACAGGGCTAATGCTGTAAGTGGCATAACATCTTTTCATCCCCAGGAAATCCTCTGATGATGATACTGAGAATGAGTTGAAGAACTCTCAAGTTTTGTATTGGATGGAGCTTACCCTACTTACCTTTTCACTTGCTTTAGAAAGAAAATCATAATGAACTTGCTTAGTGGTGGCCATGATCTTTTCTGGCACCAGGAGGCCTATGTGCTCTGTCCTGTGCATTCACAACCGTTTCACTTGATCTGTGATTCACAGTTGATTCATGCATGACTGAAAGACAGTATAGCTCCTTTAAAGAATGAATTTTATGTAGATCTAACTCTTTCTATAGATGTTCCTGTTTGCTAACCAGGAGAAAGGACAACCTCTTCTAGTGGAATGATTCATGAGGCCCACTCCCAGCTGTCCTCTGTCCCTGGAGATAGATGTGTCAAACAACTGGCACTGGCAGGGGCAGCAACCTGCCTCTTGGCTGCTATAGAGAAGATTTTTCCAAGTCAAATAAACATTGGTTTGGGTATGCTGGTGAAAAGCAACGTGTCCATCAGTGAAAAACAGCAGTCTTTCTCGCCTATCAGCTTCCCCACGCCCCCAATTTCTTCTCTATATGTAGCTCTTGCCAGGCCTTTGTCCTCATCTCCCCATCACTAGTACTTTGCCTTCCATTTTCTATGGGTGACAAACTGCAAACAAACCCCATCCCAATCCAAATATAAGGAAAAACACATTTAAAAGCACGAATGGGAAACAGAATCAAGGATATTGCTAAACACACAACTGTCCTATAATTTTGAGATGCCACCTGGCTAGTTTCTAACCAGCCTGGCTAGTCATACACATGTCCCTGATCTGTCAGAGCTATTAGGCATGCATACATTGAATTTGTATGTTTTGTAGCCCTGTGCCAGGATGGTTGGTCATTTATTCTGAGATATTTTTTTTTTGGTTGGTTGTTTGGGTTTCTTGTTGTTTGATTGGGGTTTTTGTTGGGTTCATTTGGGGTTTTGTGGTGCTTGTTTGTTTGGGGTTGTTTTTTTTTTTCCTTCCCTTTCTTTTTTCCTCAGAGAATGCTCAGCCTACTAATATTGCGTACCCCTTTACCTGACTTTTAACAGTGCAATCTAGGGCCCTCATTGTGACATTGGGGTCAGGAAAGCCCTGCTGTAGACTGATAAATGGATATTGGATCAGTCAAATACTGAGAGTTGTGACTGCAGTGATAGAAGTCTAGACTCTGCAGTAATAACACAACATGTCTTGGTCAAAGCCTGGTTTAAAAAACACCATAGTGTGAATCTCTGCCATGTCCAGTAGATGGGCAGAGATACTGGAAACCATCACTTCTCTAGGACTGACAGGGATGTGGGAGGCCATCCCGAAGGACAGAGGGCTGCAGCAGCTCTGCTATGAGGACAGACTGAGAGACCTGGGGCTCTGCAGCCTGGAGAAGAGAAGGCTTCCAGGAGACCTTAGAGTAGCCTTCCAGTATCTGAAGGGGGCCTACAGGAAAGCTGGGGAGGGGCTATTTACAAGGGCTTGCAATGACAGGACAAGGGATTTAAGGGTTTAAACTGGCAGAGGGGAGATTTAGACTGGATGTTAGGACAAAGTTCTTTGTAGTGAGTATGGTGAGACACTGGCACAGGTTGCCCAAGGAGGTTGTGGACGCTCCCTCCCTGGAGGTGTTCAAGGCCAGGTTGGATGAGGCCTTGAGTGACCTGTACTAGTGGGAGTATACACCCTGTAAGGTGGAAGGTGGTGCAGCCATTCAATGAAACTTGGATAGACTGGACATCTGGCCAAAGATGAACCTAGTGAAGTTCAGTCAGGATAAGTGTGGAGTCCTGCACCTGGGCAGAAGTAACATCATGTACCAGTATAGGTTAGGGGTTGACCTTCTGGAAAACAGCTATGGGGAAAATGACCTCTGAATGCTGGTTGATAGTAAGTTATGCATGGAGAGCAATGTGCCCTGGTGGCCAAGAAGGCCAACAGTATGCTCAGGTGCATGAAGAAAAGTGATGGTACCAAGTCAAGGGAGGTTCTCCTCCCTCTCTACGCAGCCCCAAATCTGGAATTCTATTTATGATTCTGTGTTACCCAGTTCAAGAGGGACAGGGAAATATTAGAGAGAGTTCAACAGATGCTATGACACGTAAGAGTATCTCTTTTACAACAAAGGATGGAGAGACTTGGAGCTGTTTAGTCTAGAGAAGATAAGGTTGAAAAGGGGACCTTACTGATGTCTGCAAACATCTGACGGGGGCATGTTTGGAACACTGAGCCAGCCTCCTTCCACGACACCCAGCGACAGGATGAGGGGCAACTCAGTCGCCAGAAATCCCATCTCAACATAAGACAAAACTTTTTTACTATGAGGGTGCCAGAACACTGGAACAGGCTGCCAAGAGGGGTTGTGGAGTCTCCTTTTCCAGTGATCTTCAAAACCTGCCTGTGTGACCTATCCTAGGTGAACCTGATGTGCAGAACAATTGGACTCTATGATGTCCTGAGGTCCCTTCCAATCCCTACCATTCTATGTTTCTATGATTCCTCGTGGCAGTATTCGCTGTACGCGAACACCGTTCCGCAGCTACAGCTGCGGCCTCCGCCCCGCCCCGGCCCGCCCCGCATCGTTCGGCCTCCGGGGCCGAGCACGGCCAGTCCGGACCAAAACACCAGGGCGGCCCTTACCGGCTCCTAGGCTGGTCCCGCCCGTCGCATTTCTCGCGAGAGCTGGGTCTGGGCGGGGCGCGGGTGGTGATTGACAACCGTGCAGTGTCAGTGCTGTCGCCATTGTGCTGCAGGGAGAGGCGGTGGGTTTGGCGTGGCGGTCTGCTAGTGTGGTTCGAGTTAGCTCTTCTGGAAGATCCTCAATTCTTGAATGTATGCGGCGTGAGCATTGTGCCGTGAGAGTGAGTACAGACAGCTTGCGGTGTAGAGGGCGAGACTATGTCCCTGTGCGGTCGAGCTTGCGCCTGTGTGCGGGGCCAAGGCCGGAGTCGGTTGCTCTGGCTGGGGGGGAAACCATTTTGTCTCGGGTCTGGCGTTTGCCTCCTCCGCCCTTCTCTGTGCGAAGCTCCTCTGACGGCCGCACACCTCTGCGTTTTCTCTGGCGGGGGAGCTGTGTGACGCCAGCTATGCCTCCCGCGTCTTTCCTGCTGACTAGTCTCTGGCCTGCGGGGTCTGGGCAGAGTGATCGTCGCTGCCCTTCATCCTGGCGCAAGACACGGTTTGCCGTTGGTCTGGAGTGAGGGCGCAGCCACGGGCGCGGCCGTCAGCTCTTGACCGGGGCCTGAGCCTTGGTGTCCGGGCCCCTCCAGGCCTAAGGAGGAGGGTATGGTGGTCTCCTCAGCGGCTTTGCGGAGCACCTGCTGTCTAAAGCTTGCTGATTCTAGTCTGGGGGAGCAGCCCAGCGTCATGGTATCAACTGCTGTAGCGTAGGCTGGCGATCGGCGTTTGTAAATATTGTTATTGTTCGTGGGACTCCTGAGAGGCTGCTGAGGTTTTTGTCAGTGTTCCTTGATCGAACGTTAAGAAAATATCCCAAACAAAGAACTGCGCAGATTAGGTTTGTCCCTGAACTCCATCTTGTTTGTCATAAAAACATGACTGAGTAAACACTGAAGAAAAGAAGTGATCCCAAGTTGCTCTAGAGAAAGGAACAGTTATATATTAAACCATACAAAAACCTGTAGACGTGAAAACTCGGGCCTTAGAAATGTTACCACGTAGTTCCAAGGCAGGAAACTTGAATTTAGGAACTGGGAGTGAAGTGTGTTGTCCTCTGCTTGGTTGTACAAGAGTTCTTTAAATTGACAGTAGAAAGCCATGGAAGCTAGTAAAGACTTTCCTTACTGGTAGACAGAATACCTCAGATTGCCCTTGTTTCTCATGGTGCGGTAGTTAAGGGCAGAAGAAAGAGGGGATGAGATATTTTTATATGAAATATTTGCTGTTTGCGTTATATTTACTTTTTGAAATTACACTGTTTTCCCACAAAGACCTCTTGGATTTTTCATCTGTTATTGTCACTATCTGTGACTACATCAGGCCTAGTTGATATTTTGTAGTGTAGTTGGAGACAGATCATGAAGGGTAAGACATTTGAGATGTGTACTCAAAATAGGCTCTTCAACTCCACCTCTTATTACAACTCGGTCATCTATTTCCTGGGTACAACTTAAGTTTGATTTCAGAACTTGGTTTCTTACCAAGTCTCAAGAAGCATCCCATGTATCCCTTATTCCAGGAGCCAGGAGAGTTGTTTGCAGATTTTTCTGTGAAGTTTTGATTGTTCCGTGGCATGAAGTTTTCTGTAACGTGGCATAAACTGATAAAATATGTTGCTTTCTTGAGGAGTGCTTCTCGCCTTGCTCATTTCTCTTCTGGATGCCAGCATGAGTAGTGTCAAAATGGCAGGGAAGCCAGAAGTGTATTTTGCCAAGATAGTGTGTTGAGGTTGCTCACCAAAGGACACAGCAGGTGTTATATTTGACTAAGGTGTTCCTTTGTGGCAAGAACAACCTTTTAAATCAGTTCATAACACAACAAAACTATTTATTTTATTATTATCTTATTTTCTTTAGAGAAGTTATTTAAGTATTTTTTTTTTGCCCTCACTACCTTCTTTGTAAATTGAGGTGACTACTTTGTCATTATAGAACTTATTACAACACATTAATTACCACTTGGGATTTGTTGAATTCCTGTGTGGGTTAACAAAATATTCAAGGTTTTAATTTGAGTGTCTTTGTGCTCGTTAAAAAGAAACCCTTAAGATGCTGATGCTGTAAAAAGGACCCATTCTTATTCTGAAATACCTTACAAAACCACAAGATTCTCCTTGCAGACAACTATTAATATAGGTTGGGTTTTGTTTGGTGTTTTTTTTTTCCTATGAGACAATTCTCTTGTTCTGTCCTATAATGCTTAACCTGAGCATGGTCACCTTAACTGCCTCATTGTGTTACCATGATCATCATAATCCTATATGTATTATGTGTAGTCAAGCCAACTATGAGAATGGTTGCTTCTCAACCTTTGGAGATGTGGTGCTTAAAATGTTTTTCAGAGAACCCAAGGGAAAAAAGGCAAACCACCAAACAACGCCCTAACCCCCAGTTAACTAGTTTATTGCCAAAGTTGAGTCGCCTAGTATCTACTGTTACCTATCTAACATATCCAAGTTCTGGCCATTGACCTCAGTTTCAGATACAAGGTTTCATGGTTTCTGCTGATTGGATTCCAAGTAAATTTTGTGGTGGATACCTAGAAACTACCTTGTGTAGTGGTTTTAAAAAAAATTAAATCTGAACAGTATGCTCCATGTCACTGAATCTTTGTTGAAAGGCAGAGATAAAATCTAACTTCCTTGAGCAGAAGTTCTTTGCTTAGACCACAGTGCCTTTTTTCAGCACCTTTCCACCTCTGCATCAAACAAGGCAGGGTCCCTTTTGTCAAATGCCAATTCTTACACAACTCTGATTCATCTTTATAGCAGATCTTTCTGTTTTACTGGCTGAGGCCAGATCTGCAGGGGGAAAAAAAAGTAGAGTTGTATTAAATAAATTAGCCATAATACATGTGCATAAACTGATGTTAAGTTTTGCATTTTTTTGGTGCTGTCTTTATCTTGGTTTACCGCTTTTTTTGTTTCTAGTTTCTGCAAGATTCTTTTACTTGGAGAAATAAAATACTATATTGATAGTGTCATCCTGACGTAGGTTAAAATCTTGACCTGTGCCAGTTTACAAGATTAATTTCAGTGGCAACATTGTCCTCTTAGCATTACCACTGGAGAAGAAAATTTATCCTGTGCCTTTGTGGAAGCAATTTGCTGATTTCGGGCTCCATTTCAGCTTCTAGAGATAGTTTGCTTTGGTGTCTACAGTCTTCTACTTTGTCCTTTCCTGCCTGGTTGTTCTTCCTTTGTCTGTTCTATGGATGGTCCATAAGGAATTTTATTATTATTAAATGATCTCTAATTTAGTCTTGACGTTCTTATAGCATCTTACAGTTCTGTCTCTTCCCCCGTTCTTCTGGGTATGAATTTCTACTGGTAGGAGTTTCCACGCCTTCTAGAACCTTTGTATACATATGCCTGTATCTGATTTCTATGTTATTTATTTCATCCACTCCACACCTACCTTACACAGGGTGATCTAGAAACAGTGCAGTCATAATGAACGTGATGATGCTGGCACTCATTGTAAAGTAATAGTACAGAGTTGAATCTATTATTTTGTGTGTCTGTCCCTTACATTTTGTATAGGAGTTAAACACAGATAAGCAGTACTCTGAATGTCAGATCTCATCAAGACCTACATCAGTCCTGTCCAGCGTACAACTGGTCTGTATTACTGTGATGTTAATTTGGCTTCCCAGTTTGCAACTTCAGTAATGACTTTTTTCATGATCAGTGCAGCTTCAGACTAGAAGTATTGAACTTGGAGTGCTCTTTATAGCAGATTACTCTAAAGCTTAAATTAACCATCATTACAGTGTCTTACCTAAGGTTAGAAATATGAAGAAATATGATTGTTACGTTTTATTGCACAAATGATTCACTCAAAGTGGTGTGGCTTAGTTTGCTACATTTGTCTGCACAGAACTTCGCTTAGATTTCCACAATTGGCAGCGTTCTTCTGTACTTACAGGATTTCTATCAATACAGCTGTACATACAACTTTAAGAATTGCATACAGTTGCTCAATATTTACTTCGGGGTTGTCATGACCTGGCATCCTGAGCCAACTTTGGAAGTGGGGTAGATTGTGCTAAGATTCAAAAATTCTTTTGGAGTAAGTTAAAGCAAACTAACACCAAACAGCTGATGAGTTGGGTTTATTAGAGCAAATCAAAATTCTTTGTCACGTTAGAAATGCTTAGTTGGACTGGAGCAGAGGGAAAATGGGAAGAAAGAGGAGAGGAAACAGAAGAAAGAGAGGGAATAAAAGAGTTAAATAAGAGGAAAAGAAAGATATCACCGTCTTTGATCCAGTGACATTTTCACAGGCATACTCCTAAGTCCTTCAGTAGTGGGTGTTTGTCGCAGAAGAGTTCCTTGTTTGATAAGTGCAACATGTGAATCCCGGAAGTTGTGGTCCTTTCCTATCCTTTTGGCTGGGGATGGTAGGGAAGGGGGGGCGATTATCTCTCCAAATCACAGAGGGAGAATGAAGTGAGCACAGAGGTGAGTGCTCCAGTGCAGTGTCTGCCATTGTCCTTTCTGTGACACTGTTACTGTGGTTTTAAAATAAGGAAAGAGGGAATTCCCAGTTCTCTTTTGTTGTTGTTAAGCCATTCTGCCAGGCCAGCAGCTCTCCTGGAGAGCTATTAAGGGCTATCAAAGCCATCACTTTGTCTGTTCAGACCAGGTATGTCGCGCATTGTTTTGAGACAATACAATCTTTGAGCTCTCCCAAAGGTTTAAATGTGATCTGTAAACTTTAACACATTAATGATTTCAGGTTCCTAATCCAAAATTAGGCAAGTGAGAGTTTCATATTCCTGATCTGATTTTTAACTGGTGATGCCTCTGGCCCAAGCGATTGGGTTGCCAGTGTCTGGAACATGATCTTGAAGCTGGTGTGCTTTTCCATAATACAACTCGATGGCACTTTTGTACATGAATGCAAACAGTCACTTAAACTTGGTATGCTTCCCCCCCCCCCCGCCCCCCCCAAATTAAAAAAAAATTCAGAAGTGCAAGATTAGTGATTTAGGTTACTTTATGTTGTGACCTATGTTAAAAAGCTAGCCACTGAATGTGTACTCAGATGGTGGTTAAAATAACCTTCTATTTATTAACCTCAGCTGTGATGGCTTGGTCAGTGGAGTTCTGGGCAGATTAGCTTTCACCAGGTAGAATGGCTAATGTAGCAGGACTTCAAGCTAAGATCAGAAGTCCCAGGTATGAACTGAAATTGAAACTGCAGCCAGACATGAAGTACATCAGGATCAATATTGCAGATATTTACAGACTGTTACTGAACAGTATGGAAAAATGTGTGGAAAAAAATGTGCTTAACTAATTGATATATTTTTTTTTTTCTGATATGGCTATTTTCCTTCTTGAAAGGTTAATTAAAAGTGGTTAAATAAATCAGATTGTACCACTTCTGCAAATCACCTTGTACCAACGGAGTTCTCATCCGTCTGGTTTAGAGCTTTTAGTTACTGTGCTACTGTTCCTGCACCATGTCACTGAGGATACTGCAGTTCTCATTTTATTTAATTTTACAAACTGTGTTCTGTGGTCTATCTGTACCATCCTGAGAGAATAATTTGGGAATCTTAGCAAACCATAGCTAGATATTTGGAGCTCTTGAGCAAGATACTTTTAAGTCTATATATCCATTCAAGGACAGGAATGACTACAGGATCATATCTCATGTGGAAAGGCACCAGCATGACTTTTGAAACACTTCAAAGTACCAAAAAAAGCAAATAATCACACTGTGATTCGGAGGTAACTGTATATGCCTGTGAGACATCATATGCTCTTTTGTATACATTACTTATCATGGGAGTTCTCTTTGGAGAAGTGCAGTATTTTTTTTGAGGCAGGTAGACTGCAAATGTGTTTTTTTTCACAGGAGGATAAAGTTTCATATAGTTTTGACTCTGAAGAAAAGGTCTGAGTGTAGTTTCTGTGAGTGTTGAGATGAGTTCATTTATAAAAAAGTTCTGCATGAATTGTGGAACTCTGAGGTTTGTTTTTTTGTGGGTGGTTTTTTTTGTGGTTTTTTTTTTTTTCTTTGTCTTGGCTCATTCTGTGTTAGTATTAGTGCTGCACAGCTCTTAAGAGAGTCTCACTTGTAATGGTAGTATATTTTGCTGTACACAAATAGCAAAAGGAGCTACATTTTATGTTTTCTAACACAGAATGGGAGGAGATGAAGAGGTTACAAAAACTAGGATAAGAGCTCATTTCCCCATCTTGCTAATGCACAGTCAGACCAAAGCACTGTGTAAATATTTGTATGTGAGTCATATCTATTATACACTCAGGATTACTTGTGCATGTTTTGCATATAGGTCCCTGCTTCTAAAAGAAACTATAACAAGTGTGTCCTTACACAGGATACAGAGAATGGAGTCAAAGCCCTCAAGAATTCCTCGAAGAATATCTGTTCAGACCTCCAGTTCTTCACTAGGATCTAGAACATTAACTGGAAACAATTTAGCTGGTGCATATAGTGCAAGAGACTCTTCACGAAGATTAGAATCTGGATACCAGGTAATGTGTTTTTTCTCTTTCTGTAAAGTATAAGTTAATGTCTGTTTTTAACCAAGAAAAGCCCTAAAACCCAAACAACAACAACAAAAAGGAAATAAAAGGAAAAGTTCCACCCAGGGCCTTGGATTTGTTAACAAACCCCCAGATTACTTGTAAAATGCACAAAGTGTGCCCAGAAATGTGTTTTGCAGTTTTTGAACTGCTGACCTGATTGGTTTAGGTTTGCCATCTTTACCTGCTTTTGTTTGTAACTACATCTTTTAAAATTGGCTGTTCAGTGAGAGATGAGCAGTGCTATGGATCTGCTTCTGCACTAGATACTGCAGTCTTAAATCTGGGTAAAAAGATTTCTTTTAAGGGGAGGTGAAGATTTTGATATGTATGGAGCGTTATTCTTCGTCTGTGAATGATGCAAAAAGCAAAGGCACCTGTTGCAGTTCTAGAAGTTAGCAGGAGATTCTGCTGCTCTGCTGCACCTCCTTTCTTTACCGATGTCAGTATATTAATAGAGATAGGCTTTGCCTGCAGTAGACAGGACTGGGGCAAGGGCCATTGCTGTTTTACACTAGCCAAATTGCTTTGGTGGGGCAGAGTGGTCATGCTCAAGAATAAGAAGTCATGTGCTGTAGATACTTTCACTGTGAAAATACTATGGGAAGTAGAGATTAAACTGTTTCACAAATTATTTTGACCACATGGAAACAGATGGCTGTTTGACCTGGTTCTGTTACTGTTTTGTTTCTGCTTCTGTCAGCCCTTCTCACCTCAGTTTTGGGCCTAGAAATGTCTTTCAAATTGCAAAGGCTTAGCTCTGATTAAATGTTGGGGCTTAGTTGTTTTGTTTTTTGGTTTTTCTCCATTTTTTATGTAAGTATATGTTAAATGGTTATGAGTTTGATCCCAGCTGACAAGTGATCTGGGACACTGTATTATATAATGACTTTTCCAGAAACAGCTTTGCAGGTAATAGAGCATTAATTTTTTTTAGCACAATTACACGCATAGGTGTTACATTTTGCCTTATCTAGCAGACATAGTAGATGTCCTATGAGGAGTGTCTCAGGATAATTTTCAGTCATTATTTCTTTATGGATTCCTACACGCTTTTCACTGACTGTTTGATCAGCAAAACCGAATCAGATAGTCTTAGCCTTCTCTAGGAATTTATGGACCTGCACAGTCTACATATTGAGCTGAAAACTTGTGCTCAGAAGATGAGTCTTGGCCTAACCAAGTGCTGTGAAGTTAGATGTGTCACAAAATTACAACACAAAAGAGTTGTGTATGTTACGTCATTTATTGTATGAACTGCAGTGTGTTCACTATGCTATTATCTTTTGACTATATCCTGTTGAGCAAAGTGCTTCCCCTTGGAATGAAATTTGTGACTTTGCGGTTACAGGGGAAAATAAATGTATAGAAGATTAAATTGTATCTCTTCTTCCCACTCCAGTTCCTAGAAGGTAGTCTTGAGATCTTAACACAAAACTAATGCTTAGTGATAAAAGTGTTGGAAGGTTCCCTTCTATTGACTTTGATATTTACAGAGCTGATAGGAGCAAATTTCAATATTGCTTGCAGATTAACATTACAGGGGGCTGGGATGAAAACAGAGAAAGTCTACTCTGCTCCAGTGAGACTTCACCTGGTGTACTCTGTTCAGGTCTGGAGTCCCTCAGCACAGATATGGACCTGTTGGAGTACATCCAGAGGTGCCACAAAAATGATCCAAGGGCTTGAAGCCCTGTGCTATAGGGACAGGCCTGAGAGTTGAGGTTGTTCAGCCTGGAGAAGAAAAGGGTCTGAAGCACCTCTGGTGTCCTTTCAGTGCTTAAAAGGGCGAATCAGAGAGCTGGGGTCAGAATTTTTAGCAGGACCTGTTGTGACAGGACAGGAAGAGATCTTCTAAACTAGAAGAAGGGAGACTTAGACAAGATAGAAGGAAGACATTGTTAACACTAAGGATGGGGAGATGCTACCCCAGGTTGTCCAGAGAGATGGTAGATGCCTAATCTCTGGAACCATTTCAGGTCAAGTTGTTTGGGGCTCTAGTTGGAGATGTCCCTGTTGGTTGTAAGGGGGTGGACTTTTAAAGGTCTCTTCCAACCCAAAGCATTTTGTGATTGTATGATTCTAAATAAGATTGCCTCCAGTTAAATAGGAATGGAGTGGATGGGCCTTTTCACTTGGTTAATCCCTTCAGAACCATGCCTTAAAATATTAAGATCTGTTTCAGTTCTAATTAATTTGTTAATTAAAAGCAAAAAATTACTAATATCAGTAGTGCTTTGGGTTACAGAGGAAAGAGAACTTTGAGACTTGCCTTCTTAATACGAAGTCCCTTCTTAATACGAAGTCACTTCCTACAGCTTTAGACCATACTCACTTGTAGCTTAACTCAAAGATTTAGAGACAGAGGTGTCAGACTTTGACTGCTTGGTTTTGATGAGACTTGAAAGAAAAATCGGGAAGGTTTCTGTCTAGTGGCTACATTCTTTCCTTTCTCCCTTTTTGTTTGTTTTTTTCCATGTAGGTATAAATGGTTACATGTCATACACTTCTATGATTAGTCTGAGTAGTAGCCTCTAGCCTCTGCTCATTTGGGGAGGCATAACAAGCAGGTAAACTAGTCTGATGCATGTGACATAACATTGTTTCTGAGTGACATATAATACAAAAAAAGTCAAATTTCTCCTATGCTGTATGATGCAACATTATTAGCCATTTCATAAGGAATGAAGTGCAAATTTGATTTTTTTTTTTTTTAAATAATGAAGCGATAGGGGCAAGTTAAATGTATAAAAAAATACAGTTGTTTCTCAATCACATTTTTCTGCTACTAAGAAGAGACACCAAAGCCAGGAGACCTTCTGAAATGCTTTAATGGTTAAGTTCTGGCAAGAGATGTTAAATAGTCTTAAGCTGAACTGAAAGAAGAAAACTAAGTGAGATTCTGTTGTTGCTGTTAGTTGCAGATATAGAAATGAGGTTGAGCTTTGCTGATCATCTTTTTTTTACAGCCATTTTTGCAATACCTAGTATATTGGGTTTTTTTTCTTTCTGTTTTGACCATGGGACGTCTTTCAAAGAAATGAGTACAGTGCTGCTACCAAAGGCTATTTTGCATTAGAGTGGTAGAGGGTGTAGTTCCATGAACTGGTTTTTAGTACTGTGCCAGTGTGAGTGTGTTTGTTTTGGGTTAAAGTCTTTACTGTAGTGATCTAGACACTTAACATGAAATTCTCAGATATTCAGAATTTTAACAGCTGGAGAAAGAGGAAAGACAAGTATTTCAACATCAGTTAAGTCTGCTACATGTAGCTTATATTAAGAACATTTTAAGAGAGCTTCACTTGAAGGTAAAATGTTGTGTAGTCTTGTGCCCATGGACAGAGAATTCATGTATGAAATGTATCCTAATGTGAATTCGAATATGAGACAACTTATTGGCTGCTACTGTTTTTCAGGTTTAATTTTGCTTGTGAGGTGAGCATGAATGTTTCTTCAGGTTTTAAAATCTCAGTGGTACAGCTTTTAAGAAATAGTGACAGAAACTACTGCAATTCTAGTATTTATAGTTCACAGAAAGAAGATGGGCAAATAATCGGACTCCAGTTAACTCTAATAAAGTGGCTGGATTTCTGTTTTCCCTATGCATTTTACTAAATTCAGCACAAGAAATTACCTGTTGGTGGGCCGAGACTGCATCCACTCTTTCTACCATTAAAAATGGTGACCAGGACAAGACAGGTGGTCAGAAAACCGCTGCTGCTGTGGCATTTTTTTCTGGTCTTGGAGTCTCTGCCTTGTTGCTGAAGTATCCAATTTGGGGTAGTGCCTCAAAAGCCTTTCACTGCTTCAGCTTTTTGTTGTCCGTGGTCAAATGAGGGGATGGAAAAAGGAGCTGATATTGCTGGGAAGTAACTTAAAAAACAAACTTTCTTTTTGCTTCTGGTTCTTTCTTAAGCCTGTTTAATTTCTTCTTGGATATCCCTTGAGGTTTCTCATGAGAGGTTTCCAGATTTCACAGTACCGTCAGTTCCCTGTATTGTCAATATTCAAATAAGGTGCTGAGTACATTTTGAGTTGCAAGATGCAAATGATAAGCATGTTGTTCTTCAGGAATCCAGTGTATTGAATAGTTCCAGTAGAGACTGGGGAATTGGAGAAAGAGACACCCGTGACGCTCCTTGGAAGCTTACAACATCCTCTCCAACTCGCTACTCAGGGACACTTGATCATCCACATTCTGGAAGATTTTTGGGAAGTGGAAGCAGATTGGTGAGAGTTGTTAATATGTAATTCTTCTACAAAATACTGCAAACAAACTCCACTGAAACCTAGGGTTTTACCTCTGCCTTTCCATCCTGAAAAGCTGCTGGCAGAGGCTTACTGTAATGTTTCTAGATAAGCAGATCTTGCTTTCCCTCCATCTTGCCTTCATAAGAAGATAGTGGTGTTAATAAATTATTCAGAGAATGAAATAATAATAATGTGTGTTAGTTAAGAAGTTAATTTGAAGTGAAAATGGCTCTGCAGGTTTCCATTTAAGAAGAAAAAAAGCGGTGACTAGTCTCATACAAGTCAATATTGTTCATACTTAGTTTGTTCTATCAGGTGTGTCTAGAGAGTGTTTTGTTTTGGTTTTTTTTTTTTTTGGATGGTGCCAGTTTTGAGAGTTAACACAATTCATAGTTTTGCAGACCTGTTTTAGAAAACTTTACTGTGGAGGAGCAGCTCATAGTCTGCCTGCAGCACATGCATACATGCTGCTTACAGTGTGCTGTGAATGAAAATGAAATTGTCATCAGACTGGGATCCATGGCTCAGGCCTTAACAGCTTGTCTTAACTAGGCTCCAGAATATGCCTTCATAACTCCAAAAATAAAGTCGTTTGCTTCTTTGACATTGGTATGCTCTCTAGAGTGACAATGAAACACTTTTGATTGCAGTAAAAGTATGAAGATTACGAATCAGAAAACAATAAGTTTGGGACGAAGATAGTGAACAAGTGAAAATTCTGGTCACTTTGAAACTGAAAGATATTTGGGTACTTGAGAGCACTAACCTTAAATAGATCCTGGTTTCCTTTCTGTTATTTAAAGGTGAAGACACTTTGATATATAAGTAAGGGGGAGCAGGAAATTTGTGTGGGGATGCTGGCCTTCAAAGTCATGGTAGACAACTCTACATACAGTTGACATGCAAGCAGTCTATGGTTGTAAGTGGCCTACATATCTAGATAAGTTGGTGGTGCAGTTCTCAAAATTACATTTTATTTTTCCCATTAGGGTTCATTTTTCTCTTAAATTCTAATGCAAGTGAACATTGCAGAAGACACCAAAAAATTCTACTTAGCAAATAGCAAACGATTGAAAGACAAGTTATATATTAAACAGATGATGCATGAGAGAAATTAACCTACCTTTGAACTTGGTTTATTCTCCCCATTTGTCTTTTATGATGGGATAAGAGAAGTACTTAGATACTTAGTCGTAAAGAGTAAAAAGGAGTGGCATAAGCTTAGTAAAAAAGATAACTAAAATTTAAACAACTTCTGCTCCAATTTGGTTGATCCTTCTTAAAGGACCTTGGTTTTACGTACTTTCTGAGAGGACAAACAACTCAATTGAGCTATATTGAACTCAAGGTTTTTATATATAAATAAAAATTCAAACAGAAAACAAATGCCTATGCTGCAAGTAACTAGACTGAATGGATTTTTTTACTACTACTGAAAACTTGTGTATTGTACCCAGTTTTTTACTTCGCATTGCACTTGAGCTTAATGTAACAAAAATCTGTTTGATCCAAGCGGCTTACTTGGGGCTAGAGCTGACTCCTTAGCTAAGTATATTTTATGTCAGTAAGAAAACAAACTGGATTAGTTAAACAGCGATGCTTGTCTGTTTTGGTCATTTCTAGGGAGCAAAATTATATTTGCTTGGAGATCTGTACAGCTGTATATTACAACATTTATAACATCCTACAAGTGTAGAATATCTTTTTCCCCTCTAAGCCCCATCTATTTATAAAGGAAAAGTAATGGTGATTGTCATAGAAGCTGGCTTTTGTTTGTAGGATTGTCTTCAGTAAATTTGGGAATACTGATCAGGAGCACAAGTATAAGTCCTATATTATTTTGAAATAAGGTTTTGCATCTTAAAGTTACTCCTTAATATTTTTGTGAGTCTTGTATTATGTACACTTATTGTTCAGTGTAAGTACATCTAAAATACTGTCTGTAATTTTTTTTTCTATTTTGTTTTTAATGTTATTTCAGTCTACATCATCTTCCTCTCATTTTACATCTGGGTGTTATGGTGAGTCTGAGAGAACTCAGGGAGCATATTCAAGACTGCATAGCCAGCAGCGAGATAGTGATTCAAAGAGACCTAAACTATCTTGTACATCTACCTCTTCTGTGAGAAGTAATGGCTTGACTGCCTTTTCAGGTGAGAGGCTGATTACTTGAGCTGAGTTACATGAGAATTGTCTGAATAGGAAGATCAGGTTTTATAAAGTTGTAAAGGATTGCTTTGAAATATTTGCTTTTATTACTCTGTAATATTACAAACCTATGCATAACAGAAGACTAATAGCAATATCCAAAGTGCTGAGAATGCTGTTAAGAGGGTCTTTTGAAAAACTCAATAGTATTCATGTAATTTCAAAAATTATTCCCTGTACCTTTTCCATTTGTAGTAAAGCTGAACTTTGTGGCTCAAATATATCTTAATTGGTTAAGATTTCAGGGAAAGAATGATTGCTGCAGCTATTTCATGAATCAGAGTATGCTGGTAAAGCTCTGTGTGTGCCAGGGTTAGCTGAAAGGAAATCTTTAGCTTACTTAGCTCTGTGTTCCAGGAAGCAGTGTCATGGCTGTTAGGGTTTGGCAAGAAAGAGTTTTTAATTAGCAAGACCTGAACTCATTCTATAGGCCGAACAAACAGAAACATTGTACAGCAGGAACTCTTCAATGAAAACTGATTAAAGCTTTAAATATGAGAAACTTGGATAAATACAAGTTAAGCAATATGCTAATAAAAGTTTAGAGGTCAGGAAATAATGATCAAAAACTTAGACTGAAAGTAGAATGTTTTGAAACAGGCCATTAGATCCATTCAGGCTACTACCCTTGTGAGAATGGATCAGTGTTCTTTTGTATACCCTTATGGGACCATCCAAATAAAAGTTACTAAATTTTTGCTAGTAACCAAAAATTGTTGATGCTTTCTTACTCTTTATTTAAAAAATGGCCACCATTTACATATTTCGTTTGGTGTAGGCCTGTCTCGTTGCATTTCTGGATTGGTTGGGAATGGTGACATGGTTTAACAAACCTGGCTGCAACTAAGCACCACCCCCAGGTCCTTGCTCACTCCCCCTGCTGGCATTAGGGAAAGAATACAAAATAAAAGGTTGAGAGATAAAGGCAGTTTAATAGAGAAGTAGTAGTAAAACAAGGAATTAATTTGTTGTTTCCCATCAGTAGGGAGGCATTTGGCAATCTCCAGGAAAACAGGGATTCATCATGTAATGGGGACTTGGGAAGACTCTGAGTGTCCCGCTCTTCCTCCTTCTTTCCTCAGCTTTATATGCTGAGCATGATGTCATTATAGTCTGGAATGTTGCTTTGGTCAGTTGGGGTCAGCTGTCCTAGCTCTGCCCTCTTGAGTGTCTGTGCACCCCTAGCCTGCTTGTTGGTGGGATGGTGTGAAAGACAGAAAGGCCTTGACTCTTTATAAGCACTGCTCAGTACTAATTAAAACATCCCTGTTATCAACACTGTTCCCAGTATAAATACAAAACACAGCCACATAGCAGCTACCAGGAAGAGGATTATCTCCATCCCAGCCAAAACCAGTACAGTGCTTAAATTTGGATTTATAAGCTAGCAGTAAAACAAAATTGAGGTGAATTTTCAGAACCATTGAAGAACACCTTTTTGAAACAAGAATTTTGTTTACAGCTGAAGTATGTACAGCTTCCTATGTGGTTGTTGGAGCTGGTTGTGAAAAAAAAGACAGGATCCCTTTTTAAACTAAAGTATTTACTCTGCAATATGAGCAAGAAGAGTTTTAGTCATCATTCTTAAAGTTACGCCTAAGCTGCATTTAAGCTTTTCTATCTTTTTGAAAAAAATTATTTTAGAAGCATTTAGGAAGCTTCATTAGAATGGCTACATTTACTAAGTCTCACACTGCTCACTGCTGTTTTGCTGAGATTTTGAAGCCCATTTAATAACTGGCTGTCATTAGAAAACAAGATGCTATTTCTCTTCCTCCTGCTGTCATTTATGAGTTTATGGGTTCGACTCTTCACAAAAGTAGTATTACATTTTTTCCAGTTTAGCTTTCAGAACTAACTCAGTATAAAGTTAAATAAGTGCCAGGCATCAGTAGAGTGCTGCTTTACTCTTGACTTTGTTGGCAACTGTCAGTTGATTGGCTTAGTGGTATTGTTAAACTTGTCCTTAATGTGGTGTAACCAGAACAAGTGCCTAAGCACTAGTTTTCATAGATTTTAAAAATTATTTTTATTATTATTACAAACCCAAGGCATTTATTTACTTTTTCTTTCTAGATTCTTCTTGGAGGTACAGTAGGATTCCTAGGTCTTCATCACTGATGCTAGGCTCCCTTGGAACTGAGCTGGTGAGAGAGCGAAGAGAGTTAGAAAGAAGAACAGATCTGTCTGTTAATAACCTGGTGGATCACAGCTACAGAAACAGTGACTTTTCATCCTCAACATGTATGTATTGTATAACTGAAAGCTTGTAAACACATAGGTTGCATGTCTTTTAGTTTCTTCACGTATATTCATTTAATATTTTCTTCAAAACAGAGCCTTACAATCAGTTTAATTTTAAGGTATCTTTCTAAAGTTGGTTGGCCACGTTTTATGTGCTGGCTAAACCATCAAAGGCTATATGAATGGTCTAGCTGGCAGATGCAAGCAACAATAAGAAAGTTGTACTGGTGGTTGCTGTTGGAGCAGCACCTTAAGACCTCTTTGTATTTAGATGTGGTAAAAGAAATAATTTGTCTGAGCAAAGGGTTTTCATGAAGGGGCTTGTCATTCTATCTCTTTCCTTTTGGGTTCCCAGGTGTTTATTATGGAGACACTGAAAAGAAAAATGAAAAAGCACATACTTTACTGGAGGCAAGATTTGTTCCATGATAACTGCTAGGACTAAAATTAACTTCTGCACTGTCTTTTTCACTTTCTGTTCAGAGTGTTGGGGCCTTTTAGAACTGTCTAGAGAGAAACTTGTCATCAGTCCTCCTATGTCACTTTTTTGCAGATCCATTAATGGTATTTAATAATGCAGAAGTTCAAGAAAGAATAAAAAAATCTATTTACAAGTATAGAAAATGAACAGAAAATACAAAACATAGCTCCAGATTTCATCTTCCATCTTGCCTTACTGGAAGGGTATGGTTTAATGTTACTGTACATTACATTTATTTGGTAAATGGACAGTTGGCATTTACCTAGTAGTAGAGCCTATGGGAGAAACGGATGGGTGAGCAGCCTTGCTTTGTGCTGGCCTGCTGCATTTTGAGCAATAGTGCCACTGTTAAGTGCTGGTAAAAACAACTCCCAATTGTGTTTCCAACTGTGCCCTTGAAACCATATGTCAGATGTTTGGCATCTGTACAGACGTTTTTTCAGTTAAAATCAGGTTTATGCATCCATAAACCTCAGCTTCAACAGTAAATGGTGATTGCAATGCAGAACCTGTTTAAAAAAAAAAAACAAAACCCAAACAACAAAAGAAAAATCCTAAGAAAACTTCAAACATAGAAGATTCTAGTTTTAGGCTAGATGGAGAAAGTTTCTGCCTCCCACCTTACTCTGCCTATGCTTGTTAAGTAGATAAAATACTGACATAGTTTCCTCCTTATGAGGTTAGCTGTCTTCAGCTGCTTCATTGTTCACCCTGTTCCCCCACCACCTTCTCTAGATCAAGCTACTTGAGGAAGGAGATTGGCTGATCCTAGCCTCTTCACGTGTTTCATGTGATGTTAACTACAGTTCTGCTACAGTAGATGTCTCAAGGTGTCAGAGTACTTACACAGAGGAATCACAGGCTGGTTTGGGTTGGAAGGGACCTTTACAGATCATCTAGTCCATCCCCACTTAGAGTGAACAGGAACATCAACTAGACCAGGTTGTTCAGAGCCTCGAACAACCTGACCTGGAGTGGTTCCAGGAATGGGGCAGCTACCACCTTTCTTGAAATGAGTAGCAGAGAACTGGACACAACACACCAGGTGTGACCTCAGCAGGGTAGAGTAGAGGCAGAGGAGAGCCTCCCTCAGCTTGCCAGCCACACTTTTCTTAATGCATCCCAGAACATGATGAGCTTTCTCGGCCACAAAGACACATTGCAAGCTCATAGTGAACTTGTCCACCAGCACTTTTAGGTCCTCCTTCGCAGAGCTGCTCTCCAGTGGGTCAGCCTCACACCTGTGCTGCGCTTCACAAGGTTTCCCATGCCCAATTCTGCAGCCTGTCCAGGTCTTACTGAATTACAGCATAGCCTGGTGGAGTGTCAGCCACTCCTCCCAGTTTTGTCATGAGCAAACTTGCTGAGGGTACACTCTGTTCCTTCATCCATGTCCTTGCTGAGTATGTTGAACACCACTGGGCTCAATACTGACCCTTGGGGAACTCTGCTAGCCACGGACTTAAAACTAGACCCTGCACCACCCTCTCTGTGCTCTGTTTTTCACCTAGTTCTTAACCAACCTCACTGTCCATTTATCTAACCCACACTTTCTAAACTTACCTAGGAGGATGTTAAGGGAGACAATGTCAAAAGCCTTGCCAAAGCTGATGTAGACAACATCCACTGTTCTTGCATCATCTACCCGGATGGTCACACCATCATAGAAGGCTGTGAGATATCCCCTTTGTGAATCCATGCTGACTATTCCTGATAATCTTGTTTTTCTCCATGTCCTTAAAGTGCCCTCCAGAATGAACTTCCATCACCTTTCCAGGGATGGAAGTGAGGCTGACCGGCCCTTAGTTTTCTGGACTGCGTGGAGGTCTCACTGCAACCTTCTCTTCCCCAGGCTGAACAACCCCAAATCTCTCAGCCTGGCCTCACAGCAGGGGCTTCCAGCCCTCCCATTATTGCTGTGGCCTCCTCTGGCTCTGACAGGTCCATGTTTCTCCTGTGCTAAGGACTCCAGATCTGGTGCCAGCACTGCAGATGGGGTCAGAGGAGAGGGTCAGAATCCCCTCCCTTGACCATCTGGCTCCTGGGAAGCACTGGTTGATCAAATGTATGCTTAAAAAGCAGGGAGTGACACACTGGTGATAGACAATCTAAAGTACAAGTAGTCAGTGTAATTGGGAGAGCAGATGATGTTGCTCATCCACAATGGCTGATGTGCTTAAACCAGTTGTGTAGCTGAATGTGTGAACTAACTTAGTTATGTTTCTCTGATAGAAGCAATTACTAGATAACCCTTCTGGGTTGGAGCTGTTGTAGTGGTTTGACCCTGGCTGGAGCATTTCTAAGATATTCTTTTTAAAACAGGCATTTAAAAAACTGTTATAGTACCTAATTTAGGTACCTTTAAGGAGTGTTTGTAACTGCAGATACTGATGTCCTTGTGAGAAGAAATAAAAGATAGCTTGTAATAGATACGGAATATACTTGGCTGTATCCATGCATTTGTTTTGGGTGCTCTGGTGTCTGCTGCATTGCTGAAGTTTTGATTAACCTGACTTTTCTCAGTCTACAGGCAGAATGGACCTATGAGTTATAGTACTGTATGGTTTGGTTTTAATCCAGATGCTGTTCTTGTGTAACTTCTGACAGTACTCACTTTAAAAGGAAGCAAGTAACATTTTGAAAATCTGAAGATTTCGGGGGTGTTAAGATTCCAAAGGGGTTTACCAGACAAACCACACTAGGTTTCAGTTTAAATTTACTTACTAGAATTTTAATTTTAAGCTTAATATTGTTCTGGAATCTACCTGCCAAGTTGGAAGTAGAGTCAAGTGTCATGAAATCCTGAACTTGTGTCTCTAGTGTCATACATGTGGAATGTAACAATTGGAGCATACCTTGTCATAGTATTTGCTTGTGCTTTTCTGCAACAGATCTTCAAGATAGGCCTGCCTCTTCATATGCAGAAGGAGCAAGACCAAAAGAGAATTCATTAAGCACTTTGAGGCTGAATGCATCCATGAACCATCAGTTGCCTTCTGATCAGCAGCCATCTTATTTCAGCAGAGACTCTAACGTGAGCTCTTCAAGATTCAACTATTCTTCAAGACAAAGGAGAAATGAATTGGAATCTCCCCAGAGGAGTATGCAGACAGCATTTTCTCTAAGTGCTATTAGAGATGCAACTTCTTCCTCAAATGGCTCTGAAAGGGTCTTGTCTTCTCAGAGGTCACTGAATGAGCCTGCAGCTGACAGCGAAGGGAGGCGCACAACCAGGCAGCTGCTGTCTCGTTTAGCTTCTAGTATGTCATCTACGTTTTTCTCACGAAGGTCTAGCCAAGACTCATTGCATTCGAGATCGTTGGGCTCTGAAGAGTCAACGGATGTCCCAAGAGGTCAAGCTTCTACTCTGTCAAACAGTAGTGGATCTGCAATTCCAGAAGTTCCAGGACTTCAGACATCTGAAGCTTCTCAGGGATTTAGTTTTCTTAGACGGAGATGGGGTTTATCAGGAGTTTCACAGAATCATAACTCTGATTCAGATGGGGAAAGTTATAGACCGGAGTCTGAAAGTAGGAGCACAGGATCCTGGTTATCGTCGTCTTTGAGAAACAGATGTACTCCTCTCTTTTCCAGAAGAAGAAGAGAAGGAAGAGATGAATCCGCAAGGATCTCTACCTCTGATACAACTGCTAGATCACAACATATCTTCAGAAGAAGAGAGTCGGGTGAGGAGACCTCTCTTGAAGCATCAGAGAGTGCTCCTCGGGCTCCTATTAGCAGACCACCAAGACCTGCAGTGTCTGGTGTTCCTGCAGCTACTGCCTCCACACCAGATTCAGCCCACAGTAGGAGAAGTTCTGGAATTCTGCCTGGTTCTCTCTTTCGCTTTGCAGTGCCTCCAACATTAGGAAGCAATCTGTCTGACAATCTTATGATAACTGTAGATATTATTCCTTCTGGCTGGAACCAGTCTGATGGACAGGAAAGTGGCAAGTCTAAAATACCACCTTCAAGAGATCCAGAAAGACTCCAGAAAATTAAAGAAAGGTAAAGTAGTATCTTCTTTTGAGATAAAATGTACCTCACTTAGCATGTGAGGCTTTTTCTGTAACCATAGTGTTAGAAGGGAAGTTTCCCTTAGAAAAGGCAGCAGTGTAATCTGCTGTCACCTGTTCTCACTGTTATCTTTAGAGAAACTAATTTTAACTCTTGTAGGTGAACAATTTGGTTAATTGAGTTGTTGTTACCAGAAGTCTTACATGAAATGTGTCACATCTTCTCTTCCTATTATTTCCTGTTCAGCCTGCTTTTGGAAGATTCTGAAGATGAAGAGGGTGACTTGTGCAGAATCTGTCAGATGTCTTCTGCAAGTTCTGACAACCTTTTAATAGAACCATGCAAATGCACTGGAAGTCTGCAGTATGTCCACCAGGAGTGCATGAAAAAATGGCTGCAATCCAAGATTAATTCAGGTAAAGCAGACTCTAAGGTAGACATTAGGGATTTGGGAAGGCTTATCAGGAGGGTTACTCTTACTAGTAGCAAGATTTGAAAAAAGATTTGATTTAGTGCCAGTGCATTGTGGCACTAAAAACTTAGTGAGTCTCTGTGCAGCTTCTCTTGTGAGTAGTTCCAGGAACTGGATTCCATCATTCACAGAATTACACTTTTGGGGTTGTCTACCAAGATACTACACAAAAATCTTAGCCTAGCACAAGTATAGCTTTAGAGTTACTCTTGTTTTGAATGAGTTTGTTCCCTAAACTTCCTCATGCATATGGTTCCAGTTTTTAAGACTTTTCTAACTAGGCTCACTGAACTGGGGTGATAGGGATTTGAAAATCTGAAAATGTCTTTTCCTGTTGTAACTATACTTAAATCTTCTTTTATTTTTAAAAGATACCATCTCCTGTTGAAAGCAGTTAAAAATACTTGGTCAAAACCAGTGCATTCAGAATGCATATAGAATTTTTTAAAGAACACTTCAGAAATTGCACACTACAAAAATATTTTTTTGTGGTAAATTGACCAGTTTTTATAACTGAGTTATCTATAGTATTTTTAAAACTTAAAAATAGATGGCTTAGTAGAAGACATTAAGATCACAGAATAACAGAATGATAGTGGTTGGAAGGGACTTATGGAGATTTAGTCCATCCCCCCTGCCAGAACAGGTTCACGTAGAGCAGGTTGCACAGGATAACTTGAAACAACTTCAGAGATGAAGACTCCACCATCTCTCTGGGCAATCTGTTCCATTTTTCTACCACCCTTTAAAGAAGTTCCTCCTCATCTTTAGATGGAACTTTCTGTATTCAAGCTTGTGCCTGACACCTCTTGCCACTGGGCATCACTTAAAAAAGGACTGGCTCCATGCCTCTGATGTGGAACAGGCTGCCCTGGGGGATTGTGGAATCTCCCTCTCTAGAGATATTCAAAATCCACCTGGACCTGCGTGGTCTGGTATAGGTGATCCTACTCTGCAGGGGTGTTGGACTAGATGATCTTTCGAGGTCCCTTCCAGCCCATGATATTCTGTGACGTGCACTCTCTAAGCATTGATAAATTTCCTGCTCAGTCTTCTCTAGGGTAAAATGACCCAAGTCTCTTCTTTCTTCATAAATGAGATGTTCGAGTCCCCTAATCCTCTTCGTACCCCTTTGCTGCACCTTCTCAAGCAGTTCCCTGTCCTTGAACTGGAGAGACCCAGAACTGAACACTGTTCCAGGCATAGCCTCACCAGTGCAGAGTATTCAGTACTGACCTCTGGGGAACACACCTTATTATGTACCTCCAGCTAGACTTACAACTCTGAGCTCTGGCAGCCATTTTTCAATCCACCCTAATGGATCATAGAATACTTTTTACAGAAGGAAGGTGCTAACATCTCCTTATGTTTTCACTTGGAGAGCCCGCACCAGAGAAGGGATGTATTAGAAGCCTCAGCCTGCAGGAGAAGTTAATTTGAAGTATTCAACTACATAAGACAAATCTACTATAAACTTGCTTGTTTTCAAGGCAAAGTGTTACTCTTGCAGTAACTGTAAGATACTACAGTGTATTGATTACTGTTTCTGTGTATGTTTGGATTATAGTGTAGAATTCAAACTGTACAAGCAGTGATTTTGATGTCAGACTTCCAGTAAGAGGTGTATGGTACCTAGAATGAACATGAGGCAAAATATGTGGAACTGGATAGAAAATAAACATTCTGTAGCATTTACATTCTGACAGCAACAGGTAGTACATTCCTAATAGAGGCTTTCTTGCTTTTGCAGTCTAAAGCCAAGAACTAGTTAGTGTGTAATGCTTGTGTAATTGTGCCCTGTTTTATAGATTGTTGCAGCTTGACACTGACTTTTCCCCTGCTCCTCCATCCAGGTTCTTCTTTGGAAGCAGTAACAACTTGTGAACTGTGCAAGGAGAAGTTGCATCTGAATTTGGAAGACTTTGACATTCATGAACTCTATAGGGCACATGCAAATGAACAAGTTAGTATATTTTGCCTAATTTGGTAAGTGTTGGTTTAGTGCTGAGAAGGTGCTCTTTAGAGAAGGAAAATGCATCTCCTTTTCAGAAGGACTGTTATGCACATAAAGTAATGTCAGCATGGAACAGATGTTTCTTCTCAGTATTCAGACAATTTCTATCTTCTTGCTGTGGTTCCTATAGCTGAGCTTTCAGTAAGTGTAATACATCTTATATCCTTCTCTTAGTCATTTAGCTTTGCAGTCCAGGGCCTCTGTCACATAGGTGCAGTGGGAATATGAGTTTGATTAGACTGAGTTTCACATTAAGTTAGGAGTTGTCTTTGCTTGTAGCTGTTTTTTAACACACTTAAACAACTGCTATAAGCATACCATTAAAAGCTTCTGTTTTGGACTGGTGGAAGCTGACCTCTTTTCTAACAGGTTTTTGCTGCTCCTTAAAGTCATTTCCTAAATTAAAAATAAGTAAAGGCCCATTAGTATTACTCTTATAATAAGAAAGTTACTATCTTGGAGCTACTGGACTATGTAGCATTTGAAAACCAGTAAATAACAAACAGTCGGCATTATTTTAATGAACTTTTGTCAGGGGGTTTTCCTTATTTTCTAGGTTGTAGTCCATGAATGCAGAAAGATTAATTAAATTTGTCTACTTCTGAAGTTGAAAGAAAATACAGTGTGACGCTGCTTTTGTTTACCTCTAATTTTATTGTTTAGAGTGAATTCTTACCCTGATGCTCCAGTTGCTGTCACTTGGGCCAGACTCTGAAAAGTCTTCCTTGAGGGCGCTGTCATCTTGTGTTTTAGTACTGCTGATAGTTACTGTCACTGTACTTCAACAGAAAGAAAAACTTTGAAACTTTTTCTGAAAGAATTGACTCTAAATGATCAGTTCAGTAGTAGGATTTTGAAAGTTTTCCTTTGTATTAGCAAAAATAATTTCTCAAAGTATTTAAAACATCACGAAGTTTTTAGAACGTTTCCATTTATGTTAAATTTCTACAAAGTGTTGGGACCACCTGAGAAGGAACCAGCAAAGTTTGTTGGTTTTGTCTTCCCCAGTGGTGTGACACACTAATTCTCAGATACCTTCTTGTGAACCAGTCATGCTGACTGGGATTTTTATTTGTAGAGCTCCTTCTATTTATATTCAAGGATAAAATGTTAGATCTAGGGTGGGTAGGAAGAACCAGAAGTATAAATAGTTTTCTAGCATTATATTTCTCTAATTCTCTTGGAACAACTGAAGATCAAATACATATAATTTCTCATTAAAATTTAATTCTTGTTCTACTTCTTAAGTAGTATATGCAGACACATTGCTGAAAATTGTTCTGAATGCTTCTTTTCATCTCCTTTTAAGGCAGACTACGAATTTATCAGCTCTGGTCTCTACCTGGTAGTGTTGTTACACTTATGTGAGCAGCGCTTTTCTGATATGCTAGGAACTGCAAGTGAGGCCAGCACACGTGTTAGAGTAAGTATGCAGTGATTTTTGTGGAAGATACAGGACCTAGATACCCAAGAAGCTTGCTTATTTAACACATTTAGGTTTAGATGGTCTGAGTTTGTCAGTGCAGTAACACCATGTTTGCTTTGAAACCGAAGCTATTACTTTATTGAAGTCACTCTGCAAAATCACTTTTGTCAAGGTCATTAGTATTTCATTGCTCTTATTGTTATTTTATGCAAAACTGAAAAGTCAGCTCCCACTGAATAAAAAACACAATTGAGAATGGTAGAGTATCTTACCTGATTAATTATTTGCGTTATGCCAGTCAACATTGCTACGGTCTAGACCTTACAACGCTTGTCTGCTGGGTTGTGCCTACATATGTTCTTGAGCATTACGTTCTGAAACTGACAAGCTATGGTATGATTTTTCTGCCATTCGTTAACACTCCTATTAGTTGGATTTGACTGGATTCTTGTCACTTGAATGGCTTGGCTTAGAAATGCAACAAGTGCACATTTTACCAGCAAGAGCTCATCATACAGTTATTTCTGCAGTGACTCATTCACAAACCCTGTGTTCTACACATTTATTTAATCCTAAGTAATGAATCAATGCTCTTCATCAACTGAGATCCTGAGAAGCTGATCTTTTTTGTGTTATGTTTTTTATGTGTTATATACAAAGAATTAAAATACTAACCTTGCCCAATATACATTGGAATGGTTACTAGGGGATACCAGGGCTTTCAAGTAGAGGCAGGACTGTGCTCTAATGTATTACTGTATTAGAATAGCGGTCCTCTTTTCTGTGCACAGTTAACGTAGAACTTACATTCCATCATCCACAAATGAAGCGTCCAGTTTTCTGTGTTACTAATGTAGAGACATAAAAGATGTAACCTAATAGTAGCCAGCATACAGTACAGGCTCTTAGCAGAAATAAGATGTTTTTACTGTTTTCTCATCAGAGGCAGCATGACACTGTGCATCACTCACTGTGTTTTAGACCTGTGGGAGCACTCAGCATAACATAGCTTTAGGTAGCTAAAGCAACCCTAGCCTTGTTTTCTTGTCTGACTTCATTTGCTGTGTCTGAGTATCTGGACTATCAATGAATTTGCCGTTGACAAAAAAAAAAAACTACTTGCCTGAGACTTTCAGAGTTGTCTAAAGAACTTGTGTTCTAGGGATTTTGGCTTTGGGTTTTGATACCATGTACTTTCAATAATAAGTAGCCTACTAGTAATTCTGCTCTTAAACTTTTTATTTGCAGTTAAGTGCATTTACACATTTTCTATTAACCTCATTGAGTCAGAGGACTCTGTTTTGCCATATTAATAGTGAAATGAATGAAATGTATCCAACTTATGCAGTACTTACAGACTGTGTTTCTCTGCATTAGAATTTCTGGGAACGGTTTTGTAAAACTGGCAGGTTTTTGTGTGCTGCTTTCAAAATTGATGTGTCTTACAGACTGTAGAACATGAAGATGGTGCCACTAACTGCTGCCAGAAACGTTTGACATAGAGTGGAGCTGAAATAACTGCAATAGCAATTTGAAGTCTGTTATGTGGGGATTTATATTAAATTTTGCATTGACTTTTTGTAAGTTGGGCCAATGGGGTTAGGATAACCGACCCAGTGATGAAGCTCTGGGATTTATAAAGTGAAGAAAAAGTGAAGAAAACTTTGCTAACTTGTTGCAAATTTCTGCAGATAACTTTGCAACTTTTAAACTACTTTCTCTTTGCCTTGTTTCTAGTTTATTAACCTTGCAAGAACTCTTCAGGCACATATGGAAGATATTGAAAGTAGGTGCTTCCCCTCTTCCCCTCCCCTCCCATTAGATCACGTCAAAGTTAACTGAGTACAACCGTCCTTGCCAAGATTCACAATACTGAACTTAATTACTGAAAAACTGACTCTATCCAGCAGTGCTTTTTCCATTTATCAGTAGAATTACTCCACGGGGGAACTAGTTTTAATTCTCCATGATGAATTTTTCAACAGCAGAGTTGCTGAGATAAGTATTTTCTGCAAGTGATAAGAGGAGTCCTCACTACGTTTCAGTTTGGTTATTGTGATTCTAGTAGCGTGTAGTTATGGAATAGGTAATGACCTTCAGGTTGCAGCCTTTCACATGAGCTCTAGCAGAAAAGAAACAAGTAAAGTTGAATTTCATTGCACTTAAGTAGCCTCACTTTTTCCACTTTTTTATGTCCTCTCCTCCCCTTTCTTTTTTTTCTATGCACATGCACACATTTTGGTTGTGTGTATTCTTTGATCAAACATAATCCACTTCAGGCATGAAACTTAACAGTTGCAAATTTTGTCAAAGGACTAGCCTACTTTTCACGTGGTAGCTTCTTTGGTGTGGTTAAGGTCAGAATGGTATGCTGACTTTGGTAAATATATTCTGAACCTAAGTTTGTTTCTGGGCATGATCAACAGGTAGTAGAAGTGTAGTTACCTGCCTTTTCTTTGTATTGTTCTGGCGTACCTGCAAATGTCTGTCAGCATTCACAGTTTGAATTTTCAGTGAACGGGATGTTTTGAAGTATGACAGGGAATGGGGGGGGGGGGGGTGTGTGTGTAAATTTTAGTTCAAGGACCAGATGATTTCTGTACTGAGGTGGAAATGAGTTCAGATTTTATTCCTACTCTATTACTTTCTAGAGTAAAAATCTTGGTGTCGTTTTGCAGAGTCATCTATATTAGATCCAGGTGTTATCAGATTTGCAGGTGAGGAATACTGAGCTCTAAATATGTTATTGATGCTACATAATTACATTTCTCTTCTAAGAACTGGAGAAATGTGGAGACAGACCTCACTTTCTGTTAGTGGTGGAACAAGTTGCTCCATTGTATAAACTTTGACTGCAGAATCTGCTTAAGAGGACAGATGAGATTCCTGTTATGGACAAGCCGACACTTTTCAAGCCTATTGCAGATGTGTGTACTGACTTTTTAAATCACAGTTGACAAGTGTATGTTTGTTTTTTAATTCACCTTGCAACAACAACGTCCTGCACACATGGGCTTTATGTTCCTTTTGAATATGCTGAGAAAATGGAAATGGAGAGCAGCTGCTTTCAGTTAGGCTTCACTTAATTGAATTAAGCAACATATGTGAAAAAACGCTTTTAGGAGTCTGTTTGTTTGGATTGTTTAGACTGCTGAACCTTTCTGAATATTGTAGTATCCAAACTGATGACTTCTTGAGTAATTTCTTTTCCTTGGGTGCTGCTGTCATGGATTGAACATGTTCTCCTCTGACTACTGTTGGAATTAAGTCACTGTAAACACTACATAAAAGTTGAATCTCTGGCGTAATTAAGTTTTCTTCCTTTCCATTTGAGGAAGGACAGCAGGAGGGCACAGTGTCTTGTTGAGTTTTGATTTGAAGATGCTGCATTTTTCAGATATGAGATGTATTCAGAAATTAAGCCATGTAGTTACACAAGGTTTGGGTGGGTATTACAGTCTGCTATTTAATATTAGAAGATGACTGTTATTTCCACTACTCATCTGAAAGTGTTCTAATTTCACAGATCTTTGTCAAAGCTTCTGATTATGCTGTATTGTTCCAACAGCCTCTGAGGACGATTCTGAAGACTGATGCTGGTAGAACTCTGGTACTGCGAGAGACAAATGGAATTGCTGCAGAAATGCTGGACTGGCAAGAACATCAACATACATTTGGTTTTTTTCCTCTCTTTAGTAAAAGATGCATTGAATATTACTGTAGTTTTTGAAGCATTGTTCAATTCAAAGTCACAACTGCTGCACAGTGGAACTCAGTGGACATGAGAGCTACTCAGCATGTGCAAGGATTAGATACATATAAAGCAACATCCCTTTTTAAATGGTGAGGATGATGTGCTTTATTTTGGAAGACATAAGATTTTGAATATTTAAGGACGTCATATCTCCCTTTGTTTCCTTCTTACTGTAGTCAGATTTCTGGTTTTGTCAATGGAGTTCTGCTCCTCTACACGGGCACTCAGTGGTTATAGTGGGTTTCAGGGGGAGGGAGGGCAGGGAGGGTGGGGGATGTCCATGTACTTAAATAGATTTTGTTTGGGTTTTTTAAAATGCCTCTGTTGTTGCATCATATAACTGATTGCTTCCAGTGTTAGCGAATGAGCAGGAGGATGAGCAAGATACTGTAGGGATGGTTTGGGTTTTGGTTTATTTGAAGATGATTATTTAACTCAAAAAGCAATAAGAACTTGCAGTGGTCTTCTAATACTTAGTGATGGCTTTTTTTATGTACTGGTTTTGAAATTGGAGATTATATTTGATATTATGTGGCTGTTCCATTATGGGATATTGCAGGTGTAAACTCTTGCATTTCAGCATTCCTAGCAGATATGCAACTTGATTAAGACCTAAGGTTGTTTAGTTTAATCAGACTTTTTTAGATCCCTCCTTCATTGTTCAAAGCACTGGTTATCAATGTGTTTTCTAGTGTTGTCACTTCTTTATAAATAAAGACAATAGAGGTATGCATCTCTACTGGTATTGTCCATTTTGTTTCAAAAAGTTACCTACCAGAACTTAGATTCGGAAGCTGTAGAAAGCTGTAGCCTGTGGTATATCTTTACTAATGTTTGTAAATTCTTACGCAGATATTTAAGATTGTTTCTGACCATTTTGGATTGAAAAGCTTTATATGAATGGTGGTACAATAAATTGTCATACATGTATTGGAATTGTATTTGCTATAAATATTTGTCAGCTTTTTGAATTGCTACAGTAACGGTGTACCTGCAAAGAGCAGTGTGTTGAAATACCTAGAGTTCAGTTGTTTTACAGTATGTAAAACTAACTTGTGCAAAAGAAAGGATGTGCCTTAATAGATGAAACGGACTCGTGATTTTTAGCATTCCATGAGACAGCCTGTCATCTGCAAAACTTGAGGGAAAATGGAGCTTCAAGGAAACTGCACAATTTCTGTGCTCGTTCTGGTAACCTTAGGCCTTGGGTATTCAAGTTCCAAGTTGGTAGTATTGTTCCAGCAGTTAGCTGAAATACAGCTCTCTTTCAGGCATTTCTTTGAGAAGTGAAAGTTTAGGCATACATGAAAATATTTCTAACTTCGTTTCCAAAGAAAGTGAATTCAGGTTTATAATAAATGTTTAATCCTTTCTGAGTTAGTTGGTATAGCTTAATAAAACACACAGTGAAGCAGACAGTGTTTTAGGTGCACTTGGTACAATTTAGAGTTACAAGCATGAGCTCTGATAGACTAATAAATTGATGAAGGATATTTAAACTTTTTCCTGCCCTTGTAATGAAAAGGATTCCATGGAGGTGTGCAGTTTTAAGTAGCTGCAGTTCCAGGTATTATTTCAGTTCAAGTGAATTGGCACTTCCTTGTTCTTGCAGCCATGTTGAGCTCCAGTGTCAGTGGAGAAGTGGTGTGGGGGAATGTCATGGTAGAATTGGGGAAGAGCAAAGGGTCTGAATGCACCAGTTGGGAAGAATGCTGCTGTCTCCCCTGAGGAGAGAGATCTGTGTTGCACCCCAGACCTGCCCTGGCTATAAAATGGTATAGGTTGGGAACAGCCAGGATTTGTTGTCTTCGATATAGCTGTGCTGTGAAGTCCCCATCCATGGGAGTATTTGCCTTTGCAGGCCTTTGAGAGTCTGTGGAAGTGTCTGTGCGAGCACAGAGCACACATCTTCATGCAAGTGTCTTGTGCAAGCATGCATTTGTCTCATCTGCTGATGTGCTTTCATGCCTGCATTGTGTTCTTTGGTCATTTCTTCAGGACTCATTGTTGGCACTCCACTGCTCCTCTGGTGTCCTGCAGTCTCCTTATTACCCCCTTCCTTGCCTTTCTTTGTGTTGTGTCCTGTTGTTGCTCATCTGTGCATGCCAGAACCTTCTGTCTGATGCAAGAATTCTCCATCTGCCCTTCAAAGTGTTCAGGACCCTTCCTTTTGCTCTTTTGGTATGTTGCAGAGTCCTCTAGTTCATGGATGGACAGAGTGGTTGCTAGTGAAAGGCGTCATTGAGTCCAAACATCAGCACTACCGCCACCAACACGATACACACATCCTGCTTGGTGCAGTCGAATGGAGTGGGTTGCTCAGGCCCAGACCCAGTCAGGTTTTTGGTATTTCTGAGGGTGGAAAATGAGCCAACTGCTTTGAGTGACTTGTTCCAAGCTTTATTTATGCTCACAGATTAAAAAAAAAAAAGGTACTTTTTCCTTACACTTTTAAATGGCAATTCCTGTATGTCACTTTGTGTCCACTATGTCTTGTCCTGTTGCTAGGCACCACTTCTTTACTTCTTCCCATCAGGTACTTGGACACAGTGTCAGACTTGGATCTAAATGAGTTAGTATCGCAAACTGGGTGCGAGGTAGTAGCCTTGCAGTTAGGACAAATGTGCTCTCTGCTCCGGTTAAGACAAAATATGCCAGTGGAGGATGAATGGCCTTGGCCCTTTGCCATGTTCATGGATGTTCCTGGGAGATAAGGAAATTTTCTGCATACTATATAAATGGTAATGAAATATGGGGTCTTGACAACCCCTGACTCGTCGGAATGGGTTCATGCTGTCCTTCACCCTCAGTGCATGTGCATAGTGACAGGAACAGCCTTCCACTGCTTCCCATTGAAAATTAAGGGAAAATTAAACAATGGGCCCTCTTAGCAAGGAGTAAAAAATGACTTGAACAGGGGGGGCAGGTGTGAAGCTACCACTAAAGACCCAAGAAACAGACCATGTGAGACACTGCTGAAAGCCTCAGTGGTGATCCAGATTTTTACTGATTCTTCCTCACTTCCCTTCAACATGCTGAATGAACCTATGGTCTAAGTCCATAAGCTGACCTGAGTGAAATCATCGAATCTGAGTCACTCCCTTTCCCCCCTTTGCTCTTAGATGAAGCAGGATGTGACATACAGTTGTGGAATTCAGCTGTGCTGAGCCTTGTCTGCACCAGGCTAAGCAATCTTGGCTCATTCAGACTCTACTCAATTAACACCCTAGCCTCTCAGTTATGATTTTGTTAATTATGAGGACTGTATTTCCATACATGTTTGTTCCTGTGTAAAATTTTCCACACATTTATGTAAAATTTTCCACACATTTTTCTATGCAAGTGTCCCCCCCACCCTCCTATCTTGTACCCTGTTCCATCTCCCCCTATTCCAGAAGCCCAGTTTCATAATCTTTTTGCACCCAGACAGCTGAGGCAGTGTTTGCAGTCCCCCGCCTTCCCCGTACAGCTTTCCTGCACCCTATTCCTCACCCTACAAGGAAGCAGGGTTAGGGTGCATTGCAGTTGGAGAAGCACAGCTGGCATGGCTGACCTCAACTTGTTAAAGGGAGGTTCAGGGCTCTGTGACCTCCAGGTCAGTATTAAACCAGGTGAGGAGGTTGGCAGGGTTTTAAAGAGGCTGCCAAAGGAGCTGAGCTGCTCGCACTGCACAGGGGAAGAGCCCATCCGCTACATACTGCTGGCAGCAAGGTGCTTGGGGGCAAGGAGTAAAGAGGTACTGATGCTCAGGTGAGGATAGCACTTTCAGGGCTCTGCGGTCATCTGCTGGGGACCTGGAATACACCAGCCTGCCTCCTTCCCGTCCCTGTGCCACCTATGGCAGCTTGCCATGTTGGAGGGCAGGTTGATAAGTGGCTTGGTGCTGGGTCGCGTCTGTCAGCTGTTCCACACAGGCGCAGTAGCGCCGCGACTTGCGATGGAGCGGCGTTCAGTCTGGTGGCGCAGCCCCAGCAGTGCTCAGTGCCGCCACCCAGTGTTTAATTGTTCATACTGCAGTTCACCGAAATGTGCCGCTCCGTCGCTACTCAGTGCTGCCACCCGCTGCTTAGTTACTGGTACTGCAGTTCGGTAATGGAGTGCTGCCCCGCTAGGGTTAGGAGTTAGGGTTATTAGAGCTAGGCTTAGGTTTAGAGGGTTAGGGCCATTAGGGGGTAGGGCTAGGGTTAGTGTTTTTTAGCTTTAGGGCTAGGGCTCTGCCACTAGGGTTAGAGTTTCTTGCTGTGTCAAGGCACTGTGACCATTTCAGCCAAAGTAAAACAATTTCTGAAGTACAAAAATACAGCAAGAGAAAGACTTTTGGTCTGTTCTGCATTCAATCCCAGTCCATATGCACTGCACGAGCTTCAATCACAATTAATCAGGTCGGGCCCTTTTTACACTTCCAGAGGAGTGAATTGTTACTACTATTGTATCAATGTGCCACTAAGCACCTCTCTAATAAAGCTTCTCTCTCACTTACTATAAGGGATTTAGCCTCCTGACCTGCCTTCAAGGAAAGGAAGATTTTAAAAATGGAAAATTTGGCCCCAACAAGATGAAGATGTGGCTGGACTGGGAACACCTGTGGCAAGGCCTTATGTGAAATGCAGTTCTAGAAACTCAGACAGCCCTTAATTACAAAAACAAACTTCCCCTTGCATGCTCGGAGTTAATTGTTTCTCTTCTGAATAACTAAATGAGTTTTTAACAGCATATATACTCTGATACGATTTCTAGCCTGATTTTGGAAGCAGATGACAGATCATTTTTCAGTCATAGGATAATAGAGCAGTTGAGGTTGGAAAAGACCTGTGAAATCACCAAGTCCCACCGCTTACCTAGAGCTCACACTCCCACCACTACTACTAAGCACTACTGCTAATATATTGCGATAATGAGATTCTTGGGGCAGTAAATGTCTACACTCGTAAAACATGTGAAATAACCTAGCATAGAGCAACTTACAGCTCAGGGCTGGGTCCAGTGAGGCACATTACTGGGGTGCAAAGCAGCAGTGACACCTTGCTGGTTTGTCCTGGTGCAGCTGGACGCAATGGGTCTGTATGCAGGCAGCGCAGGGGCTGCAGCCTCCTGACTGCAGCACGGTGCCTGGTCACGCAGACACATCTTTAGCTGTTTAAATGTGCTAATTATATAGAAAAATGGAAATCCCTGTGTCAAATCACAGACAGGATATATACTGTTAAAATAACCAAGTCCACTTAGGCTTTTAGTTGAGATGAAGCTCTTTACTTTCTAGAAAATGTTCTCCTAGGGCTGAACTAAACAGCTGGATTTCAGAATCTTGGCCCTGACATCAGCGGGACAAAGCACTCATCTCCTTGTGTTGCATGTGGCTCTGCTGACGTTGGTTGGGCATGGGAGGCTGCAGCTAAACTCCAGTTTCTTGCCTTCTTGCCTGCCAGTTGCTTTTTTTTCAAAGCTACACACTTCTATGACTGCATTACCTCCATACCCACCCGAACTTTTCTGGTGCAGTTGGTCCAGACTCTAGGATTCAACCACAATCATACTCAAGTTGTTGCTGAAGATGATCCTCCCATCCTTTTTGCTGCTGCACTCAGGCTGGCAGAGAGCCTCCTGCAGCTGCTGCCGCAATCCTGGTGGGGCTGTGCCCATGAAGTTTTTTGTCCCTGTCAGGAAATCCATCATGCGGCCTCCGACTGGGTCCCCCTCGATAAAGCACTCGGTGATATCCCAGCCTGACGGGAACTCATACGCACGGTATTCAATACCCAGTCTCTTTAAAATCTCTGTGATGCCATTGGAGGTGATGTAGTGGCCGCTGTCAGTGGAAGGTAAGCAGTGTCTGTACTTCTTCCACAGGCTGGCCCATCCGCTACTGTCTGGCAGAGCAGGAGAGAAGGTTACTTTTGCAAAGTCAAGGCAGTCAGCTAACATGACCACTAAATGAGCCTGAAATGCTTCTTTGCTGCTGGTCCAGACCTTTCCGGAAGCAGAAGAGTTTTCCCTTTACTTGAGTCCACTTACATATGTTGGTGCCTGAAGAGGTGTAAAACTGTGATGTCCCTCAGTCTTTCTTCCAAAACTCTCCTGTTTAAAGGAAACTCCTAGGAGAGGGTCTCCAGCATAGGACTTGTCCAGTTGGAAGAGTGCACCAACGCACTGAGCCTGCACATGCATGTTGCCCATTAAGTGCCCCTTTGCTAGAAAAGTGCAGGTGTCTTTATACATTGGACCAAATTTTAAGTGCACATCGCAGGATGCATACCTGAAAAACCCAATCCCAGCTAGCAAGGGTAACATCCTACTGGCAATGTGAGAGGGAGTTTTAATGGCAAGCATGGAGAAGTGTGCTTTGCCCACTGCACCATAAGGCAGGGATTCATGAAAGGGACACTGGGAAAAACACGCTTTTAAAAAAAAAAAAATTAAAAAAAAATCAGTTTTAATAGTACAAGTGCCTCTTTTTCCTGTCCTGCCATAAAGCCCACAGCCCTTTTCTGTACCCATTGTCCTGCTGGGGTCTGAAGCATTGTTCTACAGAGGGAAGAGCCCAAAGACAGGTCCTCCCAAAGCTGAGCTTGCATTTTTACAGTGCTGGTTTCATCATGAAGAAGGACTGACCCTCATTCATGAACAGCCACACTTCTCTCTAGCCAGTAATTTCACACTAAGAGGTCTCTTTGAAGTATGGAGCAATTAATCTACAACATAATCAAAGAAGTTAGAGCACAAAGGCTACAGCTAAGTGGTCCCATCAGACATTGGGCTCCAAGAGGTTAAGATTGCATGTTCCCTGTGAAAGACAGCATTTGTTTTATTTAATTATTATAGAGTAAGTGTTACTGAAATCCCAAGACATGGCTTCCAAACTTTGAAGCTCTTCAAAACACGAGCAATTAAGTAAAAAATAAAAGGTGTCTCTTACCTGATAAAATTATGATCAGAAGTTTACCATGATGGTCAAGGCAGCTGTGGAAAAACTTGATAGTATTGGGTATATCCTCCACACGGTACAGCATCTACAAGTGGCAGAGTTACACACACAGCTGTAAGTCCTCCTCCACAGTGCAATGACCCTTCGTAAGGCTTAAACCCTTTCTCGCTTTAAATCACTTCCCAGCCTCTCCTGACTCAGTACATATGTTTAGGGATGCCCCACAGGGTTGAGCATCACCAGGTCTCCTCTGACACCAACAGCCTGGGATTAAATCCATGGACCTTCTGCTTAGCCTGGGACTCATCCTATTTTATTACTCACTAGTATTAAATACCCAGTTAAACCAGTACGAATCAGAGATCAAAACTTGGGTGGCTAGGGAATGAGGGTTGGTGTTTGTAAAGCTGCTGCAGAAGTTATTGCTCATGTGAAAACTGTGCTGAGCTCTGGTGCCCACAACTTCACACATACAGCAGAAATGGAGAAAATAGCTAAAGCTTATTCTCCTATATTAAAGCAGTGCTCTGTTACCTGGATCATATGGATGAAGTCAAATTTCTTATGTGTGCCTTTCTCTTTCACCTGTTGTTCATACTTAGAGGAAGTCATCTGGTGCCAAATAAAAGAGACATTCTGGAGGTCTGGAGCTTGATTCACCAACTCTGTTTTTAAAAGTAGAAGGAAAACATAAATTTCACAGAGCAGCATAAAAAATCATGGTTCAAACTGATGGTCCTCACTATACCCCAGGCAGGCAGGTATAGCCTTACCTTTGTAAGCTGCCACGTGCTGTGGGTTGGGCTCTACAATTTCATTGTCAATAAGGACCCCTGGGTGTGCAGCCTGCAGTATCCTGATCATTTTCAAATCCTGCTCACCTATTCAGTAAACACAATCACGTTACAAAGGATGTCTGTGTACCTGCTGCCAGGAAATATCTCAGGTAGAAATGAGCCACTCTATCTTGTGGTTTGCATGGTGGTTCAGGGTGAACCTTGTAAAGTAGGGTTATCAGTTGGACTTGGTGATTCTAAGGGTCCTGAATGTTTCTGTGTGTGATTCTGTGGCATCTAATCAGCCTTACCATGGCATCTCTCTGATGGAGTTTATAGGTATTTGCAGGTAAGACTAAAAACAGGGAAAAGACAAGCAGCAGTGCAGAAGCCTGCTAATGGCAATACTCTGGGTCATGGGACAGATAGGCCAAAACAATGAGAGATCACTATTTAAAAAAACCAAACCCATAAAGTTTGACTGGGATCATGGAGGGAATCAGCACAGTTGTGCAACTTCATCATGGCACATGGCCCACTCCTTTGGCACAGCCCTAGGGAGGTGATGGCTGCTCTGCTGCTGGTGTGACATGGTTTATCTACTTGGGGGCCTGCATGATGAGAGGAAAACCCACTGACATACAGTTCTGTGGGTCTTCCCTCTTTGGGGACCAGCCACGTGGTCTCAGCTCTGAGCTTCTGCTAACTAGTTAGTAATTATCTTGGAGCTACAAATAGAAACTTCTATATTTGTGTGTAGGTACCCTGCAAATGTAGCTATTCATGCTCCTCTGTTGCTAAGTTCTAGAAGAGCAAGTGGCAACCTAGCCTTCTGTCCTAGGAAGCACTTAGCCTCTTCCCAAGTGGTATTAAATCATCCCTTGTTTCTTTCAGAAAGGCCACAATTCACTAAGTGTACAAAATCTATCTGGCACTGTGTAAATAAACAGCAGAAGTGACAACCTTGGGTGGACCTTTCTGAGACTCCTATGATATCTGATGGTTGGGCCTAAAAATAATCCTGTCCTTGCAAATGTCATACACAGGGGGATTGATACAAGATACTGCATCTTCCCTAGCCTTTCAGCTGATGTACCAGCTATCAGAAAAGTCATCATCATTGGCAAGAGTTGTAGTAAGTAGAATTTAAGGAGGGAAATACCAGCCATGCCAGCACTACAGGGACATCCAAGGAAGGATGAGTCTTTGGAAACTGGAGATAAAATATCCCAGACCCTTGAGGTCAGTGGCAGAGGTGCAGGGCTGGCCAAAGGCACAAGGAAAGAGGCTGCTGCTGGATCTGTTGAAGGTAGATGTATGGATGAATATTGCCATCAGGAAGGAAGAGCCCCATAGTGAGCAGCTGAATCATTTTAGATAGTCCCAGATGGCAGTTAGGATGTGCTTAGGGTGGGCATCACCAGCAATTAGAGGTGCTGATGTGGGCTCCCTGCAGGCTCAGGGAAGAGGTTTGCTGCCCCATGTCCTGGAGCCACTGTTGGTGGCAAATTGGTGTATCAACAGGAAATGTGTATTTAAAAGATGCTTAGGTTTTGCTTTTTGCTCCATCCCTGTAGAATTTCCTAATCCAGTCTGGGGTGACTGCGAAAACAAGCAGTAAAATAAAATGCTTCAGAGTTCCAGTTTGCCCTGCCAGCAACAACCCTTCAGCACTAGCCACAGCAAGGCAGTCCAGAAAGCACAGTGGAACTCCTCTACAAAGAGCAGCCCACCCTGGCTTTAACTGGGAGGTTACAGCCAGGATATTTAAAGTGGCTATGGGAAAACGTGGTGAATGAGAAAATGTCAAGTCTCTGAAGAGAGTGGAGTTAGTCACTAATCCCCATTAATATGTTTGTCAACTAAACTAATTCTGGGGGCTGTCTGAAATCAGAGTCCAAGTCTGGAAAGGTCAGGGATCAGATATAACCTTTTCCTCAATGCCATCCTAGTTCATTCCTCTCCCTGGCTGCAGAAGTTCAGCTCTTGCAGCCATGGGGTGCAAGTCAGTACTCTTGCATCCTTGTTTTGTCTTCTGTGAGGGGCAGTTACTCAGGAAATTTTAGAGTTCTTACTTTTCCATTAAAACATCTTCTAAAGAGGAAGTAAGGAAAAATGAGGAAGGTGCAAAAAAAATGTAATTTTCCTCTTGTGGTTGGTTATTTTTTTGAGTCAGAATTTTGGGTTTATATTGCTTAATAAAAATAGAGCACAATGGAGAACTGGATGATTTCTTCCTGCTTGCTTTCTTATATGCTCCAACATATTCCCCATTGGGGAAAACAGTTCAGTGTTATTTTACTCAAGAAAACATTAAAAAAAAAAAAGTGAGAAAAATATGTTCATTTTAAAGTATTAGCACTTAAAATTCAGCTGGAAATATCCTGACAAATCAAACTGTCCCTTCCTCTCTCTATTTTTTATCTTTACCCAGTTTCCCTCAGAGCAAATTTGGATGGTTCATTTTTTCTTTTTTTTTTTCTTTTTGTTTTGCTTTTAACCACAAGTGCATGAAAAGTATTATGTCAATAGATGGATCTCTCTGGGAGCAAATATAATTTGCAATCAAACCCCACTTATCAGTGGATAAAAGCACAGTACTAACAAAGACATTTCTTGAAAAGCTGACGCAGCCCTGTGCTTATGGTCATGTTCCACTGGTTTTGCAGCACATGGAGCAAAGCTTTGGCCTCTGAGATCCCTAAAAGTGAAGTAAAAATAGAGATCACTTTAGGTGGGATACTCTAATGCAGAACTTTGGGTGGAATGAACTTTTGGATAACTCTTATTCTCTCCAACAGGGTTTAAAGATGCTCTCTACCTAATCCAGAGTAGGACTCCTTGTTTTAGAACACAAAAAATCAGGCGAGAGTCATCAAGAGGTAGAGACTAAGCTAAAACCATCACACTCATCTCACCTCTTGTAAAGATTTGACCAGGAGCATTTCAGAAGTGAGATGAGGATGGAAGGGAGGGAGCATCACCTTCATCCTGGCTCCTCACCCTGCTTTGCTGTTCACTATTTCAGGCCAAGAAGACTGTTTTAAACTAAAAGTGGAGATTTAGACTAGACAAAAGGAAGACATCTTTTACAAGTGAGAGTAGTGAGGCACTGGCACAGTTTTCCCAGAGAAGTGACAGATGCCCTATCTCTGGAAACATTCAAAGCCAGGTTGGATGGGGCTCTGAGCAACCTGATGTAGTCGAGCATGTCCACTATAGCAGCATTGAACTAGGTGGCCTTTAAAGACGCCTTCTAATCCAAAGTAGTCTAGGATTCTATTATTCTATTTCAATGAGAAACACTGCTATGAACTCCTGAGTAGTCATCCCTATTGCTCAAAGTTTCAGGGTCACTTTGTGCTATTCATAAGGACCTCCATCCCTCACCATCAGCTCCTTACCTGTGCCGCTTCCAACTCCCAGAACATTTATTGTCGATTTTCCATTTCCAAGGCTGAAATTAGAAGTAGACATCACTTAACCACACTATGTCACATGGCTTCGTGCTTTAATTTTAGTACCTCAGATGCCATGCTAACGCAGGAATTTTCATGTTTGTCCACATGAATCCCTTTGGAGCCCAGCTACATGGTGGGAGCCAGCTCTGCATTAGCAAGCTCATATTTCAAAGTACAGTAGGCATCAAGATAGAATGTTTCTCATCCTTTGCCAGAGAGTTTCCTTCAAGCTGTGGTTGGCACCATGCAAGAAGTCCTTGGGAAACCCCAAGGAAAAGGGTTCCCTTTGAGGGTTGTGCCTGGTTGGGATGGACACTGCTGGGGGGCAGGAGCAAGGTGAACCAGAGAGAAATTTCCACACCCTCAGGAGACATATTTGAGTTTCCAATGTTGGATATAAATACCCAGAAGAAGTAAAACATCAGGCTCTCCAGGATACTGGAAATCGTCTCTTCAACATTAACCTTGATTTGAAACAAGGAGGAAAAGTCAGACTCTTCAATAATTTTATCTTAGAAAGATTTATTTTGAAAAGACCAAAAAGGCACTAAGCATGTGGGTCCTAGCACAGTATCTAAATCCAGTCTGGCTTGAGAATGAGAAGCGCAGGCTCAAGGTGCCTTGTTGCTCTGACCCTGCTTTAGGGTCTTTCTTTGCTGTCAGGCAAAGACTGAGTTTTCCCCACACAATCTCAGAAAACACCACAGCAATGATTCAATCAGAGGGGAAGGAGCAGTAAATCCTGGAGAGCATGAGCTAGTCAAGGAGCCCTAGCCCTAAAGAGAGTCAAGGTCCTTTGACAGACCCACAACCAGCATCACAGGAAGCCACAATATTTTGCATCATTTAAAATTCACTTAGGCTTTTAAATTAAAAATTTTCCATAGAAATTATTTTAAAATCTACTATTTTATTGCTTATTATATATAAAAATATTTTGTAGAATAAATATTTGCCTGCTTATTTTTTTTTCCTTAATGGAGAACACAGTTTCTATAATAATCCAAAAATTACCCAGACTTAAAAGAACTTTCTTGTGGTTTGGATCCAGGCTGTTCTAAAACTACTTGCAGTTATCCAGGATTAATGTATTACATCAACATCTCACAACACTGATTATCAATTGCTACTTAAACACTACAAATCGACTTAGGATAGAAATAAGGAGATTTCAGGGGATTAAGAAACTCAGGAAGTAGTCACTAGAAGAGAATCAGGGATCTGTTTCTATTTGGACTGATGTGTGATGAAGTCTCAAAAGTGCACAGAGAGCACAAGAGAGCTTTCTCTTGAAAAACAACAAATGAACAACAAAACCCCCAATCTTTAATCCTTGGAAAATCAGCTAATGAAAAGGGATGGACATGAAAATGAGCTCTTGATCTTTCCTGAGCATAAGCTAAGCAGTAGCACAGCTTATTGATTGAAATAACACATGTTCTGGAGTTATTAAACAGAACAGCCTAAAGACTGCTGTTAAGGGACGTAAAACTGAAAAGTTCATTCCTGTCCCAGCAAATCTTTAAGCATGTTTGCTGACCCTTGTATGTAGGTTGCTCTGTCAGGATAGCAAATGCCTATCCCACCCCAGAGGAAGTGCTCCTTACCCAGCCATGATGTCGGGCATTTCTTCCTTGTTGAACTCATCCATGCACTGGTGCTCTGTTGAATGATCCAAAAATGACTTAAAGGCCTCTACATACTCCTCAGCTGTGAGACTTCTCATGGAAGGGATCACATATAGTTCTTAGGGAACAAATGAAAATTGTGTCTTAGTGGTTTCAAGGTAAGTGGAAGATTAAAGCACTTACCACCTGGAAGAATCCCAACTCAACAGAAGCCAGAGATATGTGAAGATGGCACAAATGATACATGGCACAGGAGCCATTCATACAGCTGTGCTCAGAGGAACACTTTACAACTTGTTCACACTCAGGATTTGAAAACCATTCTCGGATTCCCTTTAACATGAGCATATTTGTTAAATGCTTCAGGTCAGCCTGAGGAAGATGTCTCCAAAATGCTTAAACAGATATATGGTCCTTAGTTTCTAGGAAAGGAGGTGACTAGCCTCATAGCACATTTGCTGGGAGGGGTGATGCAATACAAAACCAGTCACCTGCAGCTCAAGCAAAAATAGTCAGCCCCATGCTCCTCCTTTGTGACTCTTGGCACCATGGGATGGCAACGTGCTTCTGAAGAGGTGAATTCCCTACTGGGAACTGCATCTCATGGTCAGGAGAGCAACTGGTAGCAAAAGCATTTTATCTAAATGGGCTCATGCTCAACTATGGCTGGCTGAGACCAAGGTTTTTATCTCTGAACCAACACCCAGGGATACTCAAGGGGTTGCAAGCAATTATTGTAAAATCTCACCTTCCTGCTGTCTCATCCTAATGACAGCACTGCTGCCAGGGCACAAGCTCTGGCCAACTGCTCTGGCTACTGGTTTGAGGAGTAACTATCAGATTAAGGACTTAAGGCTCATGAGAAGATGTCATACAGCTGAGTACTGGCTTTGGTGTCAATCTCAGACAGAGGGTTGCAGTAGTACGGCAGTTATAGTGCCAGGCTTCAGTATGTGAGATCAGCTTTAGAAAGGTAACATTCAGTCTTTCCTCCTAATTCACAGTATCACAGTATCACCAAGGTTGGAAGAGACCTCAAAGATCATCAAGTCCAACCCATTACCACAGACCTCAAGACTAGACCATGGCACCAAGTGCCACGTCCAAACCCGCCTTGAACACCTCCAGGGACAGTGACTCCACCACCTCCCTGCGCAGCCCATTCCAGTAGCCAATGACTCTCTCAGTGAAGAACTTTCTCCTCACCTCCAGCCTAAACTTCTCCTGGCACAGTTTGAGACTGTGTCCTCTTGTTCTGTCGCTGGTTGCCTGAGAGAAGAAGGTAACCTTCCCCTGGCTACAACCACCCTTCAGGTAGTTGTAGACAGCAATAAGGTCCCCCCTGAGCCTCCTCTTCTGCAGGTTAACCAATCCCAGCTCCCTCAGCCTCTCTCCATAGGGCTGTGCTCAAGGCCTCTCACCAGCCTCGTTGCCCTTCTCTGGACACACTCAAGCACCTCAATGTCCTTCTTAAATTGAGGGGCCCAGAACTGGACACAATACTCAAGGTGTGGCCTAACCAGTGCGGAGTACTCATAGAGTTGTGCAACCTTACATTGAATGCCCTTGTTGCTTCCAAAAGCCTATGTCATTGGCAGCTGTGTTTCTGGTAGGTAAGCAACCCTATTACAGGTGAAGATACCAACATCCATCCTCCACACTTTGGATGTATACTCTCACCTAAACCTGAGCTCTAGTCAGTTTAGTATCCTGTGTCTTTTTTTTTTTCCCAAGTAATCCCTAAATCGAAAATAATTAAACATATCTGTAGTGATAGCAAGCTGAGGACATTTTCCTTTGGTATCTTATTTATTTACTTATTTATTCGTTCTCCCAAATACCTGAATTATCATGTGGAGTTGTCAGAATCTCTGCTTCAAAATTCATGCTGGGGAATCTATTTCTGTAAGGAAAATACAGTGCCTCAGTTATTTGAAGAATCTGCATGATTTTTTAAAGCTGTATTGAAAATGCAGAACAGAAGGAATATACTTCAGGACAGATTACCCTTGCCTGATAATCAGTGCTTTTTTTGTTCTCTTTAAATAGACTAAAGAAAGTCAAAACTTCTCAGTTAGCTGATCACCCATGAGCATCAGCAATGAAGAGGCCACTTGCACCAGTGCTTTTCTGAGATGTGTTGGAAAGCATTTCCTACCTCTGAAGAACTAATAACCTGTCAATATGCTGGAAGGCATTAACCTGACACACCCTGTGAAACCTTTGACTATGAATGGAGTAGAAGAAACAGCAGTGAAATTAGCAAAATGCTGCAGCATTTGAAGTGCTAAAAAGATCCTGGGACATGAAGTCCATTTCTGACCGGTCAAACGTTTCCAGCCAGCCCAGGAGACCTGCCAGGTGACCTGGATAGAGTGCAGTGCAAGTATTCACCAGGCTGGATGATGCCAAGACAACTCTTCCACCAAGGTTTTCATCATTTCTACCCAGGCAGGGTTTCTAAGATTGATTAACACTTGTTGCTGGGAAGGTGAAACAGCCTTAATTATTGCCAGAATGGCAATGGACTTCCTATAAAATCTTCAATACCTTGGGCTGCTGCTACTCATGCCAGGACCCTGATAGCCCATAGTAGGACTGAAGCAGTGACTGTCACAGAGCAGGATGCTCAGGGCAGGAGGTCCCACTATGCCTCCTGGCTAAGTGGAAGCTCACTGTTAACAAGGTTAAACCTTGTCCCCACCATGAATCGAGCAGGTTCCATTGTGGACTGCAGGTGCAGGGCATAGAGGGAATTCAAAATGTCACCCTTAAGTTGAAGAAATCCTTAAAATTCCCAGTGTATCTAGCAACACCAATGGCAAGAACATCTCATAATTCCATTATACTTAAACTTAGGCTGCTAACAGGTGAAAAGGTCTCCTCACAAAGGCTAGCTTAGCCCTCATCCCTCGCAGGACACCGGCACAGCTGCTGTTATTCCCACCGTGCACACATCCTTCCGTGACACAGGAACAGTGTGGACTGGCTATTCCAGCTGCAGCAAAACATGCGCCCTTACTCCCCTCCAAAATCCACATACCTCTTAATCTCTGGGGTCGAGTCCATGGTCGAGGTGGGCGTCGTGCCGGGACAAGGCGGCGGGACACGGCGGCTGGGTACGGGCCCGGCGATTAGCAAGGTGCCTGCCCCCTAGTTAGCAGGTCCACCTGCCGCCTCTCGCTGCTCACCCCATCGCAACACCGGCGGTGGTCCCGGCGTGTGGCCACGGCTCTGCCGGCACCTGTCAGGACAGGCAGCGTCACTGGAGCTAGAAGGCGAAACCTGAGCCCCGCGGGGAAGGAACGAGCGCCCGGGGCGGGCGATGCCCGGGGCCTGACGTCCGCGGGGCCGTTCTCATCGCAGGGGAGCTGAGCTGTTCCCAGGGGGAGAAAAACAAAGAAACGAGGACTGAATGAGACTTCCAAACATTCCAAACCTGGGTCAGAGTGGCGGAGGGGTGTCAGCTGGCATCAGACAGACTCGGGGGGGTATTTCCGTCGGATTTCTGCCTTGAACCTTGCCTCTCATTTGTGCCCGTTGCCCTGGTTGGGACGAGCTGCTCTCCTGCATCCTTGTTGTGCTATTGCCTGATGGGCAAACTGGGGAATTTCGTGGGAGATCGTCACTATCTTCAGAGAGAAGACAGTCTTTCTGGACACCCAGAGACCTGAGTAAATGGCTTCTAACCTCTCCAGTTTAGGGGAAAGCAGACCTTAATAGTCCCCGGGCAGCCTGGCACTCTCCTGTCCCTGTCTTGCAAGAGAGATGGGGGCCAGGGTGAGGGACAGAAAGACAGGCTGATTCCACTCTGCTTGCTAAACTGCAGGGATTAGAAAGCAAGAAAACATTTTGGGAGGAGAGCTGGCCAAGTTGGAGGTAGTTGAAGGTCCCCACAGTGGGATGGCACAACGGAAGGTGTGGTGATCACTATGACAAATATAGAGAATCCTGAGTGCTCCCTCAGTTTGCCCTTTTTTCTTACCAAGAATGACAGCATCCATGAAATCCTCCTTTTGACCAAAATCTAATAACACAAAGCTAAAAAGGAAAATATGTAGAGACTTTATATGGTTATGCAAGTTCAGAGGTGGAAAGCACAGCATTAGGACCGTTTCTACTCCCTTTCCTGAAGGCAGAATAAATTTAGGAGACAACAACAAAAACCTCCTCCCTCACTGAGATCCCTCCCCCAAAACACTGCCTACCCCACACATCTCACCGAGGCCAAGGATCACATCAACAGGTCAGGATGCTTCACCATCAAGTGACCTGTTTTGGTTTATGCTAGATTTGGCTTCCAAGTGGACTTAAGTTATCTCTGCCACAAGTCAGAGGGACAACAGCATGTTAATCTAGAAACGGCCACATCACTGTTCTTACCCAGAAAATTCATAACAAAGATGAGAAAATACCAGAGCCTCATTACTAGCTCTAAAATGCAGATTTGGCTCTGTATGCTCTTTGACCACCCAGGCGGTAATTTTACATCAACCATTTCCATCCCTAAATATTTCCACTAGAGATGCCAGCCCCCAGACACCAACCGTGCAGCTGAAGAAGGCACCTGGTGTTTGTCAGCCGAGCCCCACATGTTGCATCTGCAGCTAACTCATGTCCTCACGCTACCTCTGCCTCATCCCAGCACCAGGCCCAGGCACCATGCCACCCCACCACACCATCGCCAGGGATGGACACCCCTTGGGTGCCACCAGAAAGCCATACCTCCCCAGAGCAACAGGAGCTACACAGAAACCTCCAGCATCCAGGAACTGCACAGCCCTTGGAAACCTCCTTGTACACCCAGTGGGGGCTGATACCCCTCCCTGCTCCTCCCTCCCACACCCCGCCCCAGCCCAAACAACCCACTTAGGCGCATGCCACAACTGAGCCGGCATTAGCCTACAACAACAGCCTTTGTTCCCCCCGGCCTTGGAAACAACAGCACATTGTGGGCAGCTAGCTGCATGCAGGGTGGCATTGGAGGATGTACCCTCCACACGTTGTGATTTGGGGTGTTCTGGCAAGCTCGTGACTAAATCCGCTCTAAATTGTGTTTTCCTGCACACTGAAAAAGCTGGGGGGTTGATCAGAGAGATGATGGCTGCAGCTAGAGCCCAGCTGCAGTGCAAGAAAAACAAAGCACCAGTGTTTTTCCCCACACACTGTGGCTGTGGAGGTCAGTATTGGGCTGATCCTGGAGAAACAGGTCATTCACTTGTCCCAGGGGCAAGCCTGCCCAAGGCTGGTATCATCTAGGGTGCTGAGCCCCCTCAGTGCTCCACCTCCATCAGCCCACCCTGAAAAAACTCTAACATGCATCTCAAGGTAGGAATGTCTTAGTATTTGGAAATAAAATTTCAATGAATGTATCTTCTAAATAGTGATCATCTTTTAGGCTGATGAATGTGGCAAAAATCCTTAGCATTTTTATGGAGTTGTTAATGGCATTACTAGCTCCATCTGAAGTTACTGATTAAGGCCCATGTCATGTAACTTTGATTTGTTTTTAGTGAAAGTGTTTTCATCAGTTAGATATTTTCAACTTCCTAGACAAATATTCTAAGGTATAGTCAGCAGTTTCTGTACTCTCCTAAGTGAAATACTTGGTACAAACATCTTATGGTGCATTACAGAATCACAGGATGTTATGGGTTGGAAGGGACCTCTGGAGATCATCAAGTCCAAACCCCCCTGCCAGAGTAGGACCATATAATCTACTGCAGGTCACACAGGAATGCATCCACATGGATCTGGAAAATCTCCAGAGAAGGAGACTCTGCAGCCTCTTTGGGGAGCTTATTCCAGTGCTCTGTGACTCTTACAGTAAAGAAGATCCTCCTCATGTTGAGGTGGAACTTTCTGTGCTGTAGTTTATATCCACTGCCCCTTGTCCTATCATAGAGCACAAGTGAGCAGAGGCTGTCCCTTCCTTCTTCACATTCAGCCCTCATATATTTATAAACATTTATTAATTCCCCTCTCAGTCTTCTCTTCTCCAGACTAAAAACCCCCAAGGTCTCTCAGCCTTCCCTCATAAGGCAAGTCCTGGTAGAGAGGAAGATAACCACCAACTTCGTGGCATCCATTTTCCTGACACTTAATGACATTATATTTTGCATTCATCCTGTTAAACCTTTAAGAGCTCCTGGGCAGCAGTAGATTTTGGAGCTCAAACAACAGTATTTGTTTGTGTATGTGCACACAGAGTTCTTTTACCTACAGGAAAAAAGCATATGACTTCTGATACACACTGAAAAAGATTACTTTGGAGAAGCAGAACCCATCTGTTCTCCTGGTACAACAGCATCCACTGCTGCTAAGCCAAACTGCTTCAGCCATTGCTTGATTTAACTTCCCAAAACCCACAAAATATCTAGGTCTGGATTTAAACTATTTTTCTTAACACAACCCTTCCTGCCTTTTTATTAAGGCCAGCCTGCTGTTGCAGTTCTTCCAGACCTTTTGAAATCAGTCTTTTCAAACTATTTGACCAGAGGTTGTATCTCACATAGCTGTAATTATAGAGCTAAGGCAAGGGCAAAGAGAGAGTCCAACCTGACCACCTTCAGAAAATGCTCTTTGATTCAGGGTGAAGACCAACTTGTGCTCTACAGAGAGTGTTCAACACCCAAAACCAAGTGTCTCTGAAAGCAAAGGCCTCTTTGGTAGTGTGCCTCTTACCCCCGAGCTGTTCATGGGGCTTCAGTTGGAAAAAAATATGGTCACAACTTAATTTTCCCTGTCTGTACGCATACTGCTGTCAGTAGCATGTGCTGGGAACACAGCGTCAGGAGGATTAAACACATCTGACAGGTACAGTGCTCCAAAACCAGGGCATTTGCAATACAGAAATATGGATAATTGCCAGGGAAAGAGGCTTTGTTCCTGGCTTAGAGTCAACTGTGCCAATAGTAAGACCATGGAAATTTGTCCTGAGAAGTTTTTCTGCTTCAAAAGCCAGTTCTAGAGGGACATGAAAGACTAAGGGAAAACCTGCTTCTAGGGAAATGACAAGTCCTTTACTTGGAGTTCTCTGTCCAGCTCTGGAGTCCTCAGCACAAGAAGGACTTGGAGTGAGTCCAGAGAAGGTCACAAACATGATCCAAAGGCTGGAACATCTCTACTGTGAGGACAGGCTGAGAGAGCTGGGGTTGTTCAGCCTGAAGAAGAGAAGGCTGCAGGGATACCTAATTGTGGCCTTTTAGTATTTAAAGGGGTCTTAAAAGAAAGATGGGGACAATCTTTTTTAGCAGGGTCTGTTGTGATAGGACAAGGGGTAATGGTTTTAAACTAAAATTGGAGAGATTTAGATCAGATAGAAGGAAGATTTTTTTTTTTACAAGAGTGGTAAAACACTGAAACAGTTTTCCCAGAGAGGTAGTAGATATCCCTGGAAATATTCAAGGTCAGGTTGGACAGGGTTCTAAGCAACCTGATCCAGTTAAAGATCTCCCTGCATACTGCAGGGGGGTGAGGGGGTGGGTTTAGATTTGACCTTTAAAGGTCCTAGAACATTCTGTGATTAAGTCTGGGGTAAGGAACTCCGACAGGGCTGAGGCAGATGAGGAGTGGGCACATCCAGGAAAGCTTGCTGCTGCTGGAGCTTTGCCTTATGTTAAGATTTCTCAGTGTTGCTAGTGTGCTACACTGATGCTCCTGTGCTTCAGCAGGGTTCACCAGCCTGCCTGTAACTGGGACCAAGTAAGTGTGCAGGTGCAGGAGTTACAGCTGGGCAGGTTCGATAAATCATAGCATGTTGTAAGGTGATGCAGACTGCTGGCAGAACCAGAGAACCATGGATGCTGAACTCCCACAAGGGCTGTAAAGAGCTCAGAGAGTAAATAACAGCAGCATTAATAACAGCAGCATTGAACTATTAATGTTACTGATTACATTTACATTGCACACAAAATGAAGGATCAGAACTAAAATTCTATTTACTTACCTACTCTTACAGCAAGGCTGAGCCCAGCCATCATGGCATGCATGACACTGCACCATCTCCAAAGAAAAGAGGTCTGAGCAGACACAGCAGCCAAAGTACCTCAGCAGAAGCCATTCTGCCTGGCAAAAATCTGTTATAAAACAAGAATATTTCTTCTTCTTATGCCATCAACAGAAATGGGAAGACAATTTGCCCTTTTCATAGAATCACAGGATGGTTTGGCTTGGAATGCACATTAAAGATCATCTAGGCCCAACCCTCTCCACCATGGGCAGAAATGTCTTCTACTAGTCCAAGTTGCCCAAGGCTCTGTCCAGCCTGGCCTTGAACACTTCCAGGAAGAGGGAATCCACAACTTCCTTGGGCAACCTGTTCCAGTGTCTTACCACCCTCACTGGAAAGAATTTCTTTCTAATCTCCACTCTCAATCTCCCTTCTTCCAGCAAAAAGCCATTCCCTCTCATCCTATCACTGCAAGCCCTTGTCAAAGGTCCCTCCCCAGCTTTCTTGTAGGCTCCTTTCCAGTACTGGATGGCTGCTCTAAGGTGTCCTGGAACTTTCTCTTCTCCAAGCTGAGAAGTCCCTACTCTTGTCACCTGTCCCCATAGGGAAGGTGCTCCATCCCTCTGATCATCTTCATCACCCTCCCAGGAACCTGCTCCAACAATTCAATGTTCTTCTTGTGTCGGAGGCCACAGAACTGGAGGCAATACTCCAGATGGTGGTCTCACAAGAGCAGAGTAGAGGGGGAGAATCACCTGCCTCAACCTGCTGGTCAGACTGCTTTTCATGCAGCCAAGGACACCTCTTTTTTTTTGTTTTAGTTTTATTGGAATTTTTTTTGTTTGTTTTTTGTTTTGTTTTTGGATGAACAGAGAAAGCAAAGAGTGGGAGAGCAGGTATGAGTCCTGTGCTGGTTTGAGGCTAATTGGAATATTTTAATGGAGAAAATTACACTATAGGCTGTGAAAGGAAAACATCATGATGTCTACTTCACTCATACGCTTGCTGGAGAATTGATGGACAAGTCCAGTGGAGATGTTTACCTGCAGCTTTCTGTGAATCTTTCTGGTTTGTCCTGCTCTCAAAAAACATATCTTTAGCTAAATTAACATTTAAAAAAGTTGGATTAACAGTTCCTCTTTATTCATGTAAATTCTGCTATTCTCAAGCCCTGGTATTTATACCAGGCAGCAGACATGCCAGTTGGTCCCTCTGGATCATGGCAGCTGGTTCATTTCAGAGCCCAGCAGCGCTCTGGTGCTGCGAGGGCTTTGGCCCCTAAGAGAGCAGAGATGAAGAAAATAGCTGAAAGACTGAAAACTTACTGAAGAATATTTATAAAAAATGGAATCCAAAGAAATACGTCAAAGCGAGCAACTTTGATTCAGCCCAGCGCTTCTGATGCAAGCTCACAATGCGCTTATCTACCAGATCGCTTTAAGAGGCAGAGGTCAAAACGTCCCAACGAAAGGGATTTATTTTACCAAAAGCCACTAGATGGGGATGCAAGGACACCTTTCTGCTCTTTCCTTCTGCTTGGGTCCCCATTCAGCTCTGCCTGACCTGGTCTTCCCCGGCTAACAGTTGTTTGTCTCTGCTCTTTCTTTTCAGGAGCTGACGGAGGTCATTTTGAAACTTACCATTCGCTGACTTTTCATCCTGTACGAATCAGGCCTAAGGCAACAGTTCCGATGTGATTACCGCTTGCGGAATATTATTCTCTGCATCAAAACTCGGCAGAAGGAAGAGTGAAGGACTTGGCTTTCAGTTTGCAGATTAGTCTTCTTTTGTAGGCTGCGGAAAGGAAAAGTACTTTAGATTGAACACAGTGGGGGGAAAAAAGGGTATTCAGCAAGCTGGTAATCTCTGAAAATGGCCATACTTCGGAACAGTTACTGCGGAAAAAGAGCCAGGAGATCTTCCTCGGGCTCAATAGTCAAATCTCTGGGCAAGCTTTTTTTTTTTTTTTTTTTTTTTTTTTTCCCTCCTGCTTTGAAATCTGTAATTTTCCCTGAGAATAAGAGAGACAAAGTCAGAAAGACTGACTTGGCAGCGATGTAGGCAGGATCAATCCATAGATGTGTGTACCATGAGCACGTATGGGCTGTGGGAATCTATGAAGGCACTAGCAGTCTATGGGGTGGTAAGGAGTGAGGAGGGCTACAGCTATACATTAATGTTCAGCTCTGACCTCTATTCACCTTGGGCTTTTGCAGTGGGCACGCAATCTTAGTGTTTTATCTTAAGTGTCAGAGTATTCGGTGATATTAGTTCCCACTTCCTGGAGTCAAAAAAAACTTTCCTAGAAAAATTTTAACAGTAAAATCTCAGCTTCTGGGCTGTGGTGGGGTACTCAAAATGCACTCCATGGTTCAAAACAGAGAGTATACTTTGAAAGAAGTCCCAAAATCAATTCATTTAAAAGCAATACCATAAAAACTTTCAGTGACTGGCAAGAGGGAAGAGAGGAGGGGTCAGAGTACCCAGCTCAGGGAGCCTCAGAAAAATGGTTTGGTTGTGAAGGAAAAAAATCACCTCACATCATAATAATGAATTCAGAAAACTGTGAGAAGCACTGAAGTATTTAAGTGGTTACATGTCTTTCTTACTCTATGTGCTTAAAGCACAGAGCTAATGCCATCAGTTCACAGCAATCCATGTTTTAAGGAGTGGGTGCCACGGCTGAGGGGATTGTTTTGTGTTTTAATTGCACCTCCATGAATTGCTGAAACCTAAGTGTTACATTTCATTAGAATCAAACAGCAACGCAATGGCTTTTCCCAGGTGCGAGGGTGGAAAGGCTGCAGGGGCAAAGGCCGCAGGATATCGTGTTCAGAGCAGTGGCCATTCCCCTGAACTCCGTGCCTGTCAGACACCACAGGCAGCTCTTCAGTTGCTGCCTGCGGTTCCTGCTGAGATGTTCCCAGCAGCTGAAACAGGTACTGCAGCCTCTGCCTATTTTTTTCTTTTATTTCTTCCCCCCACCCCTACCCTAACCTGCTTAGCAGTCTCCTCATGGTGACAACAAAATATCTGTTTTCCAGGAAACCATTTGAGCTTTATGGATTAGCCACAGTAGGCACTTGCAGACCCCCATAAAGCACGCTGACATGCTCTCTGGTGTATTACTAACTTGACTGAAAAATTGATCAAAACTGATAGAGTTACAGGGCCCTGAGCCCCTTTACAATCTGCTCTTGTGCTGCTTGGCTCTTACAGAGGCAGCAGAGTCAAACCTGGTGAAAACTCTTGCCTGGAAAATGCACCTTCATCCTGCCCTTGGTTTGCATCACGACAAGAGCTGAGCACCCAAAGCGGATAATGTGCAGGAGGTACCCCCCAAATCACCGCTGCAGTTTGGCTCCCCTGCCACCTGCAGGTATCCCTGAAATGCAGTAGGGAGCACTTGCAGGTTCCTGCCCTGCCACAGAGCCGTAGCATCAGCTGTGATTTTCTACACAGACATGAGCTCATGCAGCACCTGCTTGAGCTGCAGCATCCTTGCTGCAGCTGGTGTGTTCCCCATCCCATCGGCTCCATCAGCAGCTCCTAGGAGAGACTGTTTCTCAATTACAGAAATGCTTAACAAATTGATTAAAGGTGGGCATAGGTTTGCTGGAGACCATGGGATGCCATGCAGTAGAGGAGCATGATGATCCTCATGGCCTTTCTCTGGACATCTTCCAGCATGTCCAGATTTTTCTTGTAACAGAGGTTCCAGAACTGGACGCAGTACTTCAGGTAATAATTGACAAGAGATCGGAAATGAACAAGATAACAAAAGAGATAAGTCCTAAACTTGCAACCAGAGACAAAATGTCCCTCACCATGCACTGAACTGTGACCAGTCTTGTGTGAGACAGCAACACTGTGCTCATTGTCAAAACCAGCTCAGTAAAGCTGATCACTGAACAGATGAGTGCAATGACATGGAATGCATGCAGCGGGGGGAGGAAGTGCTGCCGCAGAAAGGCATTGCTCACACAAGTCTCTGCGCTGCCTTCAAACCACACAATGACAATGGCACAAGGATGGAGAGGGAGACCCTCACTCTTCAGAGTCATGATACAAGTTACAGTTTCCAATATTATTTAATGATGGCTTTGAAGTTATGTCAAAATGTTAATCTGTGGCTTTTTAAGACAAGGAATGTGTGGTAATGACTGCTGCCAGTACAGGGAGCAAACAGTTAATTTCGGAAACTTGTATGTGCATGCAGATAGATATACAGGGCAGTCAAGAGAACATGAGATTATTTCACTGCAAAGATCGAGCTCAGGCAGCCTTCTATCACCTTGCAAAATGCTGGAATCTTATGGTTTGTGAGCTGTGTGCCACAGGAACACCTCAATGATTTATGTACTTTGACCTGAATATACACAAAATTAAAAAGACCTTTCAGTAGCTCTTTGCACCCCTGCTGCTCCCTCCAGCTATGAACAAATTCTGCTCAGCTCCTCACCAAGTCCTGCACTGGAGCCAGAGGCAGCTGCAGTCATGCAATGCAGTGCAGAACAGAGCCATCCATGTGCCACTCTTCTGGGGTGGATGGACCTGGCCAATAGAGGGGTTCAGGATCAGCCCCAACAACCCTTGGAGGCAGCCCCAGTGACTTACATGGGTAAAAGCATGGAGCATGAACTCTGAGCTACTTTAGGTACTTGGCATCTTTTCAGACATTGACGCTATTGAAGTTATCCTTACAGGGACTAATTCTTCTAAGTAAGCCCTTCATGGCCTCTACTTAGGCCACTAAACCTAAGGGTCATCAGTCAGGGTCATCAGGTGCTAACAGGCCCTGATGACCCTGATTTCCTTCTTCTGTCCTTGGTCTCTCATGTGGCAACAAAATTTCATTTCTTCTCCCCCACAACCAAATTTTAACTACTTACCCCAGAAACTGTCTGATCGTTGAGCTCCAGGCAGGTGTGAGGAGTCATGAAAAGAGCAGCACCAAACATCCCAGCGAACTCAATGTGTCAAGACCATAACTGCTTCAAAAATCCCAGGGAAGAGAAGCAAATGAAGCAGCTGCAGCATAACCTCTTCCCTCTGAACACGGCCAGACTCCATGGTTCAAGACATCGGGCTCCTCTTTGTACAGCCCATGTCCACACTGCAGATCTCACATTTGCCCCTGCGTAGTGGCTGTCTGCTTTCAAATTAACATCCCTGATCACTTCCACTCGCTTATTGCCTGAGGAGCGCATCCTAAATACAAAACACATTGCTGGAGCTGCTGAAGGTTCCTCCTGCAGCTTAATGCTCTTCAAAGAGTGCTGGAGGGAAGCAGCTCGGCAGGCTGTGGCACAGCCCTGTCTGCAGGATTTAACGTGATTCCTGAGCTCTTAGAAGACCTAACCCATAGCTATGGTTTTCATCTTTTTTTTCCTTCCCCTCCTTAAATAATACATATGTGAGTGAGCTTTCCTAAAGCAGTGAAGATGCTTTTGATCTCGATTACTACTATCAGCCATAGCAAGAAAATTAACATTCAGGATTTGTTACCAACACTTTTAATTATTCATTGTTATCAAGTTGTCACCAGGCCTTTAATTAATTTTTCGGTGTATACCTAACTTCCCACACTATGATTGCTTTAGCAACATTAAGGTAGAGCTGTGACTGTAACAGAAAATGTCCAAGTCCTTTATGATGCTGGGGATTGGAAATGACAATATTAATAAAATTCACACCTCTCCTGTGCCATAAGCCATCATCAATACAGAGTCTCCCTGTAGTTGGTGTGCTATTTAATTATGCTCTTTTGGTACCAATAAACACTTAATAATATATTCACAATGAGCAAACAGGATGTAACACTGACTATTATTCTGCATCTATTTAAAGACTGGACACAAGAGCATAAAATCTCACTGCCAATGCTTCTCAGAGCTGGACTGTGCATTTTGGATGATGGTGTGACACTGGGAAAGTCGTTTATGTATGTGCGCCCAAGAGGGAGTTCTATTCTGCAGATGTGCAGAGGTTTCACAGGTGATCAACACCAATGATGCCAATAGTTGTTCACAGAGGTGGTTTGTTTTAACACACCAGGCAATTTTGATTCAGCAAAAATGTTACACAAAGAGAGAAACTGTGTTTAAAACAACAGAGATAGAGCAGAAACCCTCACAAACCTCACAAAATCCAACAAAAAATGCAATTTGTCACAGTCCAGGGCAGGAAAATGGTGGGATTATTATACCTGAGGCAGGACCTTGTCACTGGAGGAGCCCCTGAGGAGCTTTTCCCACTGTTGTTTACTCGATAACCCTAAATCCCTGGGGGAAAATACAAAGCAGCTATTCCTCCTCTTCTTCCTTAAACCGCCCGTTACTAGTCAGGGCACTCTTTGTCTCTGATGTGCAGGTGATGCCTGATGGACACTTGAGGCAGCTCATCTCAGACTCATGGCCAAAGATCGCTTAGCACCTGTCCCTGACTGCCCTTCACAGAATCACACAACCATTTATGTTGGAAAAGATCCTTAAAGTTCACCAAGTCCAATTGTTAACTGCACAGCCAAGGAAAGAAATTCTGGTGGAAGTCCTGCCCAAACTACGTGCACTTGTCACTGGCTGGTGGGTGAGCGCTGGATGGAAGCATCAAGGATGAGAGATGCTGGGAACAAAGCCAGGCTGGAAAGAAAGAGAAAAGTTTTGGGGACAGTTGTTGGTGCTGTATGTAGGGAGGAGGTCCCTAAGAAAGGACAGACCTGCCCCTGCTCACAAAGAGGGAAAATGGCCAGATTTAGCTAGCCAACATGATGAGGTGGAAGAGCAAATGGGGACAGAAGAGGCACACAAAGCATGCCCTCCTGTTATTCCAGTTATTGCTCAGTAGACGAAGCAACCAGCAGCAGCAACCAGCAGGACATTAGGGCAGGGTCACCATTTTCTTCACATATAACCTCAAAGTCTTTTGGCATATCCTTCCAACTTTCTGTCTTGGATGACTGGCGTTATTTGGAATGTCCTCTAAGTCTAAAAGCTCTTCCCAGCTGCTCTACAGACCCCCAGTGCTCTCCTCTGTCGCCCTGGCCTTGCTGCTTTCAGCTATTAAGACTTGGAAATTTCATCTCACATTTCTTTGCAAGAGGAAAATGGGCAAAGCCACCTCACTAATGTACATGAACCTGGATCATAAATTTGATGAGTGGTAAAATAAGGAACTTATGTCTGAACCTGACCTTCTTTACACAGTGTTTGAGCACCCTGAAGGGAAAATCTCTTAAGCAAGTCTTCATCTCCAAACTGGGGCCTCCTGGTCACCACAATTCTCCCTTTCAGCAGGTGGATAGGAGTGCCAAGCAAACACACCAATGATAGGATTTTCTTTCTTTCTTCCATAGAATCCTAGAATGGCTTATGTTGGAAGGCACCTTAGAGATCATCTACTCCAATCTTCCTGCCATTGGCAGGGATGTCCCTCAACTAGACTTGGCTGTTCAAGGCCTCATCCAACCTATCCTTGAACACCCCCAGGGAGGAGTCATCCACAGCCTCCCTGGGCAGCCTATTTCAGAGTCTTGCCATCCTCATACTGAAGAACTTCTTTCTAAGATCTAGCCTAAAATTATTTTTCCCCATCTTAAAACCATTGCCTCTTACTGCTAGACAATTGCCTTCCAATATCTGAAGGGGTCCTACAGGAAGGATGAAGAGGGAGTGCAGTTATGGTTACAGTTATGTTTAGGTTTAAGTCCTCCTGAATACATGATTGAGAAAGGAACTGATTCCACTTCCCAAGTCAGGGTGGTGGTTGCTGGAATCCATCTCTCATGATGCTCAGCCCTTGCCCCACTGACGTGAAGAAGCTGAGCAATTTGTGGGGGCAGAGTGAGTGCCTGATCCCTGTTCCCTTATGATATCAAAACAGTGAAACTCTTGGTTTAACTAGGAGTGACACATCACCTTTAGAAATGAACTCAGACTTTTCACCTTACTCTTGCTGGAAGATCCATCCCAGTCGATCACTGCTTCCCTCTGGCAGCAGAAACCAGCTCTGTATTTTTGCAGCCAAGGTCTGCTTTCAGCTGGGCAGCAAACTCACTCTTCAGGAAAGCAGGACATACTCTCTGCAGAAGAGGTTTCACAGTAACATCGAGGTCCATCGGTGAAATTGGTCACTTGATGAAATGATTTGGGAGCAGAGCCCTGCATCCACAGCCAGACCATGTGACATTTTGGCTGTCTCCCAGCCATGCTGCAATAAATGGAGCTGTCAGGTCACAGCGCATCATTTCATTTTCATTCAAGCACCTACTCAATATTCATCAAGTCATAGGGGGACATTTTTATGTAGGGAAAAACAGGAGTGCTCTCCCAAAATGACTCAAGGGCAACAAAAATAAATTGTCTTTAAACCTGTGTAAGGGATGCTGAAGACACAAACAAGGCATAAAATAATATGGAGCTGGAAAGTCCTTTTTCCTTATTAGATTCATCAAAGTAAAACTAGGCTGGCAAGCTTGTTCTATCAAGTAAAAGGATGTGGTAAAAAGGAAATGAAAATTCTGATCCATATTCATTGCTACAGTGTCAGCAAGGGAGAAAAAAGCTCCACTTCATTTTTTTTTTTTTCTGCTTAGAAAGCTCATCTGAACTTTTACAGGGGAAAAGAAAGTAAGCAAAGTTGATAAGGAAGCAAAAGGAAATCAAAGATAATTAATAGAAACAAAGCAAGGAGCCAAAGAGACCAGACAAAGTGTCCAATATTAACTACAATGAGAAACACAGGACATGCTTGACTGCACCAAGCAGCAGCACCGCGCACCATCAGCATTTTAATAGGGAGATTTCCAGAGTTAGCCCAGCCAGCACTGCTGCTGTCCATGGCCCACATCTGGCAGCCACCATCATCTGCATCTGCAGCAAGGTTTATCTCCAAACACAAACCAAAAAAAAAAAATGTTTTTCCCTTTTCTGTTTATATTAGGTTTTAACACTGTCTGGGCAGCAGCACCCGAACAGTTACATCCACAGTACCCGTTGCATGTGTGAAATAAAGCCAGGCTGCTTCCCAGGGTAAAAGAGGCTCATACCTTGAGAAGCAAAAGTTTAAGGGTGGAGAGGACCAGTGACTAAATAAGGGGGGGGCCTTATTGGTGGTATAGGTGAGTGTGTAGATTTTGCATTTTGACAGCCTTGATAAGTGAGCACATTTTCCTCTCTAGGACAACGACAGGACAAACAAGTTTCAATCAAGTCTTGTCTGTTGCAGCCAAGCCCTGGGAGGGTGCTAGTCCTACAGCCAGCACCAAAAGCCCTGGGTTCTGGAATGCTCACTGTTTCATTTCAAATTTCACAGCATGTGGCTTTTCCCCAGCACCCGCTTGCCAGGTTTGTGTGATTAGGGGAGATAGGCAGCTTTCTGGTCTTGAGAGTTGTACTTTCCTGCCTGTCCTGGTGATGGAAATAAGATGAGGGAGAGTAAAAGTACGAGTATTCTATGGAAACATGCTCCCAGTTTTCATTATCTGGGGGAGCCATCCTTTGTGATTTGTGAGCAGGGTTGCCAGTTCAGCCAGTTGTATGATCTCTGTGAAAGGCAAATCATAACTGTGCAGTGGGGACTGCAAAGGGGACCCAGCAGACTCACCTCAGACAGTGGCTCATAATTTCTGAATCATCCTCTGCCAGAACATCAAAAATACTGCACAGTTTTACAAATTGGAAGCAGGAGGGGCTTTGTGGATTTTAGAGGTTTGGGTTTTTTTTTTTTGTGACAGATGATCTGTGGCACCTGTGCATGGGTGACACAGGAATGGGAGGGTGATCCCTGTGGCCCTTCTGCAGCCCTCTGAGTGCACTGCACAGGTTTGTACTCCCCTTACATCTCCCTTTGGTCCCACAGGCTCTCCAGCAGAGTTTTTTTTCTTTTTGTGGACAAAGCTTGATGAGATTGGGAAATGATACCAGCCCCTTCTCCTGCAGAAACCACAGAACTACTGGAGAGCACTTTCATGGTCTCTTCCCTCAGAAAAGGACAGCGGTTTTAATGACAAACGGACTGAAATCTCACTTGGCATGAAGTAACTGCAACAGCAAATATTTCGAGTCACTGCTATGCTGTAATAGAGACTGCATTTAAAAATAATTGCTGTGGATGTGCCGTATCACGCGAAGGAACAGAGTGACAATGCAAGCACGACGTGACACATCTGCATTACAGCTTTTCATCTCAATTCAGTCTTTAACAGGCTCCATCAGCTGATTACATTCAGGACATGAAGTGATATTTTCCGCCAGCCTCTGCTGAAGATGTTAGTAATCTCCTGAAGCTTCCCAGCAATGAGGAACCTGTCTAAATGTCATCACTGCCACCACGGAGTGCAGTTGGCAGTCTTGGGGTAAAACTTATACAGACGTACACCTCTGATGCTCCTCTGCTGAGCCCATCAAGGACAGCCCATTGCAATAGAAGGCAGATCTTGAACTGGGACTGTGTCATGGTAGGCTTAAACAGGCCAAAATAGGCTTATACATGTCCTGGCTTGCTCAGACATGTTTTTTCTGGTCTCCCTCCTTCTGTTTTGGGGAGAAGCAACCATGGGAAAGAGGACAAAGAACCTGGAGCCACTGAATCTAAGGACTCTGGCCTGCCCAGACATGTTTACATCCTGTGGTAAACAAGGTACATGCTCAGCTTGTGCCTGCCTTGTCCAAGGCCTATATTTTCCACAAATTTGGGTAAAGCAAGCCTATGACTTCACCTAATATGGTCAAGCTTGGCTAACTGCCATTCTGATTGGCTATTCTGTGTCCAAAGGCCCATTAGTCTCGGGCTGTATTGATAAAAAGAGATGAGAAGGCAACACAACCTGCTCTGCCCTTGTATTCGTGCTTGCTGTTTGCTACTACCTGCTGCCATTGCTCCCTGCCCTATTGTATCCTGAACTGCCTGGAAATTGCCTGCCTTGAGTTTACCAGGAATAGGTCCTAAATGCCTCCATGGGGATCAGTCTGCATAGCCAGCATAACATCGTGGTGAGATTGCACATCACAAGACATCCTGCCTACATCTGAAAGTCTCTTGCCAAGAGGGGAGTCCTGGATACACAGATCATCCAGAAGAGCCAGGACCAGGTCAGAGACTGTCTGCCTCCTTTCTGCAGCCTCTGTAAATCCTGGGAAGAATTAGAAGTCTCAGCGGCTGACAAGACAGTAACAGAATTCCCTGAAAGTTTTTGGGTACTGTCTGAAGCTGTAGCTAGCCCCAGCAGTCAGGAGATATTTTGTGAGCAAATACTTCAAGCCTCTTGTAATTCACCATTGCCTTCTGCCATAAGCAGAAAGGAGGTCCTCGAGTCCATCTAGTGGGCAAGCGGTATAATTAACTGCAAGTGGTATATTGACAGCAGGAAACTTCTCTTCTAGTTCAATTAATGTTTATATATTTTTGCTAGTTATTTCTAGATGCTACGTTATCATCTGTGTAATGTTCCCATGGACATTGCAGAAGAACCTAATTATTATTAAAAAATAGTAGTCGGGGTGGTGAGAGTCCTGAATACGGAAAATTAATAAACAGTATTAGTTTTTGAAAATCATATCTTGCATCAATTAATTGCCCCTCCATTACAGACTGAGATAGAATACCCCATTTTCTCTGCTTTGGGACTGTCAGACATTGGAAGATGAAGTGTTTTGTCCAGATAAAAACATGGTGGAGGGCCCGAAGAGAAAACAACAGATCACTGTGAGTTGCTGTGCTATGACCTGTTGCTGCTGTGACTTTTTCTTGCAGGTCCTCAGTGCGCCTTCACAGGGAGAGACAGCTCAGACACACTGCCTGAGTTTCAGCAAATGTGTTTCGTACACCTCTTGAAAAAAAACAGTTTACCTATAGAGGCTGAAACACCATCAGTCACTGATGCTTCAGCTGGGCTACAACCTCCACAAGTTCTACCTAGTGTGTAAAGGAAAAGAAATGCCTGTCATAGAGAAATTTCTTTCCCAAAGCCTTTCTTTAGATTGCTTATCTGAGGACACAGCTTTTAGTCCATCAGAAGAAAGACTTAAGACATCCACTGCAAACAGGAAAAACACTGATGTCAACCAGAACCATTGCCTTTCTGCACTATTTTTCTTAAAGCAGGGAAGATGATAAATTAAAGCTCTGTTGCATCTCATCAGTGAAACCATTCTGTATTTCCATCCTCAGGTAGACCCCATCTGCTCCACTTAAATAAACTTGGATACGCTTGGTCTATCCAATGCACACAGGCAAAGATTCTCAACCATTCTGCTGCAGAGAGCAACCACAGATCACATTTTTCATGGTACACTTGGATCTTTCACTGCCCTGACCCATCAGTTGGTGGTATGTTCTGCTCTAATCCAATCACTGAACTAAACTGAATAGCAATGTAGAAAGCAAAACCAAATTATGTAATTAAATCACTTAATTTCCCACATGAGGTGTTCCACAATCGATGAATTAATATTCTCAAAGGGCACTAAAGGTGGAAAACTCCAAGGAAGTAACAGATAATAACCTACAAATGATCTGATCACCTCTAAGTGAAGTCAATAGGCGCCATTTACTGACTGGATTAGCTACATCCCTCCAAATACCTGATGCTAGAGCAGTGCCAGTGGAGTGACCCCCTGCACGCACAGTAATTTCTGCTAAACACGACTTTCAGAACACAGCTAACAAAGGATGGTTGTGTGATGGAGCAGGAAAACATTGCATCATTCCTTGCCCTAATCCTGCTGCTATGCAGTTTGGGGTTACTGGGCAATGGCAGCAAACTAGAAGCCCCACTTCTGGGCTGCATTCATCCACTCAGACACTTTTGCAGAACAGCTACTTGACGCGTGCTTTACATGGGGTAGGAGCCAGATTACATCCCCCCCCCTAAAAAAAAA